>JBBGZY010000044.1:5492500-5650000 GCA_037952925.1 Lithobates clamitans
GGTAGAGTTGATTGAGAACCCAACCTACGGATGACCAGATCTTTTTACAGGTGAGTTTACTAGAACTCAACATTTCGTCCCCACTGGTCTGCTGTGGTTTCCCAGCAGCGTGGGTGCAGCGCCGTGTTCCCACGGTTTTCATGCAGCTTACCCACCTTTTGCCATAGACTTCCATTAGATTGAGTTTTCCGAAAGTACACCAAAACCACCTGATCTAATGTAAGTCTATGGCAAAGTGTGTGTAACTCACACGAAAACCTTAGGTATGCTGTGTTGCACCCATGTGAAGAAACAGCAGCAGACCAATGTGAAAGGGGCTAAACACGTTTGAGTAAAATCATAGTATTTGGCCATTTTTTTTTTTTTTTTTTTTATGATCAACTAATCCAATGACAAATCAATCACATCAAATAAAAATTTGGAATTTCGTCAGCATCATGAAATTGGTGATTTGCATAAAGTGGCTTATCTAGCCCACATTACTCTGGCAATAGAAATGCATAGATCATTGTTCAAATACGTTTCTCCTTGTAATCTCTACTTTCTTTACCATATTACCTTATTGGCTACATGCACACAAGCACCTCTTCAGCTTATTAAGAATGGAAACCATCAGAAAAAGTAAGGCAAGATTTTTTGCGCTCTGTGTAACCTAGTGAACGCGTGGACAGCAGATCAGTCTCTTATAGAAATATTGTTATCTGTACAGTTATTAGGCACAATGCGTCTCTCCTGGAGAGAAAAAATAAGTAAAACGGCACCCAAGTATACAAGCAGCTTGATATCTATATATTCTTAAGATATGTTACAGAGTATCTCACGCTTATTGCACTAATGTATTGTAGACAGCCAGTACATTGTAGACACATTTATGTAGTAGTAAAAAATACAAGAAATAGTTTGGATTTTCAAGTGAAAGTGTGGTGCCTTAATTATCATATAAACAACATATTTCAAAAATATTTAAGAATTACACATTTTAGATAGGCTCTTTTGTATAATGCAGATACATGGATTTATTAGTCTAAGTTAAATCTTTGGAAAAGAAAATTGAATAACTAATGTTAAACTACAATGTGAATTTTGGATGTTTGAATAATTTGTTTTTAAATTCACAGCCGGCATTACTTGCAGAAACGTTTTTCTGCTCGGCTTGAAGGCTATGAATCCCAGCAGATCAAAAGGACAAAAACAAGCCCAGTCATATAAGGGGAACAGGGGTTGCAAAGGTAGCAAAGAAACAATCAGGACAAAGCAACAGAGACTTCTGAAAACTCCTGCCTTGCAGGAACTTCACACACAAGATACACAGTGCAGTGTAACTACATGCTATGTCACCCTGCTGACAGCATCATGACATAATGCACTTTGCCAATAGTTTACTAACAATGCCAGTGGCACTTGTGTTTTCTCCTCAGCCAAGAGGCAACTGTGTTTTGGGTCAGAACAAGAATAAATTTACAAGCATTCCCCCTTACTGGGGTCTTCCATAGACATTTGGCTGTCAAACACTAGTACATACTTTTAACCAGCATAATGATAATTTGAAGTGAGATTTGGTGATGACACTAGTGAGCTGCTCACACTTATCCTTAGACTATGCTGGTAAGAAAGCTCTACTAGAAGTTTTACAGTGCAATGTTATCCCTATTTTAGTTTCTTTCATTCTCTGAATCGGCGTTTCTTACACCCCTTCTGCTGCTTGTTGCGATTTTTTTTTACCAAAAGTATGTAGAAGAATATATATTGACCTAAACTGAAGAAGAAATTATTTTTTTTAATTTTTTTTTTTTTGGGGGGATATTTATTATAGCAAAAAGTAAAAAAATATTGTCTATTTTTCAAAATTGTCTGTTTTTTTTTGCTTATAGCGCAAAAAATAAAAGGGGGTAATTCCTTCCGTGGCTGAAGCGGTTAAACATATCATCTGTGAATCTGTTAATATGCAGCTAGTATCAGATGACTGAACACTGGCAAAAAAACTTGCTAGGGCTGCCCAGAGCACACCATATTACCAGCTCATTATATGAGATTTCATTTTTTTTGTTAGCAAGCTAAAGAAAAGATGAAGACACAAGCAAAAAATTGAGGGGTGGGCAACAACATAGCAAACAGAAATTCCAACATGCCAACAAGAAAAAAGGGGTTAAGGAACCAAAACAAAAACACTCAGATAACAGCTCAAAGCACCTTGCGGCTGAAGGTTGCATCAGCCGAGGCTTGAAAATTCACCTGGTAAAACTTGGGAGAACATGTGAACAGATGACTAGGTGGTGACCTTGCAAATCTGGGAAGCAGATGCTTGATGCTGCAAAGACCAAAGGTAGTGGAATAGGCTCTGATAGGGAAAGGAGGAACCCTTTCCTTCAGGACTTATGCCCTGGAAGGGAGTTGCTTAATTCACCTAGCAATGGTGGAGTTGAAAGCAGGGAGCCCTGTACAAAGGCTCACAGGCAGGAAAAAAAGGAACTCAGTTTTGGAAATAGAAAAACACTAGCAAAAAACTGAAGTGGGTGGGGTTATATGGTGTTCTCTTTGGGTGGCCCACGCAAGTTTTTTTCTCCAATCACCAGAAGGTAGATTCACGTGGTCTGTGAATAGAAATCCTGTGATGGCCACACAATTAAAATCTGGAAGTATGTAGTGTACCGAAAACATTTTCTATTAGAAGTCTTTGTTCCTTTAATGCTCTTCTTTACTTTTATGGTGGTGTTCTATCCTTACTGTCATTTATGGCAGTGACATACTGTAGATCTCAGATACAACTCATCAGTTTACAATGCCTTCAAAGCGCATGTTTTTTTCCCATTTCAGTAAATGCAAGGTAATAATGCTATAAAATGACTCAAGATTCGTTGGCCTTCCAGTAAAATATGAACCTTTCCAGTAATGATAGTCCATAATGGAAAGCACATAATGCATACATTAAAGGTTACAGCAGCAGGAATTATCTTACCGTGATCCGGCCCTTTTAGTGCCAGTCGGGTCTGATGGTATGGAAGAATTTCTAATTTCACATGTTCAGAGGTGCTGGCTAATAGCTGTGTGGCTTCTGCTAACGTGCAGTATTCCATACTTGTGCCATCTACAGATAGAATGTGGTCTCCAACATGAAGGGCACCACACCTGAAAGAAGAAGCCATAACAAATTAACAGTCATTGCCTTGGTTTCAAAGGTGTCAATGCATGAATGTACAGTGAGGGAAAAAAAGTATTTAATCCCCTGCTGATTTTGTACATTTGCCCACTGACAAAGAAATGATCAGTCTATAATTTTAATGGTAGGTTTATTTTAACAGTGAGAGACAGAACAAAAACAAAAAAATCCAAAAAAAAAGTTATAAAATGATTTGCATTTTAATGAGTGAAATAAGTATTCGACCCCTTCGCAAAATATGACTTAGTACTTGGTGGCAAAACCTTTGTTGGCAATCACAGAGGTCAGACGTTGCTTGTAGTTGGCCACCAGATTTGCACACATCTCAGGCGGGATTTTGGCCCACTCCTCTTTGCAGATCCTCTCCAAGTCAATAAGGTTTCGAGGCTGATGTTTGGTAACTCAAACTTTTATATCCCGCCACATATTTTCATAGGCAGTATTCCTCCTCTAAACACGGCGAGTTGAGTAGATGCCAAAGAGCTCGATTTTGGTCCCATCTGACCACAAGAATTTCACCCAGTTCTCCCCTGAATCATTCAGATGTTCATTATCAAACATCAGACAGGCCTGTACATGTGCTTTCTTGAGCAGGGGGACCTTGCGGGCCGTGCAGGATTTCAGTCCTTCATGGCGTAGTGTGTTACCAATTGTTTTCTTCGTGAATATGGTCCCAGCTGCCTTGAGATCATTGACAAGATTCTCCCGCGTAGTTCTGGGCTGATTCCTCACCGTTCTCATGATCATTGAAACTTCACGAGGTGAAACCTTGCATGGAGCCCTAAGACAGAGGGAGATTGACAGTTATTTTGTGTTTCTTCCATTTGCGAATAATCGCACCAACTGTTGTCACCCTCTCACCAAGCTGCTTTGCGATGGTCTTGTAGCCCATTCCAGCATTGTGTAGGTCTACAATCTTGTCCCAGCCATCCTTAGACAGCTCTTTGGTCTTGGCCATGGTGCAGAGATTGGAATCTTAATGATTGCTTCTGTAGACAGTTGTATACTCATTATTAATTGCACAGTGACACTTTATTCGCTTGATGATTTTCACTCTCCTTTATTTATTCATTAGTTTTATTGCGTTACTTAAATTTATGTAGAGAATTATTTTGCACGAAATTACTTTATGTTTACCTTTGGTTTTAGTGTTGTGTTATTGTGAACATGAATAGATTTTGCTGCATTATTTAGACACATCCTTTTTTTAATTTTTAGAGAGACATTTACACTCCAAGTAGCGATAGAAGGTCACATATATAGATGCTTCTGTGGACAGGTGTCTTTTATACAGGTAAAAAGCAGAATTTAGGAGCACTCCCTTTAAGAGTGTGCTTTTAATTTCAGCTCATTACCAGTATAGAAGACACATAGGAGCCAGATATCTTGCTGATTGATAGGGGATCAAATACTTTTTTCACGCATTTAAATGCAAATCAATTTATAACTTTTTTGAAATGCGTTTTTCTGGATATTTTTGTTGTTATTCTGTCTCACTGTTAAAATAAACCTACCATTAAAATTATAGACTGATAATTCTTTTGTCAGTGGGCAAATGTAAAAAATCAGCAGGAGATCAAATACTTTCTTTCCCAACTGTAGGTTATGCTACATACTCCAATACATTCTTAATGTGCATTGATTATCTATTAAAAGGTATTTATATGGTACAGCCAGGTCTATGCAGCGCTTTTTACATATATCGTACATTCACATCAGTCCCTACTCTGAGTTTACAATCAAAGGTTCCTGACTCACATGCAGGACCGGGACAAAATGAACAGCCTATGTGTCATTAGTAACTCAACCACATTGTTTTTATGCATCATTTGCAATGTTATGTACAGTACATATTGTGTGTATGGGGGAGGGATGATCAACAAATCTCATTCCTACATACAGTAACAAAACCATAGAGAACCAAACTTGTAATGTGAGTCACATCAAAAGTACACTAAACACTGCTATAATAATGCAAATTATTATGAGCTCACTGAAAATACACTACACTTTATGTAAGCAATCTGTGTTATGTTCTGAGGAAACATTAGATTTAAATTTCCTTGTAGCTCAAGCATTTAATTTGCAACAAGCAATGTGGTGTATCGTGCATCAGCCAGAAATTCAATTTAGAGGTCTTTCAGGACAACCACTGTCTTTTTTCAGTTGCAATAACAAACTGTTTCATTTTACATAGGAAAAACTGTATAAATGTAGAAGAGCTTCATCATCCCTGTCAGCTTATGTTACAACAATATCTTAAGAGCCTCTTCATACTGGGAATTGTACAGGAACGTGCTGTACATTTCTGTGCAATTCACATGCAGTGCAAATTCAGCCCATTCATTTTGAATGGGCTAAAAACACACAGCACAATAAGCACCGCACCACATGGTAGTAAATGTAAATAGGAAAGGATCGCCGCTAATCCCGACCAGTCCAGGTGAACGATAAGGAGCGGCCTCAGCCTACATGTCTCCACCAAACTACAAAGGGTGAGTGGCTAGGTGGAGACATGTAAGCTGAGGCAGCTCCTTAGCTTTTAATCACCTGGGCTGGTCGGGACTCAGGAATAGCAGCGATCCTTTCTTCTTTACATTTACTAGCTATCTGGACTGGTGTCAGGATAAGCCTACACCCCATGCTCTGGGACACAAAGATATGCTTTCACCTCTACTTTGAGCAGCACCAAAAGCAATAAAACAGGTCATATCACATGGTGCTTCTGTACTACGTTTGTGACATCATTAACCTAATAATGACACTTGCTGCAGATCGCAACAGCAGTACGTTTTGAACATAGCGCAGGAATTGCGCATGGAATACAGGTTTCCCACAGCACATACTGATGTAAACTGGCTCTAAAATGTTTTTTTATGCTCAAATAATAAAATATTTCAGATCCAAGGGTACTAAAGAGCAGAAAATATTTAAATTAAATCATACCAACTCCATACCTGTCAGCAATACTTGCAGGTTTAATCTTGTCAATGACAATGACCTGTTTGTTGCAGTACATCGAGGTAGTTAGTGCTACTCCAAGGTTGGAGCCTGGAGTTTTGGCAACTTCAACTAGAAGTGGACCAGAAGCTGTAGACACTGAATCTGTAAAATAACAAAATATTAGTAAAAAAAAAGCCATTTTTTAATAAAGTTAGTCATGACAAAACACAGGCAAACATTTACTCAATTTTTAAAATGACTTTCCTTTTGTTTGTAATCAGATAAATGCGACAGTTTCCTTTTCCCAAATGGCACTTTATGCTTACTGCATAAAAGAACATTTTTACAATCAAAACTACAAATAGTCTTTTCTTGAAACAGAAGTATAATAGTATTCAACTGTAAGTGGCCATCTCTACTCTTTGTTTTTTGACTATAGATTTCTGATGTTTGCTGCCAGGTCTTGTTTTTAAAATGCTGCAAGACGTGTGAGATGCCCTAAGAGGATCGAATTGTAGGACACATACTTCTTCATCCAGGCTATCCATGTTTTACTCAACGTTTAACCACTTGCCGCCCAGGCCAATTTTGACATTGCTCACATAAAAAAAAATGACAACACAGGTTACACTAGAAAAAAAAGCCATTTCAAAATGAATGGTGAGACACAAGCCATTAAAATCATATGTGGAAATCCCAGTCTTCCTTAAAGTGCTAGTAAACTCTACCATTTTTTTTTTTTTAAAGGGATCTGCAAGCTAATTCTATAAAGTGCTAGACTGCCTTCTGATTTAAAAAAAAAAAAAATAAGTTGCACTGTATGACAGACTTCCTTTTAAAATGGAGCCCTCTCCAGCGCTGAGCTGTCACTGCTTCCAGTGTTTCCATCTTCAACCAATTTGAAAGGTCAGGCCACAATAATGTCACGTCTGCGACACGGTGTGCTCTGCATTCACAGCACACTCTGTGTGTCCTGAATGCAGAGCTACTGCTCATTCACCAATTTATAGTCTTATTGCAACCTTACCTGTGGGTTTATAATAAAAGTTTACAACCACTTTAATGGGCATTTATTGTTGTAGGTGGCCTCACTGAACAATGGGAAGACCTAGGAGGAGAGAAGGGACAGGGCCAGGGCCACACTCTACGAGTGCACTTCACAGGTAAAAATCTGCATATTACTTGCTCATATCCATGATTTGCCAATAACGCAGTTACATGTATTTCATGTATTTTTTTCAGAATTTTAATTCTCCAGGTTCACGTTAATTAGTTCACTTTAAGTAACATAGGTTCAGGTTAGGGAAGATAACGGGATAGAACATGCGTTTCAGTTAGAGCATTTTTAATAGAGAAAGCTAAAATGATCAAAATAATTCTAAAGAATTGTGTCAGTATTAAAGTGAATGTAAAGCTTTATATGTTTTTAATTAAATAATACAGGTCATACTTACCTCCTTTGTTCAATATTTTTGCACAGAGCAGTCCTGATCCTCCTGTTTTGGGGTCCCCTGCCAGTGCTCCTGGCTCATCCCCCTGCCCAGTGCCCCCATAGGAGGGGGCTCGATCCCAAGCTAGGCTTGTTTGCATCTATTCAGGCAAACAGCTTGGCTCCGCCCCCGCTCACAGGTTTTGACTGGTAGCAGCAGGAGCCAATGGCTCCCACTGCTCCCAGCCTAGCTAGTGAGAGCACAGGGAAGGGAGAAGAGCTGCTGCAGACATGCACAGCACTGGATCAAAACTGGGCTCAGGTGAGTATTTAGGCAGAGGCAGGGATGGGGGCAGGACTACTAATAAAATGTTTTTTACATTAATGCAGAGAATGCCTTAAGGTAAAAAAAAAAAGTTTACCTTTAAAACCACGTTAATATGTTGCCTAGTTCAATCACAATAGCAACATTTATTTTATATTCAAACCTATTTATTAGCTAACGGCACAAACTTCATTATTGTTGCAGCACAAATTAACATAAAATAAACTTTTAATCAGCTAGGGAAAAAGTAGATGAAAAAACCTCTACAAATGCAATGAAAACCAAAAATAATTACTAGCAGTGCTGTTATAAATATGCTACAACACATGTTCCTCGTAAAATCAGATTATACAAAACAATTATTGCAGATGAACATTTCTGCTTAATTACTATGTGCGCCATCTCTCACATGATAGCAAAGTGACAATGTTTGTTTCAAAGTGCATTGAGAATAGATATCAACAGTATAAAGATAATATCTTGTATAAAATTTCTTTTTGTAGACCTGTCCAGTTTAAATCTAACTAACCTCTGAGGAAAACGAGTGCAACTGCATTTACAGAACCAAAGTCTATTTTGCCTTTAGTAAATCAACCCCAAAAAGTCACCTGATCCACTGAAAACAATGCAGACCATGTGGCTGATATTAGATCCCTGAAAAATATTATCTGAAAAAAAAAATTGTAAAAAATAATTAAGGGTTAATTTGCATATGCTTTGATCTGCTGAGTGATCCGAGTTCAGAGAGCATTTGACAGGTGGTGCACACAGCTCTAAGGCTGCATTCACAGCTGAGCGTAGCGTTTTTGAGCGTTTCTTCCGGCGTTTTGTCGCGCATGTTTTTCGGGCATATTTGAGCGTTTCCATGCAGCGTTGTCCGGCGTTTTTGAGCTTTGGTATTTTTTTTATTAGCCAATAGGAAAAATGATCATCTGTTTCATCATTTGTTGCTATGTTGTTAGATTTTGTCATCTGCTTCTTGCTCCAAAAACTGCCAAATCTGCCCAATTCGCGCGACTAAAAAGGGTCCAGAACTTGTTTGAGCTTCAGGCGTAGGGCTTCAGGCAACTTGGAGTGGGGATGTGAACCATCTCCATAGAGAATGGATTTTTTCAACTGAAGCGTTTTGTATCTTCAGGTTTCAAGCTACAAAACGCTCACGTGTGAATGGGCTCTAAGTGGCTCCAGCTACACAAACCACAGAATCACACTGTACAGGCCACAGCGCCCATGTAAATGACCTCAAGACCTCAACAACACACACACACACACACAGCTTTATTTATTATCACAACAGAGTTTTATCTTTAGATTTAGCAGGAATTTTGTAAGTTATGCTGTGTTTGTGTCTGGTAATAATGATTTTGGTGTATTTTTAGCAAAAATATTGTTTTGATATTTCCTGGGGGGGGGGGGCATTGGCTCATTCGTCTGTCTGTCAAATCCTGTGAGCAATGAGTGGGGGTTGGGACTGAGCCACGATGTGCGTGTCAATGAATGCAAATAGTCTGGCTCAGGATGGCGCTCGCAATCACTTGCTATGGGGGCAGACGCAGACGAGAAGGAGCCAAGATCACCAGCGAGGGACCCCAGAAGAGGAGGTTTGGGGTTGCTCACTGCAAAACCATTGCACAGAGCATGTGAGCATAACACTTTTTTTTTCTTTAATTGCCATTAAGGCTTGGTTGAACACCTATGTGTGTGGCTGCGGGAATCGCAGCAATTCCCGCACCTGCAACCACAAGCAGTGAAAACGCGCTGGGCTGCTATTCATTCTGAATGTAAAAATGCAGTGCGGGTGCAGGAACTGCAGGGAAATAGCATGTCAAAATGACCATGTGATTTCCCTGCGGGCCGCATTTTGAGCAAGGTGCATGCACCTTTGTTTGCTGGAAAAGCAAAACGTGGGCCGCAGAAACGTAGATATGTGACCCTATGGTAAAACCACTTTCATCTTTTTTTTTTTTTTTAAAGTTTTATTTGCCAAATGCACATATACAGAATAGAACATTGCATACAAAAGTATATTTTCATTACAAATATCAAAATATAGTTGTCAATCAAGATTTTTAGAATAATCATCCAATAATATGTCAGTGCAAATAGCGTTTTTTTTGCAAGTTGTCAATTGCCATAAACATTTTTATTGAAAACTATCATCAGCCTATGATATGGTAGAAAAAATAGGAACAAAGAAAAGAAAAAAAAAAAAAAAACCATTGAGGGGGATACCTCCTGAACCAATTGTGCCGTGGGCCGTCATCTCCCCCGACCCCCAGAACAGGCTCTCTCAACAGTATTCTACAGTACATAGTACCTAGTTGTGGTATGTAAGTATTTCTCTTTAAGGTAACACAAGATGTAGTTTCCATGGATTTTATCCATTGACCCCACACTTTATTAAATTTTTTCTTACTACCTCTGGCTTCATACGTCATTTTATACAGCGTGATATTTGCATTAATCAATCCCTTCCAAGCAGATAGTGTAAGATGATCTCTCTTTATCCAGTTTAGGACAATTAGCTTTCTGACATAGTAAAACATTAGTCTCAGGAACATTCTTTTATTATTGCTCATTACTTCGTCCTCAATGACACCTAGGAGACCCAGAAGCGGACTACATATGTTAGGAAGATCAAATGTATCTGCAATAAACTGGGTCACCTGTGACCATAGGCATGGGCGTCCGCAGAACTTTTTTCAGGGGGGGGCATAAATTTTATGAACACCCATGCTCGGTCCCTTTACGACAATGGTGCTGGGGGGGCGGGGCCAATTCATACACTTGGCGTCTATGGACGCCGAATGAATGAATCAGGAGCGCGCCCACAAGGTAACCCCCTTGGGAGAGCGCTTCTCCTAGGGGGTTATCTAATGCGAGGGACCCCAGAAGAGGAGGTTCTGGGTCACTCTGTGCAAAACAAGCTGCACAGTGGAGGCAAATATGATATGTTTGTTATTTTTTAAACAAACCTTTAGTATCACTTTAAGGGCTTGTTTATACCAGAAGGTGGTGCAGGAAATCCATGTTCCGTGTGCGTTTCCCACACTACGTTCAAAACGCACTGGGTATGTGATCTCCTGCAGGTGTATATACATTTTTCTGAGGACACCTCAAACACAGATCACAATTGCAGTGCTTTTACCTGCCCCAGTTCTCATGGTACCATAGTACCATGCAATTTGGTGCAGTACGCTTTTGAAAAAGTAGTGTGTGCATTAAATTTTTGTGCGATCCAATGTGATTTCATCCCAGTTAAATGAATGAGCTGAAAATTGCACCACATGGAGTTGCACAGGAATCCAGCAGGAATTTTCAAAGCTGCATTGGAAAAACAACAAGCAAAATATGGAACAGCAAGCAAGTAAAGTCAAATCAAAAAATGACTGCCAGGTAAAATTTTATTGAAAATGATTACACTCCAATCACTGAATCACCCTTTAAACGCAGTGAGTTAGTACATTAGTGGGTGGTGGTGGACACAGCAGCCTCCCCCCTTATCAGACCAAGTCAGGGAGGCAGAAACAAACACCCCATCCTCTTCTCACAGCACACCAACTTAGGGCAACGAACACCATGCCAACCCACACCCCCTTATCACAAGCTCACCTCGGAGGACACTGGCAGGGAGGGCAGCTGGTTCAGCCTCAGGTACACCAGCTCCGGAAGACACAGTGTGCGGTAGCAGCTGCGCCGCTCGGGCGGAGAATTGTAACAGGCCTGGCTCGGCAGAGCAGCAGTGATGGGAGGAGCGAGGAGGAAAACTTAGACCAGACCATTGCTGCTGCAGCGCGGGGGGTGATCAGAGAAAGCTCAAAGCAGCCAGCAGAGAAACAGACGTAGGAAAAAAGTCAGCGGCGGCCGCGGCGGACATTTCAACACACAGTCTGCAAGCCAACAACAACCTGATGATTCCAGGGGGGGCAATCGCCCTGCCTTGCCCCTATGTGCGGACGCCCATGACCATAGGGGTCGTATCCTATTACACTCCCACACCATTTGCATAAACGTACCCTATGCCACTAGGCACTTATGACATATAGGGTCACCTCTTTTGCCCATCTTATACAATCTGTGTGGAGTATAATACATTTGATGAAGGTATCTTAATTGTATCAGTTTGTCCCTGGTAGAAATTACTGTAGGCATATAGGTGGTCAAAACTTCCTCCCAATTAGCCTCATTCAGCTCTGGAATTATAGCAATCTACCTGATTCTCCTTTTGTCTTCTCTTGGCTGCTTTTTTCCCATGAGAACTGCGTAATAAGTGGAATTTAGTTTGGTATAGTCAGGTTCCGCAAGCAGTGTTTCTAGTTTAGCGTTTTCTAAAAGTACTGGTTCTGCCTCCATATTGGGCCCTAACTGCATGTTTCAGCCTAGTATAGTGAAATGACCAAGAATCGGGGACACCCAATTCCCTTTTTAGCTGTGCAAATGTTTTAAGTTCAGTATTGTCAAATAATTGGTGCATATAGGGAAGACCAAATTTGGCCCATCTATGCCCATCTTCCAAACAAGCAAAATCCTTCAAACAAGGGTTAAACCACAGTGGGGCATTTAGCAATAGTTGCAGTGATTCGTCATGTATGTGTTTCCTACAGAGTTCAAGCACCCATTTAGCTGATCGAAGTACAGTCCTAAAATCTTCCGTAGGTACAGTCCCTCTGAAAAAGAAGTTCAAAAGTGCTTCATAGGAGGTCGCTGTTGCAGCCTCCACCGCCATAGCAGCATTGCTCAGCTGTGGATACGCCAGTGAGCCTGAACCAGCTGGGAAGTAGTACAGGCGAAGGTCAGGTACCGCTAGACCAAACCACTTTCATCTTAGTGAAAATGAATTCAATAATAGACTATACCACACTGCTGCTGCATTTAAAATACCTTTAAGTGTAAAAAAAACAAATCAAACTTATGTAGACCCACAGTGCAGCGCTTTGTGTAAATCTACAAATGAATAAATAAGAACAATAAACTCAAGAACGAAAATATGCATGCAAGAGTTGGTGTATAATTACAAGTGATTTGTAAATATCTGGTGATACAATGTAACCATCCAAAACAAAACAATGTGTGCTAAAAGCATCTTTAAGACCAGGCCTTTTCTGACACTGTTTACAAGTAAAAAACAGTATTTTTTGCTAAAAAAAGGACTTCGAGCCCCCAAACAGTATATTTTTCTTTAGCAGAGACCCTAGGGAATAAAATGGCAGTCATCGCAACTGTGTTTATGTGAAAAGATATGCATATATAGTCAATATATATATCTAGTTCAACCAATGAATACTATATATATATATATATATATATATATATATATATATATATATATATATATATATATATATCTCTATATATCTATCTATATTTATCTCACATACGGGTGCATCTCAAAAAATTTGAAAATCATTAAAAAGTTCATACAGAAATATTGACTTACTGAAAAGTATGTCCATGTACAGTATAGTTTGCACTCAATACTTGGTCGGGGCTCCTTTTGCATGAATTACTGCATCAACGCGACATGGCATAGAGGCGTCTGTGGCACTGAGGTGTTATGAAAGCCAAGGTTGCTTTGATAGCAGCCTTCAGCTCATCTGCATTGTTGGGTCTGGTGTCTTATCTTCCTCTTCACAATATCCCACAGTTTCTCTATGGGGTTTAGGTCAGGCGAGTTTGCTGGCCAATCAAGCACAGTGATACTAAGATCATTAAACCAGGTATTGGTACTTTTGGCAGTGTGGGCAGGTGCCAAGTCCTGCTGGAAAATGAAATCAGCATCTCCGTAAAGCTATCCAGCAGAGGGAATCATGATATGCTCTAGAATTTCCTGCTAGAGGGCCGCGCTGAATTTGGACTTGATAAAACACAGTGGACCAACACCAGCAGATGACATGGCTCCCCAAATCATCACTGACTGGGAAAATGTACATTTCATTTGGAAATAGAGGTCCCAGAGTCTGGAGGAAGAGTGGAGAGGCACAGCATCCAATTTGCATGAGGTCCAGTGTGAAGTTTCCACAGTCAGTGATGATTTGAGGAGCCATGCCATCTGCTGGTGTTGGTCCATCATCAAAATTTAAAAGAAAGAAATGCTTGAAATATAGATGTGTAATGCATCTATATAAAATATGTGAGTTTAACTTTTTTAATTGAATTACTGAAATAAATTAACTTTTTGATGATATTCAATTTTTTTTTAGATGCACATATTTATATATATATATATATATATATATATATATATCAATTGAGATTACAAGTCTGTTGGAACTCCCCAGTTTTTCCTGAAGTAGCCTGCATTGGCCCGAGAAACACATTGTAATTTGACAACTGCTTTGTTTATGTTTATTTATATGTAGTTGAGCTGTCTGGGGTGTATATATAATGAGCGGTGCCATTTATACTTTCAGCAACATGACTAACAGAGTTATTAGGTTGAATATGTTTTTTTTATTGAGGTTTTTTTTCAAGGTAAAATATAACACAAATGAGAAAAGAGAAAAAAAAAGGGGGGGAATGTAACAATGTTTTTAATGTAATAATTTTTAATGGATATAATAAAATTGATTGATTTGACATATTGGTACCTTAAAAGTCCTGTAGCTTAGTTAGTTTTTCTAGATATTGTTTATGTTTGAGGATATGGCACCTCAGGTAACAAATAGAAAAATGAGATTGCTTCTTTTGGTTTAAGTATAGCCTCAATTAGGAAACAGTGTGACAGGTCCGTGACTGAGAAATGGAGAACAACTGAAAAAACAGCGATAAAGTGAGTAAAAACATACAGGGGCTCACATGTTCCGGGTTACAAGCCTTGATCATAGCACACTGTGATCAAGGCTTGTAAGCCGTAACGTGTGAGCCCCTGTATGTTTTTGCTCACTTTTTTAATGCACCAATAAAGAAACAAGGATGTTTGGAGTTGCTGGCTCTATTCTTTGTATTTTTGTCTGTATTGGTGTGAGAGAGCAGCCAGAGCCAGAACACCCACCGTGGATTTTATCACAAACCTGCAAAGGACCTACACTGATTTTGAGTGTTGCATTATTTGCTTTTATCCTATAACAGAAGTCCTTGCACAAAGCACCTTCTTGGCAGCATCACTAGGTGTAGCTTAATAAAGCTTCAAATTCAAAAACATTGACAATTGCTTTTGAAATTATGTGCATCTGTGAAGTTTCAATTACATTTTAGAGACTGGATTTACATATACTTTAGTTATGCAAGGCAGGCTAAATTATCATTAGATTAAATTGACACTCTATTAAAATGTATTTTTACCAATACCATGAAAACACAACTTTGTCAAAGAAAACACACACAGAAAATCTACAGTGACTACACAAGCAATCCATTTTAAAGGGTACAGTTGCTGTAGATGTTCTGTTTGATGGGTACATTTTCTGTCACTTACTGTAGACTAACAAGGACACTGATCAATAATGTGGAAAGTTAAAGTTTTCCCTGAAATGTCAAGTCAGTGACAGTGCTGGGTTTATATCTCCTATTAACAAGTTATGTCATGGGACTTTTTCTTACAGCTTTCACAAGATGTTGAAGGAATGTGCTGACTCTGGAATTTAGGAAGACAGAGAAGTTAATAGAAGCATGTACATCACTATTCCCAACTGCCTAGCCTGTCTCATCAAACAGTCATCTGATCTGGAAATCTTTACACACAAAAGCACTCCATTACATGCAAACAGGTTAAAGCCCCGCACATACGGGCTGAATGTCGGGCCAGTTGTAAAAAAAAAAAAAAAAAAAAAGAGCTGACATTTGGCCACTGTGTATGTTGGTCTGTCTGACCTAAGACAGCCGTTCGGCCGGCTTCTGTCGGAAGTGCATGCTGGAAAACCAGAATCCGCCCGACAACCGATCACTACAGTGTGCACGAAAAAAAACTGACAGCTCCACTCGGAGCTGCATTACTAACCGCGGAGTTAGTTCAGCGATCTGCCCCGCTGAGCTGTTGTGTTCTGACATTGGCTGAGAGCGCTGATTGGGAGTCGGTCGGACGCTGGTTTCCCAGCATGCAGGTCCGACAGAAGCTGGCCAAACAGGCGGCTTATGTCGGACAGATCGGCATACACATGGCCGAATGTCAACCGTTTTTTTTTTTTAACTGCCGTTGCCTTCCAACACTTGGCCTGTGTGTACGGGGCTAATAATGCTTCTGCCCATTCTTAGTTTATGGTATCTGTTTACAAGATGGCATCCGAAAAACGCCATTATCATTGTTATGAAACACCAAATATTAATATGCGGAAAGTAGTATTAAATCCTCTTTTTTTTTTCAGCTGTAATGTAATCATGTATATATGTACATTTGATCCCAGTCACTTATTTTTCAACCATACAAAAACTGCTTCCTTCTCTAGCAGTGCTTCCCTAAACCTCCAGCCATGGCTACCGCGCACTATAGAGGTTCTATGAATGTCCATGGCAAGACCACAAGTCTCATTATTCCTTTGCGCCATTAACACAAAGCACACGACCAGCTTAGGAGTTCAGCTGTTCTCTCTGCTCACAGCTAATCACAGTAGGAGAAGCTTGTGATTCAGACACTCACAAAGCACTGAGCAGCCTGAATGTGTGGAAACATCAGGCTGCAATGTGCGCTCATAATGATGGATCCAGTGGACCCTGCACAAGAACAGAGCCACTCTATAAACGGAAGCAGGGGGTTAAAGCAATCAAACAAGGTATGTGCATATGTGTTTGTAAATAGAAAGTCGGGGACCGAAGTGGTTGCCAATCTGACCAGCGTGGAACACAAATGGGATCTGTTGCCATGACGATACGTTTTGTGCGCATTCGCTTTGTCAAGTCCACACTTGTTAAGGAAATAAAACTAGAACTATAGGCAAAACTTTTTTTTTCCATTTTGGATAGAGTAAGGTAGGGTTATAACCCCTGCCAGATTTTTTTTTCCCGTAGCAGAGATTTTCCTTCACTACCTGTCTCATAGACAAACAGGAAGTGAGAGGAAATCCCTACAAATTAAGGGAATTCCTTGGGGACCCCCAGGTCACCAGAACTAGTGTCCCCGTTGGAAGATTTTACCTCTATTACTTTTCTGGGGACAACCCAAAATCTGTGATTTTTTTTTACTTTCAATGGTAATGGTAAATAGGACAAACAAAGTGGGTGAATCTCCCTAATGGGGGCACAGACAGCAAAAAAGAGTGACAATCTTTCCAATCCCTCTGCACTCTATCCAAAACTAAAAAAAATGTTTTGCCTTCAGTTATACTTTAAGTTATATGCAATAAAATGGAATGACACAAGGAAGAATATTAAACACTCCAACTAAAATGTAATGTAATAAAAAACCCTTGGTTGGTAATGACAGCTTCAAGACGCCTCCTGTATGGAGAAACTAGATGCATGCATTGCTCGTGTGTGCTTTTGGCCCATTCTTCCACACAGTCTTCAAAATCTTGAAGGTTTTGTGGGCCTCTTCTATGAACTCTGATCTTTAGTTCTTTTTCATAATTTTCTATTAGATATATAGAAAAGTGCAGCGCGGAATAATAAACCAATGGTTTTACCAAGTGAACATAATATATAAATTTAAATTAAAGTGACATATGTATCATGATCAAAAATATCCAGTGAAATAAACCAAGTAAAAAATCAGGTGAAAAATAAATAAAAATCCATACATAAATTTATGTGTTAGAGAAATTATGTGCATTAATGTGACAAAGTTCATAAGTGAAGGTATCCCAATGGAAAAACTTCAATACAGGAACCAGGGTCTATGTTCTCCACTTGTGCTGCCCGTTACCTTACAACAATGGAGGCTTACCAGAAAGCCTAAAGATGAAGCCTAAAGATGAACTTCATTAGTTGCAAACTACACAGCACAGCAATGATCAACTGTTGAATCAATCCTGGAAAGTTGGAGATCTGCAATCAGTCTGGTGAAAGGAGCAGCCATTTCTTCCCAACAAAAGGTCTCCAACTTTCCAGGATTGATTCAACAGTTGATCATTGTTGTGCTGTGTAGTTTGCAACTAATGAAGTTCATCTTTAAGTCGCTATCCATTGGTGCGCAGTTCCTGTCTCAACGGTCGCCTATTGGTGCGCTCTTGTCCCTTTGGTCATCCATTGGTGTGCAGCACTTATTTCCTGGAAGTGAACCATGGAAGCTACCCCTGATTGATGCCAGCTGGTCACCTGGGAATTCCTAACAGTGTTCCTGCGTTTCCCACTAAGCCTGTTTTGACCCCCCTGAGAAGGACAGTCGCAGGCTTTCCGGTAACGTGTATAGTGGTTATTCCTCCGCTACCATGTATAATAAAGCGGAGCGAGTGGAAGAGCTGCCTGCACTGAAAAGGGTACAACCATACCCTAATAATCAGTAAAATGGGATGAGGGGGTGGTGCTGCGCTAATCCAGCAAGAAAATTGATTATGCTAAAGTGACAGTGCTAGTGGGGTAAAACACTAAGAGAAAAAAAGGCTTTCCGGTAAGCCTCCATTGTTTACTGTAAGGTGACGGGCAGCACAAGTGGAGAACATAGATCCTGTATTGAAGTTTTTTCATTGGGATACCTTCACTTATGAACTTTGTTTGTCACATTAATGCACATAATTACTCTAACACATACAATTATGTATGGATTTTTATTTATTTTTCACCTGATTTTTTACTTTTAATTTATATATTATGTTCACTTGGTAAAACCATTGGTTTATTATCCCGCGCTGCACTTTTCTATACATCTAACTTTCTGTGCCCCATATCAGGGTTATAGTGCTTAGCAGCAGGATATCCTTCACGGTTTCAATTTTCAATAATTTACATGTTTTTTTATTTATCACACACCTAGCGCAATTTCTTTCCTTATTTTGTTACATATATTTTCTATTGGATTCAAGTCAGCTGATTGGCTGGGCCTTTCTAGCAGCTTTATTTTCTTTCTTATTTTGAAACAAATTGAGAGTTTCCTTGGCTTGTGTTTGGAATCATTGGCTTGCCAAAATGGCCACCCTCGTTTCATCTTCATCATCCTGGTAGATGGCAGCAGATTTTATCAAGAATGTCTTGGTACATTTTTCCATTCATCCTTCCTCCAATGACATGAAGTTTGCCAGTACCGTAATCAGCCCCGTACCATGATGTTCCCACTTTCAAACTTCACTGTTGGGGGTGCTTTTGGGGTGATGTGTAGTGCCATTTGAGCTTCAAACATGGTGTGTATTTTGGCATCTAAAGAGTTCAATATTGGTCTCATCTGACCAGACTATATTCTCCCAGTATTTCACAGGCTTGTCTAAATGTTGTTCAGCAAACTTAAAACGAGCATCAACATGCTTTTTCTTTATCAATGCAGTTTTGCGTAGTGAGTGTGCATACATCCCATGGTGGTTAAGTGCATTACTTATTGTTTTCTTTGAAATAATTGTACCTGCTAACTTCAGGTCTTTCTGAAGCTCTTCACAAGTGGTCCTTGGCTCTTTGACAACTCTTCTGATAATTACTTTCTATCCTCTGTCAGAAATCTGGCAAACAGCACCAGTTCGTGGCCGGTTTAAGGTGAAATTATGTTCTTTCCACTTCTGGATTATGGACCCAACAGTGCTCACTGGAACATTCAGAACTTTTGAAAACCTTCTGTAACCAATGCCATCCGTATGTTTTGCAACAATAAAGTTGCAAAGGTCTTTAGAGAACTCTTTGCTTTTACCCATCATTAGATGTTTCTTCTGTGACACCTTGGTAATGAGACACCTTTTTATAGGCAATCAGTTGAGAACCAGCTGACATTAAAGTGGTTGCAAATTTAGAAGGTTTTTTATCTTAATGCATCAAGATAAAGAAAACCTTCTGTGTGCAGCAGCCCCCTCAGCCCCTCTAATACTTACCAGAGCCCCCTTTCTATCCAGCAATGTTGTATGATTGTCTCGGCAGCCCGTGACTCCCCTCCTCATTGGCTGAAACAGCAGCTGCACAGAGGAGGGAAGTATAACATGCTTGTTATTTTTAGCAAAAAAAAATTGCTTTCTAATTACTGATAGATTTCAGCTGGTGTCTTGGCTTTCCCTGCATTTTTGCACTTCCCTTTTTCATATTTTCCATACTTTTTCCCTGTCTCATTACATTTTATTACACATAACTTATTTCTGAATTTATTTGTTTTGGTTTCTTTGTATGTGTGGATTGCATGGGTTGTTACCGACATGTGGTAAAAAATGTCATGTCAATAGCGCCTTTAAAAATGTATTTACCCAGAAAAATGGTGACGTGTTCAATACTTATTTTACCCGCCATATGATATGATATAATCATGCCTACCAAAAAAGGTTGAGGGCACTGAAATTCAATGTCATACTGTATAAGCAATGTAATAATGACTGTCAAAATAAATAGATAAAATCAAATCAAGTTAGTAAGGACTGAAGCTGAAAAACTGATTGCTGAAGTTAAACACCCCCAGTAAAAATAAAATAAAATAAAAACTTAGACATATACAACTATAGAAAGAGGAAGATGTCTGATAACATATAACCCCAAAACAGAAAACTTAGGAAATACAATTGTAGAGGACAAAAAAAAAAAAAAAAAAAAACGGAATCCTGTTTATACATATTGCAGTGACCTGCATTTTACCACACTGGAAAAATGCTGGTCACTGCAAGGACACATAGAAAACCTGTTCTGCTCACACCGTAGTACTGGTGTTATGTGCAGTGTGGTGCATTGCATTAAAATGCTACATGTATGTATGTATTTTAATGCAAAATACATGCAGTAAATGCAAATGTTAAATGGGTATGTGGACAAGGGATTATAGCGGTGCTAGGGTCAGAAGGATTAAAGAAGGAAAGATAAAACAAAGAAAACTAAAATTACAAATTTCATTAATAGTCTGTCATAAATACAATGTACATTATGGAAAATTCATACAATAATTATACAAATTTTGTGGATACATGTACTGTAAGTGACCCTAAGAATGGTCGAGTGGGCCAGATGGCAATTGGCCGTTGAAGGAGGGGGGGCTCGTTTTCCTACATGTTTCGCCAAAACATTGGCTTCTTCAGGGAACAGGAGCTCATAGGGTGGATATATATAAAAAATTCTGTGTGGTGGACATGAAAACACGTGTTAGAGATAGTAATTTGACCAAACACTGCATAGTATAAACAGTAACATATTGCAACTGTGGCTGGACATTCATGCGACCCTAAGCTCCACACCAATAAACGGAACTGCGGACATACCTGGGGCGTCAGTGCCCAAGACGGGAGGGAGGAGAGGGAGAGGGGGAACACAGCCACCCAAGGAGATCCCCACAGGGGAGCGGGCAGACCGCGCCGTAAATTATGCCTGCAGGGGGCATACAGTAGACCTGGCAAGGCAATGTAAAGATAATCATGTGTCATAATGCACTGTGATAGTTATTCCAGGAATAGAGGGTTGCACATATGTGCATTGTATTAAAAAGAGAACAAAAAATATATGTATATAAATAGGTATAAATGTATCTATGTCTCTGGAAAAAGGTGCAGACTTACATGTATATCTAAAAGCTGTAGAGAGGCAAGGTCAGGAAGTGCCTATGGTAGATGTATGCACACAGCAAGGAAAAGACATCAAGGTTGGACCATATCTGCAGACCACTTAAAGCAGGCCTAATTAGAAAAATGGATAGTATTAGGGGTCTTGCTGTTGTTAACTGGGGCCAAATATGGTAGTTATGCCTATACTTACTTGATAGTGTCTGCTGTAAGGAAAGATTCTCATAGCGGTACATTCACAGGTATATAATACCGGTGCTGGGATGAAAAGGGATAAAAGTAACAGTGGATCCTATATAAAATGTAAAGGAAAAAAGGAGGATCAGAAAGGTAGGGAAATGGAAGCTTTAAGATGTACTTGGGCACAGGTGAGGCTAGTGAAAAGGAATCTGTTACCTAATTCATCATGAAGCACACCGTGTTGCTTGAGAAAATCAATATTAACCACCAAAGTAGGAGGCCGGTCCAAAGTGAGTTCTAGAAAGTATGTAGAGGAATAATAAATAATTCATGTAAACAACATGAAGTCAGGGTGTTTTGAAAGGCAGAAGTTTACCTTGTAGCTGTGTGCAGAGCGAATGCAGGCACGTCCCTCGTCCATGGGAACTGAGGGACTGGCCGGTTACTTATATACCCCCCACACCTGATCGAATGATGATCAGGTGTGCGGACGCTAAACGAGGGGTAGCCACGGCTGCGCACTGCACGGTGCCTAGGAACTACGAGTTCCATCATGCAACGCGCGCGCATGCTCAGAACGCACGGACCGTGTGACGATTGGAGAGGCGAACACCCCTGGAATGGGAAGTACCAAGGTGTCATCTCACCCAATCTGCCGATGGAATAAAGGGCCAGAGGGTCTGAGAACAGACGTGGGCACCCAGGGGCAGACAATTGTCTGCGCCCTGGCGTCCGTACAGGCAAAGACAGCGCTGGCCATGTCAACCCCAGACCGGGAGAGCCCATGGAGCCACCGCCCACCACCCACGCCACAGACACTCCCCCCAGTTGAGGGGCTAACCAAGGCACCAGGGACAAACGCAGTCCGGTGGTGGGGAACAACGGGGCACGAAATGTAGTGCGCTGAGACACAGGATGGGAGGATATCCCAAAAGTTGCCCAGCGATCCACAGGGGCCACTGGGGAAGGTGGGAATTACTGTGTGTCAGCACACGACATCCAGCCACAATGTGTGCAGTGTGCATAGAGGACCACTGGGTCCCAGTACGACAGTGAAACCTGCAGCTAAAAATTGAAAATACAATGCAAAAACAATATATAGAAAAATATATAAAAAAGAAAACGCACAGCATATATATTGCAACAGTTATGTCAAGGAATATTGTTCAATAATGACAAAAAAAGTTTTAAATCGCAAATAAATACAGGCAATATACACTTGTAAAATAAACAGGGATATGAGATATATTGAGTCAATTTGCCAGCTTGTCTCAGAAAAGAAAAAACCATTTGTAACCAATGCAGAGAGCAAAATATTGGACCATATCGGAGAAGAATTTTATGGGTGAAATACCGGGTGGAGCCATGGCAGCAAAGGGAAAGAAAGCCAGGGAAATCATGAGAATGAAAAAATAAAAGGAAGGAATGGGGGGGGGAGGGAAGAAATGGAGGAGGATAGGGTAGAGAGGAAAAACCACAAACGACGTTGTCTGGGGAAGGGGCATGGAGAAGAAGAACTATATACGGGTATTTATACTAGTAGGTATTAAAGAAAGGGCTTAAAACTAATATATTCGTTGAGTCCTGGGAAGATGGTAGCATTTAATATATGAATCCATTTGGTTTCGAGTCGTAATAGTGAATTATCAGTACTGCCGCCTCTTACATGTGAGGGGATATGTTCAAGTGCGGAAAACAAAATAACATGGGGATCGGAGTTATGTTGGGCAGCGATGTGCCTATTGATGGCCGTAGTGGTGATGTTCTTGTATAGTGGTTTGATATGATCCCGAATGCGGGTCTGAAAGGGGCGCTTAGTTTTGCCAACGTAGAATGCGCCGCATTGGCATTGGGCCAGGTATACAACCCCAACAGTGGCGCAGGTGACATAGTGTCTGATGGTATGTGTGTTTCCATCGGGTAGATTAACAACCTGAGAGTTGGCAACAAATGTACATATGTCACATTTGCCACATTGATAGGTACCGGTGGCAGTGGGCCTATGTGCAGTGTCAATGGAATGATGACTATGAATCAAACGATCACGGAGAGAGGGAGAGCGTCGATAGGTAATGTCAGGATAAGTGTTAATATATTTGGCAATAGTAGGATCAGATGTAAGTAAGGGCCAAAATTGTTTGAGGACGTCTTTGATTTCGGTATGCTGATTGGAGAATTGGGTGATGAGTCGTGTGGGTTGTTTAGAGTCCAATGGTTTGTCGGAGAAAACCAGGTCTTTACGGTTGAGTTTTTTTGCCTTATGGAATGCTTTTTTTAAGAGAGAGTGGCTGTAGCCTCTATCTAAGAGTCTATTGTAGAGGTCGTGTGCCGCCCTGAAGAAATCTTCATCGCGGGTACAGTTGCGTTTGATCCTGACATATTGGCTGTATGGTATACTTCGAAGGAGGGGCTCAGGATGGGCACTCTGGGCATGTAGGATTGTATTGCCCGAAGAGGGTTTGCGGTATAGGGTAGTAAAGACTTGACCATTGGGTTGTACACCAATCTGGAGGTCCAAGAAATGGATCTGCGATTGGCTGCACTCCATGGTAAATCTTAGGTTATATGTGTTATCAGTAAGGCTTTGTGCAAATGAGGAAAGTTCTTCCTTAGTACCGGCCCAAAACAGAAGTATATCATCAATATACCTGTACCAGGATATAATCCTGGACAGGTGGGGGTTGAAGTGAATCGAGTCAAAGAGTTCCCTCTCCCACCCCCCCAGGTACAGGTTGGCATAGGCAGGGGCACACTTGGTCCCCATAGCCACGCCCTGCACCTGGAGGAAGTGGGAGGAGCCGAACATGAAATAATTGCGTGTGAGTATGAACCTCAATAATTTGAGGACAAAGTCCCCGTATTCATCATATTGGGGGCCTCTGGCACGAATGAGTTTGCTGATAACTGAGATACCTCTGTTGTGGGGGATTACGTTGTATAAGCTTTCCACATCTAGGGCTACCAACCATGTGCCACTAGGCAGGGATTGGCCATCTAATATACGAAGGAGATGGATAGTGTCCTTTATATATGAAGGCAAAGCTACAACATGGGGTGCCAGATATTTATCAACCAGAGCACTGGCAGATTCTGTGAGGCATTGTTAGAGGCATGGTTGTTCGAAGTAGGTATATTAGTGGGAAAGGGTTTATTTCTAGCTTTAGTTTCCTTGGCATTATCCCAATTGTAGGCATATCCATTTTCATGGGCTGCTAAGTCTCTTAAGAATTTGCTTTCTTTGTCATTAATAGTCGTAAGTGTATATTCCTCCAGGTGTGCGCGCAGGGTTTTGTCCCGCTTGCTATACCTGGGGGAAGAAAGACCAAGAGCATGATCTGTGTACCATCGATTGATTGCAACATCAAGTTGTGCCAACTCGGTGGTATATTCGTGGCACAACATGGAGAGCATGTTGAGAGAGCATGATATAAGATTGCTTTCCCAAGATGTTTTTAATGTGTCGTTAATTTTTTTGATATTGGGGAAAAGTTGTATTCTTAATCCCCAAGGTATTATTTTGTGTTCCGCATATTTTTCAAAGTAGGTTTTATGCCAGTAAATTCTGACTTTTTTTTCCAAGAGACGTTGTAGTCTGATAAATGCCCTATCCAGCTCAGCGTCGGTTATGGTAGAAGCATTTTGGGATGCCTGGATACGGGTCATGAGACCCTCCCAGGCTTCTCCACAGAAATCCGCCATGGCTCCACCCGTAGTCCGAAAAAGAAAAAGAAACCAATCCTATAATGACACAAAAGATATACACGGATTAATATGTGTTCCAATGATTATCACATTCAAGATAGAGTGAAGATAGGAAGAGATATAGTTTGTCAAGATGGCATGTAGCTAAGATGGCATAATGGCATAATGGCACCACCGCACCCTCAAACGCACATTACCTCCCGAAGGGTAAGTGAACCCACTATCACCTCCATGTTTCCAGCCAACTCTGCTACAGCAGACCCTAAACTTGCACCTATTTTTTTAGGGCAGGGCCAGGAGTCTCTCCCAAGCCCATCCCCCGACTTACACCCACAAATGCCAATGATCCAGCAAGACCAACCACCCCTGATGTAATCAATCTATCCTCTATTCCACTCAATGCGGATCAGATCCATGTACTCCAATTAGGCCTCACATTTTGTCCCTCTAACGACTTTGACAAATTCGCCTTTATCAAAGACGTGCATCTTTTTGCACGTAAACTTCTTTTCAAAGTGATCTATGACAAATCTCAATCTAATACTGCACTTGCTCAGAATGTGCATGTAAATCCTTCCCAACAGGTTCCCACCCTAGCGGAAATACAAGCCCTCGAAGAATTAATGTCACTTTGGGAGGAGGGGTGCACTGATGGTGACGACTCTCTTGATCTTACCAATCTTGAGGCCGCCGCCCTTGGTGCTCCCCCCTTCCCCCCTCCTGTTTCTTTTAAACCCAAATCTGTGAATTTTCCAAATCTTTCTACAAATCCCAATATATGGGCCTTTGTACAACAGGTCACTAACACCATCGAAGGCTTAAATCTCAACTCCGCGTATCCCTCTAACCTAACTTTGGCTCAGATTAGGGCCATCAAATCCTTACAAAACCATCCTGAACTCACCATTAAGCCAGCCGACAAGGGTGGCAATGTGGTGGTGATGGATGTGTCCTTCTACGAACAAATGTGCCTGGATATTTTAAACAATTGGGAGTGGTATAGACCAATTTCTAAAACACTCATTGTCAACTATATATCCGAATACCAACAGCTGATATTTGCAGCTTTCTTCCCCCAGGTATAGCAAGCGGGACAAAACCCTGCGCGCACACCTGGAGGAATATACACTTACGACTATTAATGACAAAGAAAGCAAATTCTTAAGAGACTTAGCAGCCCATGAAAATGGATATGCCTACAATTGGGATAATGCCAAGGAAACTAAAGCTAGAAATAAACCCTTTCCCACTAATATACCTACTTCGAACAACCATGCCTCTAACAATGCCTCACAGAATCTGCCAGTGCTCTGGTTGATAAATATCTGGCACCCCATGTTGTAGCTTTGCCTTCATATATAAAGGACACTATCCATCTCCTTCGTATATTAGATGGCCAATCCCTGCCTAGTGGCACATGGTTGGTAGCCCTAGATGTGGAAAGCTTATACAACGTAATCCCCCACAACAGAGGTATCTCAGTTATCAGCAAACTCATTCGTGCCAGAGGCCCCCAATATGATGAATACGGGGACTTTGTCCTCAAATTATTGAGGTTCATACTCACACGCAATTATTTCATGTTCGGCTCCTCCCACTTCCTCCAGGTGCAGGGCGTGGCTATGGGGACCAAGTGTGCCCCTGCCTATGCCAACCTGTACCTGGGGGGGTGGGAGAGGGAACTCTTTGACTCGATTCACTTCAACCCCCACCTGTCCAGGATTATATCCTGGTACAGGTATATTGATGATATACTTCTGTTTTGGGCCGGTACTAAGGAAGAACTTTCCTCATTTGCACAAAGCCTTACTGATAACACATATAACCTAAGATTTACCATGGAGTGCAGCCAATCGCAGATCCATTTCTTGGACCTCCAGATTGGTGTACAACCCAATGGTCAAGTCTTTACTACCCTATACCGCAAACCCTCTTCGGGCAATACAATCCTACATGCCTAGAGTGCCCATCCTGAGCCCCTCCTTCGAAGTATACCATACAGCCAATATGTCAGGATCAAACGCAACTGTACCCGCGATGAAGATTTCTTCAGGGCGGCACACGACCTCTACAATAGACTCTTAGATAGAGGCTACAGCCACTCTCTCTTAAAAAAAGCATTCCATAAGGCAAAAAAACTCAACCGTAAAGACCTGGTTTTCTCCGACAAACCATTGGACTCTAAACAACCCACACGACTCATCACCCAATTCTCCAATCAGCATACCGAAATCAAAGACGTCCTCAAACAATTTTGGCCCTTACTTACATCTGATCCTACTATTGCCAAATATATTAACACTTATCCTGACATTACCTATCGACGCTCTCCCTCTCTCCGTGATCGTTTGATTCATAGTCATCATTCCATTGACACTGCACATAGGCCCACTGCCACCGGTACCTATCAATGTGGCAAATGTGACATATGTACATTTGTTGCCAACTCTCAGGTTGTTAATCTACCCGATGGAAACACACATACCATCAGACACTATGTCACCTGCGCCACTGTTGGGGTTGTATACCTGGCCCAATGCCAATGCGGCGCATTCTACGTTGGCAAAACTAAGCGCCCCTTTCAGACCCGCATTCGGGATCATATCAAACCACTATACAAGAACATCACCACTACGGCCATCAATAGGCACATCGCTGCCCAACATAACTCCGATCCCCATGTTATTTTGTTTTCCGCACTTGAACATATCCCCTCACATGTAAGAGGCGGCAGTACTGATAATTCACTATTACGACTCGAAACCAAATGGATTCATATATTAAATGCTACCATCTTCCCAGGACTCAACGAATATATTAGTTTTAAGCCCTTTCTTTAATACCTACTAGTATAAATACCCGTATATAGTTCTTCTTCTCCATGCCCCTTCCCCAGACAACGTCGTTTGTGGTTTTTCCTCTCTACCCTATCCTCCTCCATTTCTTCCCTCCCCCCCCCATTCCTTCCTTTTATTTTTTCATTCTCATGATTTCCCTGGCTTTCTTTCCCTTTGCTGCCATGGCTCCACCCGGTATTTCACCCATAAAATTCTTCTCCGATATGGTCCAATATTTTGCTCTCTGCATTGGTTACAAATGGTTTTTTCTTTTCTGAGACAAGCTGGCAAATTGACTCAATATATCTCATATCCCTGTTTATTTTACAAGTGTATATTGCCTGTATTTATTTGCGATTTAAAACTTTTTTTGTCATTATTGAACAATATTCCTTGACATAACTGTTGCAATATATATGCTGTGCGTTTTCTTTTTTATATATTTTTCTATATATTGTTTTTGCATTGTATTTTCAATTTTTAGCTGCAGGTTTCACTGTCGTACTGGGACCCAGTGGTCCTCTATGCACACTGCACACATTGTGGCTGGATGTCGTGTGCTGACACACAGTAATTCCCACCTTCCCCAGTGGCCCCTGTGGATCGCTGGGCAACTTTTGGGATATCCTCCCATCCTGTGTCTCAGCGCACTACATTTCGTGCCCCGTTGTTCCCCACCACCGGACTGCGTTTGTCCCTGGTGCCTTGGTTAGCCCCTCAACTGGGGGGAGTGTCTGTGGCGTGGGTGGTGGGCGGTGGCTCCATGGGCTCTCCCGGTCTGGGGTTGACATGGCCAGCGCTGTCTTTGCCTGTACGGACGCCAGGGCGCAGACAATTGTCTGCCCCTGGGTGCCCACGTCTGTTCTCAGACCCTCTGGCCCTTTATTCCATCGGCAGATTGGGTGAGATGACACCTTGGTACTTCCCATTCCAGGGGTGTTCGCCTCTCCAATCGTCACACGGTCCGTGCGTTCTGAGCATGCGCGCGCGTTGCATGATGGAACTCGTAGTTCCTAGGCACCGTGCAGTGCGCAGCCGTGGCTACCCCTCGTTTAGCGTCCGCACACCTGATCATCATTCGATCAGGTGTGGGGGGTATATAAGTAACCGGCCAGTCCCTCAGTTCCCATGGACGAGGGACGTGCCTGCATTCGCTCTGCACACAGCTACAAGGTAAACTTCTGCCTTTCAAAACACCCTGACTTCATGTTGTTTACATGAATTATTTATTATTCCTCTACATACTTTCTAGAACTCACTTTGGACCGGCCTCCTACTTTGGTGGTTAATATTGATTTTCTCAAGCAACACGGTGTGCTTCATGATGAATTAGGTAACAGATTCCTTTTCACTAGCCTCACCTGTGCCCAAGTACATCTTAAAGCTTCCATTTCCCTACCTTTCTGATCCTCCTTTTTTCCTTTACATTTTATATAGGATCCACTGTTACTTTTATCCCTTTTCATCCCAGCACCGGTATTATATACCTGTGAATGTACCGCTATGAGAATCTTTCCTTACAGCAGACACTATCAAGTAAGTATAGGCATAACTACCATATTTGGCCCCAGTTAACAACAGCAAGACCCCTAATACTATCCATTTTTCTAATTAGGCCTGCTTTAAGTGGTCTGCAGATATGGTCCAACCTTGATGTCTTTTCCTTGCTGTGTGCATACATCTACCATAGGCACTTCCTGACCTTGCCTCTCTACAGCTTTTAGATATACATGTAAGTCTGCACCTTTTTCCAGAGACATAGATACATTTATACCTATTTATATACATATATTTTTTGTTCTCTTTTTAATACAATGCACATATGTGCAACCCTCTATTCCTGGAATAACTATCACAGTGCATTATGACACATGATTATCTTTACATTCCCTTGCCAGGTCTACTGTATGCCCCCTGCAGGCATAATTTACGGCGCGGTCTGCCCGCTCCCCTGTGGGGATCTCCTTGGGTGGCTGTGTTCCCCCTCTCCCTCTCCTCCCTCCCGTCTTGGGCACTGACGCCCCAGGTATGTCCGCAGTTCCGTTTATTGGTGTGGAGCTTAGGGTCGCATGAATGTCCAGCCACAGTTGCAATATGTTACTGTTTATACTATGCAGTGTTTGGTCAAATTACTATCTCTAACACGTGTTTTCATGTCCACCACACAGAATTTTTTATATATATCCACCCTATGAGCTCCTGTTCCCTGAAGAAGCCAATGTTTTGGCGAAACATGTAGGAAAACGAGCCCCCCCTCCTTCAACGGCCAATTGCCATCTGGCCCACTCGACCATTCTTAGGGTCACTTACAGTACATGTATCCACAAAATTTGTATAATTATTGTATGAATTTTCCATAATGTACATTGTATTTATGACAGACTATTAATAAAATTTGTAATTTTAGTTTTCTTTGTTTTATCTTTCCTTCTTTAATCCTTCTGACCCTAGCACCGCTATAATCCCTTGTCCACATACCCATTTAAAATTTGATTATTTTGGGGATGAGGTGCTGTATCCTCTGGTACCATCTAGCCATCCTTACACTTTTTGATGCAGTAAATGCAATACAAGTCTTTTGAGGACAAAAACCCCTTTTTATTATTTTATCTCTTACAAGGAATCATACAGCAGACATCTTAGAGGGAAAGTAGAGAGTGTGTAGTGGAAAGCTAGGTGTCTCAATGGCAACATTTTTAGAAACAGACATCTAGAAACAGATGAGTGACATCGTAAATCCTGGTATAAGGTCCTATACCGCCCTTTACTCTCACGTTACATAAGCAAAGGATACACTCAATAGGGCCACTTCTCCACAACCACCTCCTCCTTCTCAATATAGATAGCACAATCACAATTCTTAGAGCTGTCACGCTAGACATCCTGTTTGCCCATGAATCTCCAAAACACAAATGTGTTTGTGTCTTTCTATTTTCTCCCCCACTCCTTCTGCCAAACCATAAATAGGAAAAGGGTGTGATATTAGAGGAAATAACCTGCAAAATGCATAGAAATCTAACGTGCATAAAAATGCATGTCTACGCGCATAAAAATGCACATCAGTGGAAGGCAATGCACATTCATTTTTCAAGCATTTTGTTTTGCTTGTTTATCTTTGAATAGATCCTTAGATTTTAAACACCTGCCTTTACAAAAAAGTGGCACATATTGTAGCAGATAATATGGTGAAGAGCAGGGTTGACAAACTCAATTTAATTGTCAGCCACATAAGCATTATGGTTGCTCTCAAAGGGCCAGTTGTGTCTAAGACTGGATGTCCAGAGCGCCCCCACCTTATATTAGCTGTCAAGTGCCCCCCCCCAATCATCATCATGAGGAGTCATAAGTCCACCACCCTCCTTTACATCACAGTGCACCCCACTTACCTGCTGCTGGGGGCAGAGCAGAAAGTGCAGGGTAAAGCAGAAAGTGCAGGGTCTGGAGGGGGGCTGGACTCAGCTGCCAGAGATTGCTAAATGCTCAGACCATGGGAGGTGGAGATGAGAGGGTGTTACAGCTGCTGCTGACTGCAAGGTGGGGATGGAGATGAAGAGGGTGCCAAGAGAGGTGCAAGGGCCACATGAAATTGCCTGGTAAGCCGGTTTCATCCCTTTTTTGACACGTGGTATAGAGCGACCAACACTGAACCTATTCAAATACCTAAACAACATTATGACAGCTAAAGCACCTGGTATGGACAGCATCCTTTTTTGTGTGCTAAAAGTAGTAAGCTTGATGACCAACCACAGCATTGTATCTTTTTTCAACCTCTAGAACATCTAGCTAATGCTCACCTGTCTAATCCTTAAATGTCTGACATACAAACAGGACTCCACCACATCAAACTATCATGGTTTGTGGATGACCCTTTACCCTACGTCACAAACCCATACATAGCCATGTCATCCATCATACGTTAATATAAACACATTGCCCATTTCAAATTTCAGACACATGTATAGACCTGGAAGGTCGATATCTTTTTTAAAAGGGTCACTTCATGGAAAACCAATAACTAGCAAATATTTATGTTCCCAACTCCAAACAAGCTCCATTCTTTAAATCGACCCAACAAACACTATCCAATTTTCAAGAAGGCATTTTGATTTTGGGAGGCGATTTTAATGTCCCCCTCAATCCCCTCCAAGATACTTCCACTGGTACCTCATCACTCCCATACACGGTTTTACGCTCGATTAAAACTCAACTCCAAAATCTATCGCTCCATGATACGTGGCGTACGTTATATCCTACAATGAAAGATTATACATTCTACTCTGCCCCACACAAACGTTATTCTAGACTTGATTATGTTTTTCTCTCTCAGACACCTAACATTACTCACTTCAGCCACGATTGATCCCATGTTCTTATCTGATCACCACCCTGTCTCTGTGTCCATTACATTTCCTGATGTACTGCCACATTCCTCAATTTGGTGCTTAGATCCCTCCCTTCTTACAGATAAAACGCTAATACCCGAAATCCACAAACGGTTAATGCAATATTTTCAAGATAATTCTTCACCTGACGTATCGCCTATGATGCGTTGGGAAGCACACAAATGTGTCATAAGAGGTTGCTTGATCGCGATCTCCGTAAAACGTAAAAAAGAAAGACAATCTTATATTAATAAGCTGACATCTCATATCCAGAAGTTGGAAAAGGCCCATAAATCTACGCAAGCAGTAGCCTCACTACATGATCTCGTTCGGGCCCGACAGGAACTATTAGATGAACTTCACAAACGATCTACACGACACTACATTTTAACTCAAAAACTTTTTTACGAATATGGGAATAAGGCTGGAAAACTATTGGCTAATGCTTTACGAATTAAGAAAACACGTTCCACTATACCATTCCTCAATGATTCCACGGGACGTAAATTGGTTACCAATAATGATATAGCTAACAAATTTGTTAGCCATTATACCATTATACATCTCTACAATCTAATGCCTTCTAATTCACAATCTGAGAAAAACGTCCATATACAATTGATTAAAGACTTTCTGTCTAATCATACCCCTAACAAAATTTCTGATCAAGAAGCAAGAGATTTAGCACACCCAATCTCTCCTGAGGAGGTTGATAATGCTCTCAAGCAATTAAAACCCGGAAAAAGTCCTGGCCCTGATGGCTTTACATCAGGTTATTAGAAGTCCTTTCAAGAAATACTTCGTCCACATTTTCGGACAGCTTTTAATTCCATCTCACTAGACCAATCTCCGCCCCGTGATTTACTCACAGCTCATATAACGGTTATTCCTAAACCTAATAAAGATCCTTTCCTAGTTACTAATTATCGACCAATTTCTTTACTAAATGTGGACCTGAAACTTTATGCGAAGATTTTAGCCAATCGTCTTTTACCATTATTACCCAAACTTATTTCATTAGACCAAGTAGGTTTTATACCTGGTAGAGAAGCAAAAGATAATACCACGAAAGCTATTAATTTACATAGATGGTTGACTTCTTCCCAACAACGTGTTTTTTTCTTATCACTGGATGCGGAAAAGGCGTTCGATAGAGTGGCCTGTGATTATATGCTCGAAGCCCTTAAAATGTTTGGCTTTCCAGACCGTATGTTGCAATTTATATTAGCATTATACTCTTCGCCAACTGCAAGAGTTAGAGTTAATGGCCACCTATCGAACGCCTTTCCAATTTCGAATGGTACCCGTCAGGGTTGTCCCTTATCTCCTTTAATTTTTGTACTTACTCTTGAACCTTTACTACAACGTCTTAGATCTAACCCTGATATTAGGGGAATAACCATCGCTCAAACTACGTACAAGCTGGCAGCCTTTGCCGAAGACATTCTTTTATTTCTTACAGATCCTCACATTACCATTCCATCCATGCTCAAAGACTTTGCTACGTTTAAACTATGACCAATCTCCAAATAAATTTTAACAAATCTGAAGCCCTCAATATTTCCCTAAATAACAATGAGATTTCTCGTTACCAATCAAGTTTTCCCTTCAAATGGAATGGGGATTCGATCACTTATCTTGGTATCCAATTACCCACTCATTTGACCAATCTTTATTCCAAAAATTACCTCACCATCCTTCAACACATACAAAAAGACTTGAAATCTTGGTCCACTGGTATCTTTTCATGGTTTGGAAGAGCTTCCATAATAAAAATGAACATCCTTCCAAGACTTCTTTACCTCTTTCAAACTATACCCATAAAGTTACCACAGGCTTTTTTTGCCTCGGTTTGCAGTATTTGTTCTATATTTATATGGGGTAAAGCAAAACCAAGAATCCGTTTTGACAGACTAACCATCCCAAAATTGAGAGGTGGTATTAGACTTCCAGATATATCTAAATATTATTGGGCATGTCAGTTGACCAGAATTATTGATTGGAATGTTCACTCTTCTACCAAAGATTGGGTAAACATTGAACATTCATTCTCTCTCATTCCTCTTCGCCAACTACCCTGGACTATTCACACTCACGTACCACAAAATTGCAAACACCACCCTCTAATTGGTACTACTTTACAAGTATTTAAACAGGTTTGTCAAAAATTTAAAATATCCTCTTCTCCAGGCCCTCTTACTCCTATCCGCAACAACCCTGATTTCCCTCCAGGCCTTTCAAACTCCTTCCTAGCTAAAATGTGGCCTCACAATACCATAAGAGCTACACAATTTTTTAGGGATTGCTCTTTTCTAGATTTAACGGATTTATCTTCACTATCATCAGATTGCTCCTTTCCATTTTGGTTGTATTTTCAAATTAGACATTTTTTGAACAACCCTCTTACACGAGAAGCTTATGCTAGACATTTAACCTCTTTTGAACTATTGTGTTCTAAAACGGAACCTCAGAGACATCTTATCTCCGAACTGTATTCCCTTTTCTTCTATAATCACAGCCCTAAATCCAACATTGCTTGCCAACACTGGGAAAGAGATCTCTCTAATAATCTTACAGAGGAAGAATGTAGTAGAATTTATTCTTACATACATAAAGGTTCCATTAATGTCTCTACACAAGAGAATGGATTCAAGATTTTTTCTAGGTGGTACAAAACTCCACTCAGATTACATAAAATCTCCTCTTTATTACCACCTAACTGTTGGAGATGTGCAGATACAGACGGTTCCTTACTTCATATATTTTGGACCTGCCCACGCAATCAACCCTTTTGGAAGGAGGTTCACCGTCTTGCTACACATATTTCCACACTTCCATTGGACTTCTCCCCGGCACAAATGCTTTTAAACCACTCCAACATTCCTAAAAAAACTTACTACAAATCTCTTGCTTTACACTTAATCAACGCAGCGAAAATGTGTATCTTTGGAAGGACACTAACCCCCCAACTATTCTTGATTGGTTCAAACGTATAAATAAAGTAGCAGCCATTGAAAAATTGATCCATCAAGCTAATGACACTCCTAATTCCTTTAAAAAAAACTTGGGCTTGTTGGAACCACTTTCAAAACTCAACTGAATTCAAACAATTGATATCCCAGTGACATTTAATTTTTTTTTTTTATTATCAGGTACCAGATCTATACTTTTCCATTATACTGGTTAAAACAATATTGCAAGTATTAATCTAGGCGTTTCCTGTCTGTTTCTTTTGCCCTACTCATATACTTCAGCCTTGAGGCGATTCAGTTCGCATTTGCTGCGCTTTACAAATCATTCATTCATTCATTCAGCCTACATTTTTCCAATCCTGGGTACTCGGATGAACCTCATATACTTTTTTTTGGAACTATTTATACAATGTGTTTAGATTACACTGCTTAATATATGTAGGTATGGGTGTTCAATACACCTCATACTTTCATTTAATGTCTACTAGCTTTAGTTTTATTTATTGTTATCTCTTTATTTGTTATCTCTACGCTTTTTATATACATTATATGATTGTTATTGAACATCTTTGCAACAATAATACTTTCATGTTATTCCATGTAACTTTGTATTATTGTATACTTCCTGTTTAATACAATAAACTTTATTGCAATAAACACTTTTGATCGCTCAGTAATGGTAAGGTCAATTATTCTATGTCTGAAATCTTAAATATCTCCCTCCCCTCAAGACAGGGCACGCTTTTTCACAAGAAATTCCAGTTCCATAAAAAATGTCCCAATTTGCTGAAATATCTAGGGATCCGCATTGCACTTGATCTATCCAAACATTTTACATTAAAGTACACCCCTTTCTTCCAAAGACCCTTTCAGATTTAAAAACAAAAATGTATGTAAAACTCAGCAGGATGGCGGTACAAATTTTTTGTTAAAAACTCTGTGCATTCCATTTAATAAAACGCTTAGCAGCACAGCTTAACATCCAGTGGCATTAAAAAAAAAAAAAAAACACACATTGTTGGGATCTATAAAAAAATGAAATAAAACACATGATGCTAATGTAGTACTTTCTGTATAAATTGCTTGTACGGCAACATCTAGAATATGTGGTCCAGTTTGGAGCATTACATTACAAAAAGAACAATGACATGTGTAGAACGTTCAATGGCAGACAACTAAATAATGAAAATCTTACTTACAGTGAAAGATCAGAAAAATAGGGCATATTCAGTTCGGTAAAACTAGACATATTAGAAGTGACATAATTAGCATGTTTAAACATATCCAAAGACAGTATAAAGATTTGTCAAATGTCTTGCTCTATGGAATTGACTTTTCGATTAACAAAAAAAAAAACAGACAAAGACAAATCGCTCGTCCAAGCACTCAAACACAAGAGAGCAACATACACCATAGAGTACATCAGAGAAGCAAATGGCATTGACAAAATATGAAGAATCTTAATAACCTTACCAAAAATCGACACATTTGCTTTGAAATACAGCCCTAGGCAGTGGCGTCACTAGGGGTGGTGTCACCCGGTGCGAAAAAAATTGGTGTCACCCCCCCCTCCACCAATTATAGTCCCCATTCAGTACAGACCCCTCTCTCTCAGTATAGATCCCCCACTAAGAACAGAGCCCCCCTCCCGCAGTACAGACCCCCCTCACTCAGTATAGACCCCCCATTCCTCAGTATAAACCCCCCCACTAAGTACATACCCCTCTCCCGCAGTATAGACCCCCCTCTTAGTGCAGAACCCCCTCTTAGTGCACACCCCCCTCTCAGTGCACACCCCCCCCCAGTGCAGACCCCCTTCTCCACTTGTGCTAGTAGTTACTAGTCTCCTCTCCCCTCGGCACATGTCCATCTTCAAATACAGTAAGTATTTGTACAGACCTCAGAACAGCACGGGATAGGCAAAACTGACTCCCTCCTGTGTAAATGTAAACAGAGAGGAGGGAGGATGCCGCTTCGGTTCGGGCTTCGGTCGGTCTGCTGAGGGCCACAGCCGCGGAGACACATTTCAGTGTAGGGGTGTGCAGACCATGCGGTGCTGCTCCAGGTCGGCCCCCCCCCGCCCCCCCTAGCGACGCCACTGGCCCTAGGTAGTTGGCTAAGGAGAATATTGCTAATTTAGAACTCATCGAACCAGAGGAAGTACATAAGGCGATCTCCCAAATTAAACCTGGAAAGGGGCTGGGCCCAGATGGCCTAATCTCCCACTTTTATGGAATGTTTGAAGAGACTCTTATGCCTTGTTTCCTATGATCCTTTGACCCCTCAGCTGTTAACATCCCATCATCTCCCCACCTCCTGGAACAAACTATAGATCTAGATCTCTACTGAATGTAAGGTTCATGCCAAAAATCTACCAAACCGCGTTCTATCAATCATCACCCATATTATATCTGTGGACTAAGTGGCCTTTGTGTTAGAAGGAAGGCCTGGGACAACACCATAAAAGCCATCATCCACCACCATTGGGTAAAGCAAAGGAAGATACCTGGGTTTTTGTTTTCTACAGATGCGGAAGAGGCGATCAAAAAGGTAGCTTGGGATTCCATGACAGCCACACTCTGACATCTAGGCTTAAACGAGAAGATGCTGTCTAGGCTTATGACTTCATCAATTATGAACCCTATGCGGGGGTACGAACCAATAAAATCCCACTGGATGCCTTCTAAATCCGCAGCATCACAGGTTCCCCCCTTCTTCGCACTAATCTTCAACATTTTTTAGAATCCTTTTTCCATATGATCAAGAGCAACGTGAACATCCACGACTTTCCCACACCCTCCAAATAATTACAAGGTAACGGAAGACCTAGTATTCTTCCTGACCCAGCCCCTTACCTTGCTCCCCAATCTATTATGCACAGTCAACAAACTTGGTCAACTGTTGCACTTCAAATTGAATTATTCGAAGTCCATAGCACTCAACCTCACGCTACCCCTGGAAATTGTTAACTCCTGAAAGTTAACGTTTTGTGGAACACTAAACCTATCACATAATGTATTTAGGTTTCAAATTACCCACAAACCTGAAAGACCTTTACACACTTAACCACCGCCCCCGACACACCCACGTTATTAAAGACCTGCACAACTGGGACAAATCACTATTTTCCTGATCTGGAAGAGCCACCATTTTAGAAATTAACACCTTACCAAGACCCCTTTACCTATGTCAAACCACACCTATACATTTTCCCAACCCTTAATTTTCCATCATTCAAGCACTATTTATCAGGTTTTCTATAAACCTCCCCTATTTAGTATAGTGACTCTTACTATAGCTAAACAAATAGGAGGCGTTGGCCTTCCTGACCTTCTAAAATATTATTGGGCATGCATCTGTATATTGGCTGCATGTGTTCACTAAGTGTAACTGCAGTTGTACAAAAAATTCCCCCCAAAAAATGAAAATTTTTATGATTTCGTGTTGGGCCACATTCGTATCCATCATGGGCAGCAGGTTGGACATTCCTGCTTTAGAAGTTCCATAAATGTTATAATCTAGGAGGCCAACTATAAGCTTAGGTCCTGTACTCCCATGGTCTAACACCACTAACCAAATATAGATGTCATAACTCCAAATGCACCCTCCTTCATATATGGTGGTAATGCCCGGAGATGTACCCACTTTGGACTGAGGTTTATTGCCTTTTTACTAACTGACTTCTCCCTGCCTTTTCAGCCACCTCCATTCCTACTACATCATGCTATACCATAACCACAAAACAATACAAACATTTGTTAATGCCTCAAGTGTTCAACTAGAAGCACGGAGAGAGAGCACACAGAGGCACTTCACACAGAATCAGACGTTTGATCATTTATTGGGGTACTTGGGTACACAGAAGAGGGCAGCAATAGGACACAGCAAAGAGAAATCATTCACATGGTAGCAATATGGCACAGCATGGAGAAAAAATCCTCAAGGCAGTAATATGACACAAGAGAAATACTCCACAGGGCAGCAAAATAACACAGCAAGGGAAACTAGTCAACAGTGTAGCAATATGACACAGCAAAAAGAAATAAGGGGCGGAAGGGTTTATAGAACCACAATGTGGAAGTCCAACTGTCCTGGGTAGTGGATGTTGTGGTCTTGGGTTCTGGAAGTCCAGGGAGGGCACTCTGAGCACACAGCAGGGAAGGCAAGCAGGGCAATCTGTGGAGTGTACACAGCAGAATTCAGCCCCATGAGTTCTGGCAGCAAGTGGTTCCAGCAGAAAAGGATCTACAAAGTGGGGGAAAGGGGAGTTCCAGTGTCTGGAAAGCAGCAAAGACAAGATGGAACTACAAGTCCCAGCAGTCACAGTGTTCAGAAAGTAGCATACAGTCCATATTGACAGTCTCACCAGTTCTAAGTACCTTCCAGTCTTCTTCTGAGACCTGCAGCCATGAGTTCCCCTGTGCCCATCATGGAAGAAAACTGACAAAAGGTTTGATCTTTTTTTTTCCAGCATAGAGATGTTATATGGTACTTTGGATTCAGCCCACAATCTCCAAATAATCGGTGCCGAGATGTCTGGCTTTATCCTGATACAGGATAAACTAACCTTTGCGCTACCCAGTAAGAGAAGCCTCATCTCCTATCTTGACTTCTTTAGGTACAAAAAAACCCTGCGCTATTATTTATAAAAAAAATACGCTACCATAAAAATGAAATAATAATTGTGAAAGAGCAGCTTTCACTCCACCAATCACCACACAATATCAATAACTGTATACCTACTAACAGTAAAGTGCTCCTTAAAAGTAAACGCTGCCTCTTTTTTTTTTTCATTTTGCTGACCTGCAAAGTAAAGGCATAATGTGCTAGTATGCATCGCATACTAGCACATTATGTGAAACTTACCTGCAAACTAAGCCCTCGTTGTCACCGCTGCAGGCCACATCCATCTTCGCCAGTCTTCCTTCTGGGTTTGCGGACTCCGGCTGTTTGACTGGCCGGAGCCGTGTGATGGCGCTCCTGCGCACGCGTGCGGGAGCCGCCGGTCACAGCACAGAGCACTGAAGAAACGGCACTGGCGGCCGTTCCTTCAGAGCGCATGCACCAATGACGTCTTGGCGGCGTATACAGTAAAAAAAAAAAAAGGCATAAATCTATCCCTTATTTTGTAGACGTGTAGACGAAATGTACGCTAATTGCATTTTTTTTTTACCAAAAATATGCAGAAGAATACATATTGGCCTAAACTGATGAAGAAATTTGGCCTGGTCATTAAGGGGGCAAATCCTTCCGGTCTGTAAGTGCTTAATCAGGGCTTGGCAAGTGAAGTCCCTCTCAGGCTCTCATGTCTCATACAACTTGTGATGTGTGTTTGTACTTAGTTTTGATTTGGACTCCACCACCAGATGCGGATTGTCACCTGCCACACATTGCGGATTGTCACTTGCCACAACGTCACCTGCCACACATTGCGGATTGTCACAACGTCACCTGCCACACATTGCGGATTGTCATTTGCCAATGTCACTGGCCACACATTGTGGATTGTCATTTGCCAATGTCACTGGCCACACATTGCGGATTGTCCCTTGCCACACGTTACAAATTGTCACTTGCCATGTCACCTGCCACATGTTGTGGATTGTCCTTTGCCACACGTTGCGGATTGTCTCTTGTCACGACGTCACCTGCCACACGTTGCGGATAATGACTTGCCACGTCACCTGCCACACATTGCTGATTGTCCTTTGCCACGTCGCCTGCCACACGTTGCGGACTATCACTTGCCATTTGTTGCGAATTGTCACTTTCTGTGTCCCAGAGTGAAGGCAGGCAACAGAGAGATGATGTGCTGACTGACACAGGCCAGCCTACACCCAATATAAAACCCAGTCAACTGTAACTTATAGGTAAGATGAGGAACACTACCCAGCTCCTGTTTAGGCATCTACAAACGGAATGCATCAGGGTATAGAGAGGATTCTACCGACCCCTGAGACCCCCCATCTATCCAGTTACCATTCCCTTTTCTCACTCCATGCTTTACCATCCCTCCAATACGATAACCTCTCGCCTCCAACACCCTTACAGAGTGCCCCACCTTACCAGAGACTCCTGCCTCACCCCTCCCATATTCTCTACCCTAAACCTTCCTTTCCCACGATCCATTTTTATTTACCTAAAAAAAACACCCAGACCTCCCTTAGCAGACTTTTGTATTTACACCGCTCTGGATTGCTTTCTTTGGGAAGACCTGGGAGGAGGGGAGCACTGGGGGACTTAGCACCCCAGTCCATCTTACACTTGGTACAGACATTCTTCACCAATCTGAAACCGCAACCCAAACAACGTTCAATTCAGTTTTATCGGGGAATCTCTGGGAAGTTAAAATTACTTGCCCTACATTGTTACACCCTTACCTACCTGTTACTGTCAAGTTCTATACTACGTTAAAAATGTTTCAATAAAAACATACAGGAAGTAAAAAGGGAGAAAACGCAGAAAACACAGCTAATACATTACCAAAATTCCTTGAGCACCATCAAGATTTATCTAAACCTCTCTATATATACAGTATATAATCCATCTCTGTAGCCCATATATGATTTAAAGCATCTTAGACCACAAACCAAGCCATGGGCATCTAGTTAATCCAGTTAGAAGAATTAATAGATATAAATTACACCTGCTGTGCGATGAACAAAGCTACCAGTCTTTGGAGTTTAAACTGCTTGCCAGAGATACTTCCAAGACTTCGCTCTTGGGCTCTCAGTGTTCTAGGATGCAATCAATACTGGAGTGAGCGGATGTAATCGTGTTTGAAATGGCATTGTGAAGTTATAAAATCAGTTACTGCTTAGTAAGCTTTGCAGTTAAATGTCAACAATGAAATAACTTGCACTGCAGTAAAACTAGAGCTGTGATTTTTAAATGAGGCTTTCATTAAAAGTACAAAAAAATGTGTATCAGAGCACCAGAGGATGAAACACATTAGCTCAAATTTATTTTCATTATTTGTGAAATATCTACAGTCCAAATGATATTGGTTATCCACAGTCCAATTGATTTGGTTTCCTGATCCTTGAAGAAAAAAAAATACAGCTTTGGTATTCTAAAACTTTAATTTCATCTCTCACAAATGGATAATAATACACTAAAGCTGGAAAACGGGCATTGTTGTCTTATGTCTGATAACAAATTACTTGCAATATTCTTATGTTGCAGCATCCAACTGTCCCTCGTTTGGAAGGACAGTAGCTTTAACTTAAAGTGGAGTTCCACCTAAAAGTGGAAGTTCCGCTTTAAGGACTCCTCAACCCCTTACATGCCACATTTGGCAAGTCATTTTTTTTGGAGGGGGGGAGTGGGTACCTAGTTTTGAGAGGTACCTGCTCCCACTTCCGCTCGGGCCACCCAGGCGACTCAAGAAGTTCTCCTCTCCTTCTCTGCAATCTTCTGGGATACGTCACAGGTCCCAGAAGATTGCCTGGCCATTAAAGAGGCACAGCGTGTCTCGCGCATGCACAGTGCACACCCGGCTGTGAAGCCGCAAGCTGTCACAGCTGGGTGCCCACACTTGTGATGCCAGCGCCGGGGGGAGGCGAGAGAGAGGGATTGGGCGGCCACATTGCTGGATCGTGGGACAGGTGTTTGTTTAATAAAAGTCAGCAGCTACACTTTTTGTAGCTACTGACATGTAATAAACACAAAAATGACTGGAACTCCGCTCTAAATACTTTCCTTCACCTTTTTTATAAATTTATTTAAAATCGGTTGTAAAACCTTGTGGTTTTTCACCTTAATGCATTCTATGCATTAAGGTGAAAAAACCTTCTGTAGTGCTGCAGCCCCCCAGTGCCCCCGTTTTATTTACCTGAACCCGGTTTTCTTCTCCCCTGGAATGAGCACACCAGCTCTAACTGGTGTCTCATGGCCTGAATAAATAAATTGATAGCAGCGCAGCCATTGGCTTATGCTGCTGTCAATCAAATCCAATGACACAGGCGTCAGGGGACAGGGCCGAGTCCTGCTTTCTGTGTTAACAGACGCAGAAGCAGGACTCGGGAGCCTGCCTTTACAGGTGTCCCATAGGAGAGCGCTTCTCTGACGGAGCACTCGATGCGGGGAGGAGCTACTAACCAACTGCACAGTGGAGGTAAGCATTGATGAGCACTGATAGGTGGCACTGATAGGCGGAATTAATGGGCACTGATAGGTGGCACTGAAATGCAGGACTTATAGGCAGCATTGATGAGCACTGATAGGTGCCACTTATGGGCGGCATTGATGAGCACTTACAAGTGGCACTAATAGGCTGCACTGCTGATAACCAGCAAGTCTGTTTACATGTGATCAACTGATCACATTGTAAAGGGCCGCTGTGATTGTGCTGGATGCACGTCCCAGGGGCACGCCGAAAGCAGCGTTCTGGGAGGATGTCCATGGACGCCTTCCCAAAATTGGAAGCCTGGGGCTCAGATGGAAGGGTGGGTCAAGGGGGCCCATCATGGTTTCTTTTGCACCGGGGCCCTGAAGATTCTAGTTACACCTCTTTTTTTTTTTACATTAGGCCCACTGGATCTGCATGATTGTATTCCCCGTGACCAACCAAAGCAGATATTTCAGGCTGAGAGAAATGCCTTTAGGCCTGTTTCACACAGGCTTCAGATTATATAAGAGCAGTATGAACAGCAAGCTTTGACAAAGCATTCAGCAATCTTTGTTGAAGCTTTAAAAAGTACCATCCAGTTGCAGTTTGTAAAAGTTGAACACAGCTCCTAAAGGAGTGTTGATTGCCACTTTAAAGTGGAACTTCACTCTCTCAGTCAACATTGACTATTTTTTAATCCATATGCTGCTGGCATTAGTAAACAGATAGGAACGTATATCAAATGTAATTATTTTTTACATTTCTTCAGTTACTTCCTGGTTTTCAGGCCTAGGCAAATTATGTCATACATCTCAGGAGTTTTCAGGAGGGGAGGATAGATTTTTTTCAGCTAAGCACACAAGCCTGCATGCCTGAGCTATGGGCAAATGGATTCCAAAAAGTAATTGCTACATGAATCATCTGTCCTTATTCAAGATAGCTATGGCCAAAAATACTAGGGGCTGTTTTTCAAAGTGATTACGCTGCAAAAAAGCATGGATGGATGGATGGGTCAGTTTGCTTTGAATATTAGAGAATGAAGTAGTCTTTTTGATTTGTGGTACGCAGATGCAGTGTGGTTTTACTTTAAGCAAGCTGCCAACAGGCTTTATTACCTCTTGAAGCTAGCAGCTTACTTATGTGGCATAGTGACTCCCACTATGATCTGTGTTCAACATTTACAAACTGGAGTTGAATGGTACTTTAAAAGCCTCAACAAAGCTTTCTGAAAGCTCTGCAAATGTTTTGTAAAGGCTTTCTGTTCACACAGCTTGTATATAAGCTGATGCCTGTATGAAAAAGGCCCTTAAGTTGAACTAAAGGCAAAACTTTTTTCTTCATTTTGGCTTGAGCAGGGAAAGGTTATAACCCCGGTCAGATTTTTTTTCGCCACCTGTGTCCCATTGTGGAGATTTCCGTTCACTTCCTGTCCTATAGCCAAAAAGGAAGTGAGAGGAAATCTCTGCAAATTAACTACTTCAGCCCCTGAAGAATTTACACCCTTCCTGACCAGAGCACTCTTTGCGATTCAGCACTGCATCGCTTTAACTGACAATTGCGCGGTCGTGCGACGTTGTACCCACACAAAATTGACATCCTTTTTTTCCCACAAATAGAGCTTTCTTTTGGTGGTATTTGATCGCCTCTGCGGTTTTTATTCTTTGCGCTATAAACAAAAAAAAAGCAACAATTTTGGAAAAAAAAAAAAAAAAAAACGCATTATTTTTAACTTTTTGCTATAATAAATATCCCCCAAAAATATATAAAAAAAATCTATTTTTTTCCTCAGTTTAGGCCGATACGTATTCTTCTACACATTTTTGGTAAAAAATTGCAATAAGCTTATATTGATTGGTTTGCACAAAAGTTAAAGCATCTACGAAATAGGGGATAGATTTATAGCATTTTTATTATATATTTTTTTTTTACTAGTAATGGTGGCGATCAGTGATTTTTATCATGACTGCGACATAATGGCGGACACATTGGACAATTTTGACACATTTTTGGAACCATTGGCATTAATACAGCGATCAGTGTGATTAAAAATGCATTGATTACTGTAAAAATGTTACTGGCAATGAAGGGGTTAACACTAGGGGGCGGTGAATGGGTTAACTGTGTAACCTGGGAGGTGATTCTAACTGAAGGGGGAGGGACTAACTGCAGGAAGTGACAGATCATGGTTCCTAGCTAATAGGAACACACGATCTGTCACTCCTGTCAGAACAGAACAGGGAAGTGTGTGTTTACACACACTTGTCCCTTTTCTGTGTCTCCAGCTCACGATCGTTTATGGCCGGCGGTCATCGTGACCGTCGGCCACGAGCATAGGCACCCCCGCTGTGCAGCGTGCGCTCTCCTGCTATCCGGGCCCTGCAAGATCACGTACAGTAAAGTTATTTTGTGCAGGGGGGCCAACCTGCCACAGTAAAACTGCGGCAGCTGGTCCCGAAGCAGTTAAAAGAATTCCTTGTTACCAGAACTAGTGTCCACATTGGAAGATTTCCCCTCTATTACTTTTCTAGGGACAACGCAAAATTTGTGATTTTCTTTTAATTTCACTTTCAATGATAATGGTAAAAAGGACAGGAAAGGGTGAATCTCCCTAATGTGGGCAGAGACAATAAAAACTGACAGGCGTTCTAATCCCTCTGTACTCTATCCAAAACTACAAAAAAAAAATTTGCCTTTAGTTATGCTTTAAGAATGAGTTGCCTATTAGTTCATACTTTAGAGACCCCAACAGCTCAATTATTTTTACATCGTGGAAATTAAAGCAGGAGAACCAAGACATGATTACTTGGTTTTGTGTTGTCTGTAACAGTAGGTAGAGCCAATGATCCTGGTGAATAGACCCCACGGTCAGTCACCAAGTAATATTCGAATCCTGCAGATAAGGCCGGCCATACACGGTTTGAATCTTGGCCAAATAAGAAGGAACCAGCCGAGATTCAAACGGTTAATGGGCGGGCTGAATGTACCAAGTTGATCAATCAACTTGGGTACAACCAGTCTCCCGTATTCTCTTGTGATTATTGCTAGCAGCTGCTAGCAATAATCACTGTTTTCCCCTGGCGGGAACGACTTCCTCCGTCAGGAGAAGACAATGGCCCGGCAAGATTTATTCCCGCATCAACACTGGTTGCAGGAAAGAAATTCACTCCGTGTATGGCCGGCAAAATAGTCAACCAAATCTGAAATATCAGTGGAAAAGGGTGATTGAATGTTGTTGCCTGATTAGAGGAGTATCTTCAGTGCTATTGTGTATATGGTAGGCTCTAATTGCATCTACCTTAAAGGCTTTAAGAGAATACATTAGTTGGATAACAGAACATACCTACACAAGAGGCAATGGGTATTTTATCCACTGCTTTGATTTCCAGTGTGTAGGCAATGCATTTTGCACACTCACATAAACGTGGCAATTCAAAGTACGTTAGTGCACCTGTATATTACAATAAACATACAGCTGTACTCATAAGCTTACATACCCTGGCAGAATTTATGATTTCTTGGCCATTTTCCAGAGAATATGAATGATAACACAAAAACATTTCTTTCACTCATGGCTAGTGTTTGGCTGAGGCCATTTATTATCAATCAAATGTGCTTACTCTTTTTAAATAATAATGACAAGAGAAACTTCCCAAGTGACCCTGATCAAAAGTTTACACACCCTGGTGATTTTGGCCCGATAACATGCACATAAGTTGACACAAAGGGGTTTTAATGGCTATTAAAGGTAACCATCCTCACCTGTGATCTGTTTGCTTGTAATTAGTGTGTGTGCGTATAAAAGGTCAATGAGTTTCTGGACTCCTGACAGACCCTTGCACCTTTCATCCAGTGCTGCACTGACCTTTCTGGATTCTGAGTCATGGGGAAAACAAAAGAATTGTCATAAGGATGTGCGGAAAAAGGTAGTTGAACTGTATAAAACAGGAAAGGGATATAAAAAGATATCCAAGGAATTGAGAATGCAAATCAGCAGTGTTCAAACTAATCAAGAAGTGGAAAATGAGGGGTTCTGTTGAAACCAAACCACTGTCAGGTGGACCAACTAAAATTTCAGCCACAACTGCCAGAAAATTGATCGGGATGCAAAGAAAACACCACAAATAACTTCAGGTGAAATACAGGACTCCCTGAACTCATGTGGCGTGGCTGTTTTAAGTTGCACAATAAGGAGGCACTTGAAGAAAGATGGGCTGCATGGCCGAGTTGCCAGAAGAAAGCCATTACTATGTAAATGCCACAAAGTATCCCGCTTACAATACGCCAACCAGCACAGAGACAAGCCTCAAACCTTCTGGCACAAAGTCATTTGGAGTGATGAGAACAAAATTGAGCTTTTTGGCCACAACTATAAACTACATTTGGAGAAGAGTCAACAAGGCCTATGATGAAAGGTACGGAGGTGGATCTCTGATGTTTTGGGGATGTGTGAGCTACAAAAGGCACAGGAATTTTGGTCAAAATTGTTTGCAAGATGAATGCAGTATGTTATCAAAAAATACTGGAGGAACATTTGCATTTATCAGCCAGGAAGCTGCGCATGGGACGTACTTGGACATTCCAAGATGACAATAATCTAAAACACAAGGCCAAGTCGACCTGTCATTGGCTACAGCAGAATAAAGTGAAGGTTCTGGAGTGGCCATCTCAGTCTCCTGACCTCAATATCATTGAGCCACTCTGTGGAGATCTCAAAACATGCAGTTCATGCAAAACAGCCCAAGAATTTACAGGAACTGGAGGCTTTTTGCCAAGAGGAATGGGCAAGCTTTACTATCTGAGAAGATAAAGAGCCTCACAAAAGACTTCAAGCTGTCATTGATGTTATAGGAGGTAATACACAGTATTAAGAACTGGGGTGTGTAAACTTTTGATCAGGGTCATTTGGGTAGTTTCTGTTGCCATTATGATTTAAAAAGAGTAAACATAGTTGATTGACAATAAATGGCTTCAGCCAAACACTAACCATGAGTGAGAGAAAAGTTTTTGTGTTTTCATATTCTCTGAAAAATGACCAAGAAATCAAATTCTGCCAGGGTATGCAAACTTATAGGTACAACTGTATGTATATATTTATTTTTTTCAGCACACTAATTTGTTGCTAAACAAACAAAAAAATATTGTGGATGTAATCAATAGATAACTAGAGATTACTATTCTTTTACTTGAGCCAATGAACAGAAATATCAGACTGAGTGTGTGTATAAAAAAAAAAAAAAAAAGACAACCATTCCTCACAGTTATGTTTTACAAAAGACATTGTTGAGCAAAACTAAAATAGGAAGAGACATTGCAGTGCGTTTTTGCGACACAGAGAGATTAGTTGATCACACCAAAGCAAAGCATGCAAATGAAAAATGAATCATATATCAATTATTCATGTGCACGGATGTGGTAGTCATTAAAATATTTACACCACGGTTCTAGCACTTACAAGCCGAGATGATTTATTGGATACTTAATTGCTTGCGAAACACTAATTTTCTAATTTATTAACATCTTCATTACTAGGGAAGCAGTGAGGCAAGAGCAACCAAAGAGGAAAGATGCAGTGTAGAAAGAGTTAACTTAACTCTCTAAATAAAACAATTTTATTTCATTTATAGACACTAAATATACTTTCTGGTTACAACATGGCTGCTAAAGCTAAACTATTTTCAGCTATTGTTTGAGACAACATTTTCCCATTCCAGAAAATAAATTGGGATCTTTGGGCACTTTCAGATCAACTGGTGCACATTAATATAGAGGTTTTCAAAGAAACTTGACATGCATCCTTGCCTAAAATAGGAATAAACTCCCTTGGTTAATTTTTACCTCAAATTTTACCTACAGATAAGCCTATAAGGCTTACCTATAGGTACAGTAAATATCTTCTAAACATGCACCTATTTAGGAGATACCGGTATTTACTTGTGAAGCTGCCGGTGATGTCACTGGCATGTGCGCTCTGAAGAAACGGCATACCCATGCCATTCCTTCAGAGTCCTGTGTCATAAACAGATGTTACCACCTACATGCGAGGGAGTGACGTCACCGTGGCTCGTCCAATCAAAGGACCAGAGCCCGCCAACCCGGAAGGAAGACCGGGTGAAGATAGAAGGCCTGTCAGCAGTGACAGCACGCCACAGGAGGGATTAGCTTGAAGGCAAGTTTCACGTAATGTGCTAGTATGCAATGCATACAAGCATATAATATAACTTTTCCTTGCAGGTTTAAAAAAAAAAAAAAAAAGAGGTTTACTACCGCTTTAGGTCACATTTTTATATATACATATACACCCTATTCAACCTCTTTTAATCACTTATATCAAATTTATTTTCTGCATGATCAGCTCAACAAGATGCAAGACTCAGGTATTTATGGGCTGCGTGGTCATCAATCCCAACACAGTTTCAAAAACCTGAAGAGGACATCCTAAAGCTGCTTTTTTCTTTCAAATAGTTTTTATCAGTAAGTAAGCAATCATTCAATCTATACATATCTAAAGAAATAAACACACTTCTCTGTATTCGCACAAAGTAAAGTACATAATATACTAATATTGAGCAAAAAAACGCTAGTGTACCACCATAAGTAGATATGTAGGAGCAGAGCTGAGGCTGTGTGCTGGTGCTCCCTCCCAGTGTCTACATTACCTTCACAATGCAATCAGCCAAACAGGTCCATGCAAACCTAAAAGTAAAGCATGTAGACATAGCTAAAAGGTTAGGTCATTGCTCAGCTACACAAGAGAATGTGGAAAATAAATCTAAAGGATGTTGAACATCAAAAAATTCTTTGGTATTGGATGCGTTTACATGCAGAATCTTCAAAACACTTGAACTGAGAATCTCATGAAATACAAAGTCGAGTTTACAGAGAACGGTTACAAATGAAGGCCATCCATTGAGCAGCAGTTCTGCAAGTTAAAACACCTTGCTAATTAGAGATCAGATGGGAATGACCAGACATGCTAAAAATGACATTCCACATATACTAAAATATCCACTTTTTATATCAGTGGCTGCAGAGGGGCATTTCTGAATGCAGAACACCTCAAACCTTGAGGAAGATGGGATTTAGCAGTGAAGGATTATGATAGGCTCAACTCTTGTCCACTAAAAATAGGAAGATGGCGCAGTGCATATGGGATCACCAAAATCTGACTACTGAAAAACATTACCCGGCTTTACAAATTTTAATTTTGTCTAATAGTTGATTTTGATGGTAGGGCCACAATTTGGTTTACACCATTCTGTTGATAGTTTAAAAGCTGGTAGTGGCGTAATGGTGTAGGGAATGTTTTCTTGCCACTAAATAAGCTTTGTACTATCAAATTAGAAGCATCAGCATGTCTCAATGAATTATGAAAACTTCCAATAGAAAGTATGGGTGCCTTTAATAGGAAAAGTTCTACTTCTCTACAGGATTTATGGAGAAGGCTACATGGTATAATATGCAATACAAATGGTTTAGTGGCTAAATAAGAAATCTTATTTCAGTAATATCTCGAATGACCTACATACTAAATAACTTCAATATGTTTTCACAATAACATGCTGACATACTATGACACTTTATCCACAAACGATCCATCACAAATCTACCAATGTGCAAACGCAGTTAAACGGAGACTTAGCTAAGATTTTCTGTCTGTAGCATCTAGAATGCCATGGAAACATTAACTGAATATTTCACAACAATGCCGAACAATGCTGAATATAAATCGTGCTAGTACCTTCTGGTTAATACGCTGAAATAAAATATGGCTTAAGATAATTATATTCTTTATCTACTATGGACTTTGCTCCCTTGTTTAAGAATCTAGATGGTGTTGCTCATCAACTTCATTTTTAAAAATATGCGCAGCAAATATGGTCTATTAGGTTATATGCAAAGAGATGTATTAAAAAAAAAAAAAAAGATAAATTAAAAATTAAACGTTTTAGCATTCTCTTTTACATTACTTTTCTCCATATATCAATTTTACTATTATACTTTTAAAATGGTCTACACTATGCAAATATTATGTCTTTTATCTTATAGGTACCTCAACATTTCCTTGCTCTCTTTTACTTAGTTGAAAATAAGTAATTGCATATATTTTGTACATTTTTAAGGTAATAAAACTGTGCCTGGATTATTTTAACACTATGTAATAAAGCATTTTATGCTGGAAAAATCTTATATTCAGTAACCCTTGTTACTAATTTCAATTTATGTTCAGGCCTGACTTCATCAAAGTGATCTTGATTTAATGCTGTGCACTAAAAGTGGAAAATGTTTTTTTTGTGCCAATTAGCAATTTTTAAATCATGGTGAATGAATGGCCCACATAGTTATGGTACACATATTGAATTTCCATTCATATCTACCCCACACTTAGGTGCACATTTATGAAGCAGTGCCTGCATCACCAAACATTTACTGTTGTTGAATCATTAACTGCAATTTAACCACTTGCCGACCAGCCGTCGCAGTTATACTATGGCAGGGCTGCTCTATTGCGTGAATCGCCATACCAGTACGGCGCTTCATGTAATAGATACAGTGGGGGCGTGGCAACGATTTGCGTGGCCGGCGGCCGCAATGTCTTCTGTCCACCTACGACTGCATCACAGAGAGCCAGAATGGGGATTTGCCAGTGTAAACAAAGCAGATCCCTGTTCTGCCAGGGGAGTACAGTGTGATCGACTGTTTTTAGTGATTAGAAACAGCGATCTCTCTATACTCCCAGTCAGTCCACTCCCCCCCAGTTAGAAACACCTCCCTAGGACACACTTAACCCCTTGATCTCCCCCTAGTGTTAACCCCTTCCCTGCCAGTGTCATTTATACAGTAATCAGTGCATTGTTATAGCACTGATCACAGTATAAAATGTCACTGGTCCCAAAAAAGTGTCTGATCTGTCCGAGACAATGTCGCAGTCACGCTAAAAATCGCTGATCACCTCCATTACTAGTAAAAAAAATAATAAAAATGCCATAAATCTATCCCCTATTTTGTAGACGCTATATCTTTTAAGCAAAGCAATCAGTATACGCTTATTGCGATTTTTTTTAAACAAAAATATAAAGAAGAATACATATTGGCCTAAACTGATGAAGAAATTCGTTTTTTTCATTTTTTGGGGGATATTTATTATAGCAAAAAGTAAAGAATATAGTTTTTTTTTTTCAAAATTGTTGGTCTTTTTTTGTTCATAGCGCAAAAAATAAAAAACCACAGAGATGATCAAATACCACCAAAAGAAAGCTCTATTTGTGGGAAAAAAAGGACATTAATTTTGTTTGGGTACAAAGTCGCACGACCGCGCAATTGTCAGTTAAAGCGACGCAGTGCCGTATTGAAAAAATGGCCTGGTCATTAAAGTGAATGTAAACCCAATGTCATCCTTTCTAAACTACTGCCATAGGGGTTATCTATAAGGATATACATGCCTCCTGCATGTATCTTTACCTTTCAAATGTCTCCCCTCTGTCTGTTATTAGACCCTGAAAAACTGCAGATTCTGTGGGTGGGTCTGTTGTCTGGAGCTCGGTGGGTGGAGTCGTGATGTCAGTAGACTCCCAGCCCACCTCTACACTCCCCTTGTCAATATGCATTTTCTCCTGTATATTTCTTACACTGAACTTCTGCTATGATCTCTAACATCCAGTGAAAAGACAGGAAAGTAACCACATGACTTCAGCATGCCAAATCATGCTGAGGTGTGGAACAGCCAATCCTTGCAGAGCTGCTGAAGAAAGGAGTGGGAGGGAATTAAAAAATAATGCCTGTCTCTTAGACTAGTGCATGAGATATGTAAATCACCTGTCACTCACAGCAAGGGGGAGTATTTGACAAAGTTTTTCTCAGTTTGTCAAGATTTTTCTCACTGAACAATAAAAGAGGATTGCTCAGAGATGGATTAACTCTGTGTGGCAAGACTGGGTTCAAATGATAGGAAATCTTATACTCTACATTATGATATATATATAAAAAAGTTTCGGGTTTACATCCACTTTAAGGGGGTAAATCCTTCCAGGGCTGAAATGGTTAAAAACACATGTGCCAGGAAGATTCAGTACGCTTTTTTTTTACAATTTTGGCATGGAATTACCCTTAATATCCATACCAGGCCCTTCTGGTATGAACTTCTTATCTATATTGCCGGGATCCGGCAATATATTACAGCTACGGGCAATTTTAAATTACATTTTTTCCTTTAGAAATGTAATTTTGCTGTGGCACAGTAAAACACATCAGACAGATGCGCTACTTTACAGGCAGACTAAGGGGAAAGTTTCTGACAACCAGTCATAAGTACGTACTCGCGCTCTGGGGGCTCAGTAAAGCAGTTGCAGCCAGTGAAGGTATGTAGGGCCAAACCCATAGCGTCTCATGACCTCCCAGAGATATATCCAGTCCACTGAGTCAAACGCCTTCGCCACGTCCGGTGAGGCGATGACCCTAGTGCCTGGATTTTCATGGGGGATTAAAAATTAAGAAAGAGGCGTCATAGGTAATGTCGGTTCCCTTGCCCAGCATTACCCATGTCCTCTATAATGGTAGAGAGACGGTTGGCCAGAACTTTCGCCAAGATCTTTGCATCAACGTTTAGAAGCAAGATCGGCCTATAAGAGGCACAATTCTGAGTATCCTTACCAGGTTTAGGAAAAAAGAAAATAACCGGCTCCACCAAGGACTCGGAAAGCATGTCGAGAGATGATAACTCAGAGAACAGGGCTGTAAGTTTAGGGGCTACAAGTTCAGTTAGAGTTGAATTCAGTCGAAAGACAATCAGAACCAGGGGTCTTACCCGCCTGCAGTCGCCCTATAGCAGTCTGAAACACCTCCAGGGAAACGTCCTCATTTAGTTCCCTGTCAGCTATGGCCAACATTGGAAGTGCAAGTGAGTCCAAAAAGTCCATTAAGCCAGTCAATGAGTATGTAACCCTGGACTTATACAGGTCACTGAAAAATTGCAAAAAATGGTCATTTATACTCTCTGGAGCTACAAGGGGGAGCCCATTTGCATCCTGTAAACTCACAATATGAGCCGTGGGGCTTTGGGTCCTAGACAACCAGGCCAACAAGCGACCGTTCTTGTCGCCATATTCAAAAATTCTCTGCCGGGTGTATAACATGGCCTTATTAGTATTCTCCACACAAGGAAGGGAAAGTGGTCTCACAACACGCTGCCAGGATTTATACCTATCCGAAGACGGAGACAATACATACTCTGCCTCTAACTCAGTCACCTCAGCCTCCAGACGCTCCAATGAAAGGGAAGATGCCCTCTGAAGCGTTGCAATGCAGGAAATATAAGCACCCCTGATCCGCACCTTAAAGGAGTCCTTTTGCACTAGAGGAGACTCCGTATGCCCATTTACATTCCAATATGTGGATAGGGATTCTGCTATGGGTTCCTGCAATCGGTCATCTGATGCCCAGAACCCGGACAGACGCCAAAGTCTAAGACCAGGGGGGCCAGACTGAGTGGGGAATGATCAGACAGGCCGCGGAGAAGTATACGTGCCTCAGCGACCCAGAGGAGAGCTGCCGGAGAAGCATAGGTCAGGTCTAACTGTGACAAAGTCTTGTAGGTAGTCGAGTGACACGTAAACTCCCTGGCGTCCGGGTGTAAGCATCGCCAGACATCTGTTAAGGCATAAGTGGAAGCCCACTGTGCTAGGGCAGACTCACCCCAGGACACCGCCCGCAATCTATCCAGCCCTGGGCAGGGAACCATATTAAAATCTCCCAGCAGAATGATTGCTTATGTGTCATATCCTAAAACAATTTGCATAATATCATTCAGGATAGGAACTGATGCTGGGGGAGGCAGGTACAGTCCCACTAGAACCACGTTTCTACCATAAATGGCGTGAATTATATATCTCCCGGTCGGATCTGTGCGCACCTCCAGTACTTAAAGGGGTAGGGACCTCCGTATTAGAATACTAACTCCCCGGGCATAATTAGAGTAAGTTGCATGGTAATGCAAGCCAATCCAGGGCCGACGGCATTCCTTAACCCTTGAGCCCTGGAGGTGAGTCTCCTAAAGAATACATATGCGTGGATTGTCCTTTTGAAGAAACTTAAAAACACCAATGATCACGTCACTGCTGAGTTAAGACCCCAGACATTGCATGAAATTACATACAATTTGTGACATGGGCAAACAGGCATATATAATAGCTCGGTAAATGATATGGCATAGGCCATCAGCAGCAAGCAAATCAAACCATACACGGGAGAGACAGCATTAGCAGTAAGAAACAGCACATTGTGGATAAGGCAGGTCTGTAGACCAAAATATAGGACATTAGAAAGAGCATAAAACACTGAACATAATGAGCAAAAAACTTTTAAAACAAAACAGAACCGTACTCCCAACCTTCCCACACCCTCAGGGAGCAAAACAACCCTCCCCGCATCCCCATCCCAAACATGGAGTGCATAATATCCCAAACAGCAGACAACCAGTCTTAAGTCAAGTTAAGAAACAGAGGGACGTGATCCAGATGGATCAGCTCACAGGGCTGATCACCAGTAACACACCGGAGATGCTGGCAACCAAATAAACAGCATATGGTTTTGCATAGGGTAGTAGTCATTCTCCAGAGCAGTACAGGAGGTAAAACACATGTAGGCACGAGAGGCAATAGTGGGTCGTTAAGCCTCCAGATAACAAAAGGGAGATCCCATAAGAGGGACAACAGTAATATTATGCTGAAAAGAAACTTCTCCTGCAAGCAGGGGCACAAGGCTTGAACAGTCACGGGGCCTGGAAAGCACAGGCACAATAGTGCTGAGGCATGGGAGACACCCCTAACAACCATCTTAGTGTAACAAAGAGGGGATCCCATATAACAAAGCAATCAGGCATTCAGACTCAGAAGAAAAAAAGGGAGAGAAAGCTTCTCCCCCGCTGAAAGGTACTTCTCTCTGCTCCTGATAAGCGGTGAGGTGGCAGGGTGTCAATCCAGGAGGAAGCCTCATGTGCAGAGGTGAAAAACCAGACCGCTTCCCCATCCTGGTCCCGGAGACGGGCAGGAAATAGCACACTGTACCAGATGTTGCGAGCCTCCAACGCTGCATTCACAAGGTCGAACGACTTTCCAAGCTTCTGGGTCTCTATGGAGTAGTCCGGGAAGATGAGCAGCTTGCCATTCTGATAGCGTACTTCTCCCTGCACCCTGGCCGCCCGCAGCACCTGGTCTCTGTCCTGAAAGAGGCATAGGATGAATGTGCGTGGAGGAGACCCCACAGATCCAGGCTTAGGTGGGACACCGTGGGTCCTCTCAACCGTATAGTATGGGGAGAAATGGGCATTAGGTAGCAGTGTGCGCAGGAGATCTTCCACAAACACCGTGGGGTTGGGGCCCTCCACACCTTCCGTCAGCCCCACAATATGCAGGTTATTCCTCCTGTTACGGTTCTCTGCATCATCCACCTTGTACTCCAAGGCTTTAATTTTGGTCTGTATGGTACAGAGAGCAGAGGAGTGCTCAGTTACAGTGTCTTCAGTGAGGTTTACACGCTGTTCCACTCGGGAGCGGAGCTTGTCAATGTCCTGCCTCATGAGACCCATTTCAAGCTGCACCGCCTCAATCTTGGTTGTTAAAATGGCCTGACAGATAGCTATCGCCGACATTATGTCTGTAACAAAGCTCGGCGGAGGAGAGGTGTCCTCCAGCGGGACATCATGCTGCTCCTCCACGTGCCACAAGGCTCCACACGGGCCACAGGAGACGGGAGCAGTACCTCCTGGATTGGCGGTAATCGGAGCTGCTGTCCTCTACCAGGGGTTCTTTTAACTGAGCGGCGTCTCATCTGGGTAGAAACCACTTGCAACTGGAGTAAAATAGCACCCAGGGGACGGATAATAGTCGGGTCAGCCAGCAGAGCTCCACAGTATGCGGCCGCTCAGGTCGCCATCTTGGACACGTCCCCCGTTATCCACACTATTCGTGTTTCCATACATTGACTTATCACCTATCAATGAAATATTCATCTGTTCCACTCTCACAATTAAAAACAAGAATAAATAATATCAATCTTATGGAAAAAATATACCATACACTATATAATACCATGCATATAATAAAAAATGGTTCGAACATTCTGAGGTATTATTTAGATCCTAGAATAATTAACTTTACCCAGTTGTTCTCTTATTGTCAATTGAGCTTTATTGATTTATCCATTGATGTGTTATATGTTGTTTTGAACATATCTATGGCTGAATTTCTTTCATTGGATTTGTACCTTAATCTTACATTATATAGTACCTTTTAAGATGCATTTTTTCTTAATTTGCGTTGTCTCTTTGTACCACCACTTTGTGGCAAATAAAGTTTGTAAGCAAAAAAAAAAGTAAAATAAAAAGACTACTGTACTGTGTTAATGCTTGTGACCGACTGCATTATATACAGGTGCATCTCATAAAATTAGACTATAATCAAAAAAAGTTAATTTTAGTAATTTAATTCAAAAAGTGAAACTCGTATGTTATATAGATGCATTACACACAGCAATACATGTGTGAGTGATATATTTCAAGTATTTATTTTTTATAATTTTTATATAACTTAGATTTTTTTATAATTATTGCTTATAGCTAGTGAAAACCCAAAATTCAGTATCTCAGAAAATTTGATTACAGAATAATAAAAATAACGATTTTTAATACAGAAATGTTGGCTTACTGAAAAGCCTGTCTATGTACAGCATACCATGAATGCAATACTTGGTCGGGCACTTTTTGCATGAATTATTGCATCAATGCGGCGTGACATGGAGGAGATCAGCCTGTGGCACTGCTGAGGTGTTATGGAAGCCCAGGTTTCTTTGATAGTGGCTTTCAGCTCATCTGCATTGTGGGTCTGGTGTCTCATCTTCTTCTTAACAATACCCCACAGATTCTCTATGGAGTTTAGGTCAGGAGAGTTTGTTGGCCAATTAAGTACAGCGATACCCATGATCATTAACCACTTACTTTTCCGTCCATAGTCAAATAACGAGGGATCGCCCATCCTGGCCGGCCGTCATATGATGTCCTCGGCCATAAATCTAAAAAAGCCATAAATCTATCCCCTATTTTGTAGACACTATAACTTTAGCGCAAACCAATCAATATACGCTTATTGTGATTTTTTTTTTACCAAAAATATGTAGAAGAATACATATCGACCTAAACCGAGGAAAACATTTTTTTTTTGTTTAAATTGGGATATTATAGCAAAAAGTAAAAAATATTGTGTTTTTCTAACTTGTCACTCTTCTTTTGTTTATAACGCAAGAAATAAAAACCGCAGAGGTGATAAAATACCTAAAATAAAGCTCTATTTGTGGATTTCATTTTCCAGCAAGACTGGGCACCTGTTCACACTGCCAAAAGTAATAATACCTGGTTTAATGATCATAGTATCACTGTGCTTGATTGGTCAGCAAACTCCCCTGACCTATTGTCAAGAGAAAGAGGACACACCAGACCCAACATTGCAGACTAGCTGAAGGCCGCTATCAAAGCTATCTGGGGCTTCCATAACACCTCAGCAGTGCCATAGGCTGATCACCTCCATGCCACGCTGCATTGATGCAGTAGTTCATGCAAAAGGAGCCCCAACCAAGTATTGAGTGCATACTATATTGAAAATGAACATACTTTTTCACTAAGCTAACATTCCTGTATTAAAATGCCTTTATTATTGGGCTTATGTAATTTTCTGAGATACTGAATTTTGGGTTTTCACTAGCTGTAAGCCATACTCAGCAACATTAAAAGAAATAAATGCTTCAAATATATCACTCTATGTGTAACGCATCTACACAACCTATATGAGTTTCACTTTTTGAATTTTTTTGAATTGAACTGAAAATAAATGAATGATGATATTCTAATTTTATGAGATGCACCTATATGTCATATTTGATTTTGGACTTAGTATCACTTTAATTATTTCTTTTAAATATTTGTCATAAGTTCTCTATTGTCATGGATAATTTTTAATACCCATTTGTTCATGTTACTAGTAGCACTTTTACATAATATAACATATATGCTGCCCACTAAATGTTTAAGGACTCATAAAGAGGGTACAAGCTGAGCCCTGTTTGTTTTGTGCTCTGTTTAAAGCAAATTGAGAAAAACTACAATAAGTACATCACATTGTGTTGCTTTGCAGCCTGAAATGAAGATAGTTTTTATTTTATCCAGCTGTATTTATAACATCCAAGTGGCAGATCTAAAACCAACATGACAGAAATAGTTTTTAAAAAATTGAAAAACAGAAATCACTGGAGTTGAAAAAAGGATCATCCCTTCCTAAAAATGACTTGTAAACAATTAGGTGTAGCTAACCACCTCAATGGCACACAAAGCCATTTGACTTTCAGCTGTGATCAGATGTGGTCATTATGATTAGCTCAGCATGAAAGAGCTTTCCTAGAGCATTTCAGTCCCTAGTAGAGCAACTGAAGCAATCAACTATGGGTGAAAAGGCACTGTCAAAAGATCTCAGAGATAAAGTTGTGGACAGGCATAAGTCAGGAGAGGGATACAAAAATGTTTCAAAAACTATCAATGCCTATAAGCACAATTTAATCTATTATTAAGAAGTGGAAGGTATGGTATAACACAGAACCCTCCCTGGAGGGCATCAGGACGTCGCTGCAAACTGGATGAAAGAGCCAAGAGGAATTGGTCAGAGAAGCTACCAAGAGGCCTACAGCAACTCTGAAGCAGTTGTAGGAATTTATGACAGAGTAGTAATTGTGTGCATGTGACAACAATATAACAAAGCCAAATGTGGCTTGTATGGGGGGATTGCAAGAAAAAAGCCACTCCCCAAGTAAGGCAACATGCTCACGACTGAGCTTTTCCAAAAAGCACTTTGAAGATTCTGAAGCCACATCTAAAAAGGTGTTATGGTCAGATGAGACTAAAATTGAATTATTTGGCCTCAACACCAAATGATATGTTTGGCAGAAATCCAATACAGCTCACCTTACAAATAACATCATTCCTACAGTAAAGCATGGGAGTGTTTCTCTGCAGCAGGGACTGGAGCACTTGTCGGGATAGAAAGAAAAATAGATGGGGCAAAACACCGTCAAATTATTGAGGAAATGTGAAGGTGGTTTACGTTCCAACATGACAATGACCCAAAGCACACAGCAAAAATGACCACATAGTGGTTGAAGGTGAAAAAGGTAAATGTCCTTGCGTGGCTTAGTCAGAGCTCAGTCTTAAACCCCATTGAAAATCTGTGTAATGAAGACTGCATTTTACAAATTGTCACCATCAAATTTAACTGAACTTGAGCAGTTCTGCAAAGAAGAGTGTGCAAATATTGCAAAGTCTAGATGTGCAAAGTTAGTAGAGACATAGCCCAACAGACTAAAGGCTGTAATTAAAGCAAAAGGTGGTTCAACAAAATACTGACACAAGATGGTGTTATATCATTGACTTGGTAAATACAGCTGGATAAAACAAAAACGGTGTGTCTTCATTTCAGGCTGCAAAGCAACAAAATGTGATTATTTTAAAAGGGGTAGATTATTTTCTACACTCACTATATGTGATGCAGCCTGAAGGGTTTAATAAAGCATATGAGCTTACCATGTAAATCTGTGCATCTAAATGGAGGCTGATGCAGTCCTTCAGGCTGTTTGTTTCAAACTGAGCCAGCAGCAGTTGGGAGCTCAGACACTAGGAAGTGCCCTCATATAATAGCCCTTAGTCATATTGTTCTCTAGCTTCTGTGCTCTTCTGGGCTTAATCTTGAAAACAGAACTCAAGGGAAAACTCGTAAATCACAAGTCTGCTCAGTCAGATTTTGGGAAAAGCCATATTAGCCTGGAAGCACTGGTAGGCCCTGATGCCTACTCTGTAGAAATCTGAAGAAAAGATCAAATCAAAATCAATCCTTGTGTCCTAATTGGCCCTCTTGGTAGAACTATCTTCTCTCTTTTTGGTATCTGAGGAAAAGATGACCTTATCAGGATTCCTTTCGGGATGGAGGTTGTGGTATCGCCTAATCAATAACTCATACTCCCTCTGAATGCTGAATGACTCTCACCATGGTTCACAGGGCTACACACTGTTCTCGTGGAACTCTTGCTCTCAGATGTGGCTCCATTTGTTGCCAGGATCCTCACAGTATTTTGGCAAGGTATGGTACTAGTTAGAATCTTAACACCAAGACTATTCCACTTATCACATCGGTGCTGGCCCTCAGTCATTCCTCTGTTTTTTTTTTTACCACATGCGCCTCAAGTGGTATTAATCAAAACTGCATATATACCAATTGTCGTCATCTAATGGGTGTTATTCTTTGTGTGTTTTCACTATTACATGCCCCTAGTGGACATAATTAAAATGACGGCATATACAATGATCCCTTCTATCACCATCATGTGGTAAAATGGTTCAATGCAATTTGCTCATAAGAAAACCACTTGTAATTAATAACCGAATTGAGGAAAAATATACAGTATATTATATATATATATATAACACATATGTGAAGGTGGAAAACCTAGAGACCTTTCATGGATGACTGTATGTGGCAAAAGTAAATATAACTCAGTGGTTGGCAGGAATGAACCGAGAGTGCACAGCAGAACAAGTACTAACACTTCTACAACTAACCACAGAAGAACTGATACCTAAGGCAGTAAGGCATCTATTGTGTCAGTTGTTAGAGGAACTCTCACAGGGGAACCATGACTTGGACTGTAGCAACGTGTCTGAGTGCAAGATACCCACAGGAGATAGCACTCCCAACAGGTAGAGATATCAAAGCATACCTCCACACCTCTACCAAAAAGTCAAGTAGACACTAGAAATGTTGATGCAACAAGGGGGGATTAAAAAGAACCCATGGGAAACGCCAATTGCTTTGGTGGAGAAGTAGGATTACATCCTCTGCTTTTGTGTGGGCTATAGGTGTCTGAATGCTGTTACCACTATGGATTCCTATCCTCTTCCACAGGTCAAGGAATTCCTTGCCACCCTGAGGCAGGCCAAACCTTTTGCCACACTTTATCTCCAGCAGATATTAACAGATCCCGGTTACCAGGGCATCAGCCAAAGACCACTTTCGTTACTCCCAAGGGTTTGTACCAGTTCAAATGTATGCCCTTTAGATTGAACAAACAGCCAACATCATTCCTTGGGGATGATGGGATGCTGCCTTGATGTGGGAGTGCCCACCTATAAGGAAATTCTGGCTGGGTGTTACGGCCCTTATTAGCTCCCTCACTCAACTTCCTAATATCTGTAATCCCTTGAGATGCTTGCTAGGATATATAGATGACGAAGGTCTATCTACGAATGTGCAAACCTTTCTGCGAATAATCCTGTTTTATGCAAAGAAAACAATAACTATGCATTGGAAATCTCAATCCCCACCTACTCTAGCCCTTTGGCTTAATATAGTCAACCAAGCTATACCCTTATATAAATTGACGTATGAGGCCAGAGGATGTCCAAAAAAATTTACCAAGATTTGGAACCCTTGGGTTAGTTCCGATCGCACTATACCACCTGCTACTTGATTTCTCAAAATACATATTTTGACTTGTCGTCACACTAGAACTCAGAAGGTTAAAATGAGACCCCTATATTAATCCGTACTTACTAACATGTAAATGTACTTTATTAATGATTGAGCACTGTTTGCTCCAATAATGATACATGTAAATTTGTGTACTTGTTTGTTTGTATGTAAATAAGAAAAATTATACCTAAAAAAAAAAAAAAGTACCTATACTGTTTAAAATCCAGTAATTGTCTAACCCTTCTCAGCACATGCTCAGTTGCTCTCCATTTTTAGGCATTTTCTAGGGCTGGCAGGATATTAGCAGCGTTTCTCCAAGCACTACGCCAAAGCACCACTGAAGAGCAGAAAGCTCCCATGCTGGCCTTTTCTGACTTCTCACTTCTATTCTGGCTAAGATCCAACAATGGTGCCATACCCTTGCAAGTACAAAATGGTCATTCACTATGCTAGTTGAAGCCTGAAAGCAACTAAGAGGAACCCTGTAAATTACAGCTCATTCAGGCTGAAGCTGTTGGCCTTTGCTTTGCAAATGCTTTGCTAAGTATCTGAAAGGAGCAAAGTTCAAGGTCTGCTAAACTTGGTGCCCTAGAGCAAAATTGGGTAGTCTTCAAACTGTACCAGTCAATCTCCTTGCAATATAGCAGTAAAGGAACGTTATCAAACTTTTAGAAATTCAAAACAGTAGTAACTGTCAAAGTACCACAAATCAAGTACTATACATTAATGCAAAACAAGCAGAGACTTATAATCTGTATGAACTTCACAGAAAGTTCAAGAGTTTCCATTTTAAGGAGAATTTCCCTTTTGGCACAAGAGGACATGTAGAACAGCAACAGATTAGCATGTTTTGAAATAGAAAGGTAATCATACATACTTAACAAAACAATGGGATCCAGAGCCAGGTTTCAGTGCCTTTGACAACCAGGATGTAGTTGAATTTCAGAAGGCAGCTCAACAGCATATGATAAAAAGTGCAAGTGGATATGTAAAAATGTCAACTTAATACATTTATCTCTAGTAGATATAATCAGTTTAGAATATTGAGCTACCACATCTTCCCACTGCTCTTCAGAGACTGTAGGAATATCAATTTTGCACCTCTGGAACTATAGAAAGGTTCTAGTCCCATGACGAGTTAGGAGGAAGGCATAGGTTGAAGAAAGGGGCTTGACAAAATCAGAGGCGTCTATAAGAGATTCTAAGGAGTTTTGTTGGAGGCTAGACGCTTGGGGGAATTGGGTCCCAATGGTGTTCAATTTTAGGCATCTGAATAAATACATATTAGGAAGGGAAAATTCTTTTCAGTGAGTCATAAGAACGGAGTTCTCTGGTTTGGAAGACATGCTTCAAAGTATAAATACCTACTCTTGTCCAAATCAGGGGTCCATGGAAAGTGGAAATATGAGGGAAGATGGGATTGTTGCAGAGTGGTGTATTAGGAGACCAAATCCCAGAAGAAGATCGCTTAAGTATTGTAATCAAAGCCCTCACAGTTGTCCTCATGGGTTCGGTATGGGCCAGGGAAAATGTGGTTCCCCTGAGTATTAAAGATTGCCATTAGACAGGGCAAGCCACTAATGTGGCCTTACAAAAAGAGAAGCCAAATAAAAACACAGGTCAAGTAGTGCTAGACTGGCTTCATCTATGGAGAGTAGTAGTTTAGCAATAGCCAACTTCCCACAAAAAATGATGGAATATATACCGTGAAAAATATGTACAGGGATCCTGATTGGGGCTTGTCTGAAGACATAGGTGTATTTAGGAAGAAAGAGTAATTAATTGAATTACCCTAAGTTCCTACCAGCAAAAGGGGAGAGTAGACCTAACTTGACATTTAGATTTAAGATGAGTATTGAGAGGAGTGATATAAAAATCTAGGAAGGAGGGAAGATCAAGGGAAACATGAAAGCATATGAATTTAAATCCCTGGACCAATTGTTGAGCAGTACAGGCAGCCCCTGAGTTACATAAATCCGACTTACATATGATTCATACTTACAGAGGAAGACAACAGGAAGTGAGAGTAAATCTACCCCTAGGAAGGGGAATTCACTCCTGTAAGAGTTACCATGGGAAAACGGTGTCTCCACTGAAGCTTTATCACCAATCCTTGTTTCCACGACAACCCAAAATTTTCTAAATCCAATTGTCACAGTGACAGAAAGTAAGGGGTAATCTTCTTAACAAGGCACAGACAGCTAAACAAATGTTACAGGGGTGTTAATCCTTCCCTATGCCATCTATCCAAAACTTAAAACACACATTTTGGGCTGGAGTTGCACTTAAAAATATACCTGTTCCAACTTGCATACAAGTTCAACTTAAAAGGAGTTGTAAACCCTCACGGTTTTTCACCTTAATGCATTATATGCATTAAGGTGAAAAACCTTTTGTGCTGCAGCACGCCCCCAGACCCCCATTTTCTTACCTGAACCCGATTGTTCCAGTGACGGGGACAAGCACAGCAGCTCCAGCCACTGTCTTGGGTCCTCATTGGATAGATTAATAGCAGCAGGAGCCATTGGTTCCCGCTGCCCTCAATCAAATCCAGTGACACGGGAGCCGGGGGCGGGGCCGAGTCCTGCTGTCTGTGTCAATGGACACAGCAGCAGGAATCAGGAGCGTGCCCGCACCAGTGTCCCCATGGAATTCGGCTTTCCGTGGGGGTACCCGAGAAGAGGAGGAGCCAGGAGCACTGCAGGGTGACCCCTGAAAAGGAGGATTGGGGCCACTTTGTGCAAAACCCGCACAGAGGAGGTAAGTATGACATGTTTGTTATTTAAAAAAGAAAACAAAGCTTTACAATCACTTTAAGTACAAACCTACAGAACCTTGTTTGTAACCCGGGGACTGTCTGTACTAGCCCCGAGACAGAGGCCTACCCATATTTGTTAAATGTTTGTAGGGTGGCAAAAGGGGTTGGCCAAAGCAAAAAGACCAGGAGACCCGGTCTCAAACACCTATGGAGAAAGGAGTTGAAAGAGTATTGTTGCCAAAGACTTTGGCTAAGGAGGCTGAGTATAGGAGCTTAATCTATTAGACGAAGTAAGGTCCAAAACTAAATTTAGTCAAGGTCACCCAGAGAAACAGCCACTTTACTGTATCAAATTTTTTTTTTTTGCATCCAAAGAGGCAATGACTCGGTTACCCACATTATCATGAGTAACCAAGGGGTGGGTAAACGATCTCCGAAGGTTGATCTCTGTTATTTTACTTGGAATGAACCCAGATGGGTCCTTATGAACCAGGAAAGTAATAACCAAATTTAGTCTAGCAGATGAGACCTTTTTTCACATTGTGTCTACGATCCTTAACATTGCCCAATCAATGTCCACAATACTGGGAAATACAGACAGACACTTATCCATCATGCCATACAATCAGGAAGGCATGAGATTGCCCCTATCTTTTTTCTGCAGCAGGACAACGACCCCAAACATACAGCCAATGTCATTAAGAATTATCTTCAGTGTAAAGAAGAACAAGGAGTCCTGGAAGTGATGGTTTGGCCCCCACTTTGCCCTGATCTCAACATCGAGTCTGTCTGGGATTAAATTAAGAGACAGAAGGATTTGAGGCAGCCTACATCCACAGAAGATCTGTTTGGAACAACCTACCTGACAATTTCCTTCAAAAACTGTGTGCACAAGCACTGTATGTACCTAGAAGAATTGATGATGCTGGTTTGAAGCCAGATTTTTTTACTGTTTGTTCACTTTGCATTTTGTAAAATTATGAAAATAGACAATAGAACATATTTTTGAAAGCATTCTTCATAGCATTTCTTCACACCTGCCTAAAACATGTAGACACTAGTGCTTATTTACACACATCTGAAATCAAGACGACGACATCCATAACAGATATATAACCCAAGCCACCAAGAACCAATAATATAATGCAAACATATCTTTAAACCCAATCAAACTAATCAGGTATGTGTTTAGGGAAGTAAAACATTGAAGTAATATGGTGGCAAGACTATACTTTTTAATTTTTTTTTAGTGAGGTTTGTCAAAGACCCACAGCATAAAATTATAGAAAGCACAAATTTGAATCCTATAATAACACCCGCATTACAACCCAGCAGAACGCTAGCTCCATTACCAGAGTAAAATCAAATGGATCTTCAAACAGTGTCATTTGGTGAAAACATTAAAATTATGATACTCTATTAAAATGTTCCATAATTATAGAATACAGCCTGCTTTCAATGAGGCAAGCATTATAGTTTATCATGTCGAGGTTTAGCACTCCTACACTTCAGAGAGTTGAGAAAAATGCCTGATTAATTACTAATGCTAAAAGCAAGTGTTACAGAGTATAGCTATGTTATGAACTCATGGCAAAAGGTGAATCCAAACCAGAATACATGTAAAAGCTATTAAGTTACAGCTACCAATATTGTGTGAAAACAAATGCTTTGGAATATTTGACATATTAGCAGAGTCAGTACAACAGCAAGGAAATATAATGGATGTAGCTAGTGAGATTTTTCAGTAGCTACCCAAACTTCAGCCCATACTGTAACCACCAGAGTAGGTGGCTCCTTGAACTGGTGAAGTCAGGAAGAGAAATAGTACTTTTCTGTGATTAGTGTTGAAATTAATAATCAGAATAATGAGTAATGTTGTTTGTAAACATGCTCATAAGTGTATTGAATCCTTAAATCATTTATGTACAAAGTGTTTTTAAGCTACTGGAAACTATAGGTGTCATTTGGGAAGACCTTGTTTATTCTCAACTGACTGTGTAACTTGGAAATGTTTAGGGAACATACATTATTATAAAACTTTAAAGGATTTGTAAAGACATAGGCTATATAAAGTATATGTGGATAAGATAAAATTGCGCAACCAAATACAATGAGGTCTATAAAAAAATGATTGTGTTTTAAATACAATTTAAATTGTGTATATATTAAAGTCCATCAGTGCTCCAATGAATAAATGGTGATGTAGAACACTCAGATAAGGCTTGGTACTACTGTTCGGATAATGTAATAAACAGCGCCGCTTTATGTAGACTATTTATCACCTTTTTTCATTAAAAAATAACTCAACACACAGCTATTAATGTCTAAACCCCTGGCAACAAAAGTGAGTAAACCCCTAAGTGTCGATATTTTGTGTGGCCACCATTATTTTCCAGCACTGCCTTAAGCCCTCTTGGGCATGGAGTTCACCAGAGTTTCAAAGGTTGCCACTGGAGTCCTCTTCCACTCCTCCATGACGACATCATGGAGCTGGTGGATGTTGCAGACCTTGCGCTCCTCCACCTTCCATTTAAGGATGCCCACAGATGCTCAATAGGGTTTAGGTCTGGAGACATGCTTGGCCAGTCCATCACCTTTACCCCCCAGCTTCTTTAGCAAGGCAGTGGTTGTCTTGGAGGTGTGTTTGGGGTCGCTATCATGTTGGAATACTGCCCTGCGGCCCAGTCTCCAAAGGGAGGGGATCATGCTCTGCTTTAGTATGTCACAGTACATGTTGGCATTCATGGTTCCCCCAATGAACTGTAGCTCCCCAGTGTCGGCAGCACTCATGCAGCCCCAGACCATGACACTCCCACCACCCTGCTTGACTGTAGGCAAAACACACTTGTCTTTGTACTCCTCACCTGGTTGCCGCCACACACGCTTGATACTATCTGAACCAAATAAGTTCATCTTGGTCTCATCAGACCACAGGACATGGTTCCAGTAGTCCAGGTCCTTAGTCTGCTTGTCTTCAGAAAACTGTTTGCGGGATTTCTTGTGCATCATCTTTAGAATGAGTCTTCCTTCTGTGACGACAGCCATGCAGACCAATTTGATGCAGTGTGTGGTGCATGGTCTGAGCACTGACAGGCTGACCCCCCCCCCATCCCTTCAACTTCTGCAGCAATGCTGGCAGCACTCATACATCTATTTCCCAAAGACAACCTCTGGATATGATGCTGAGCACGTGCACTCAACTTCTTTGGTCGACCATGGAGAGGCCTGTTCTGAGTGGAACTTGTCCTGTTAAACCGCTGTATGGTCTTGGTCACTGTGCTGCAGCTCAGTTTCACGGTATTGGCAATCTTCTTATAGCCTAGGCCATCTTTATTTAGAGCAATAATTCTTTTTTTCAGATCATCAGAGAGTTCTTTGCCATGAGGTGCCATGTTGAACTTCCAGTAACTAGTATGAGAGAGTGAGAGCGATAACACCAAATTTAACACACCTGATCCTCATTCACACCTGAGACCTTGTAAAATTAAAGCAGGGATCCTCAAACTATGGCCCTCCAGCTGTTACGGAACTACACATCCCATGAGGCATTGTAAAACACTGACATTCACAGATATGACGAAGCATGATGGGAATTGTAGTTCCTGAACAACTGGAGGGCCGTAGTTTGAAGACCCCCGCACTAAAGAGTCACATGACACCGGGGAGGGAAAATAGCAATTTTTGGACAATTTGGACATTTTCATTTAGGGGTGTACTCACTTTTGTTGCCAGTGGTTTAGACATAAAATGGCTGTGTGTGGAGTTATTTTGAGGGGACAGCAAATTGACACTGTTATGCAAGCTGTACACTCACTACTTTACATTGTGGCAAAGTGTAATTTCTTCAGTGTTGTCACATGAAAAGATATAATAAAATATTTACAAAAATGTGAGGGGTCTACTCACTTTTGTGGGATATTGTGTATATATATATATATATATATATATATATATATATATATATATATATATATATATATATTTTAAAGGTCAGGGGCAGCGCAGATATTTCACCATACACTAAAGTATATGATGTTTTATAATTTCTTAATGAAGACACTTATTTCTAGCCTATTTTTAGCCCCTTCCCATGTGTTGTCACATGAAAAGATATAATAAAATATTTACAAAAATGTGAGGGGTCTACTCACTTTTGTGGGATATTGTGTATATATATATATATATATATATATATATATATATATATATATATATATATATATATATATATATTTTAAAGGTCAGGGGCAGCGCAGATATTTCACCATACACTAAAGTATATGATGTTTTATAATTTCTTAATGAAGACACTTATTTCTAGCCTATTTTTAGCCCCTTCCCATCATCAGTATGCATATACAGTATGGGACCTCACTAGACTGGGATTTTTTTCCCATGGGGCCGCATATATGTGTATCTTCGTTTGTGCTGGGAACACACTGCACAGCATGCTCCCCACACAGAGACCGAGGTCTCAACAGGAGCCCTGGGTCCCATACTAACGACTGACTCCCAGTTCCGGGTTACCTGATCACTGTGATAGCATCTGATTGGCTATCACAGTGATCTGTCACTGTTAAGCCCACCCCTGTGTTTCTCTCTATGAACGGAAAGGAAAGATACATTGTACATTGAGATAAACAAACAACTGTGTGTAAAAAAAAAAAAAAAACAATAAAAAATAAAGTAAAAAAAAAGAAACACCAAGATCATGGTTTGATCTAGGTCAGTGCCAGGGTTAATATTTGGGTAAAAGGTCAGGGTCAGTATATTTTGTGCAGGATTTAACAACTTGCTTCCCAAGCCTATTTCTGACACTTCTCTCCTACATGTAAAATTAATATTTTTTTTGCTAGAAAATTACTTAGAACTCCCAAATAATTAAAAAATAAAAATAAGATCAGGAGATATCAATTACCATTTACCACCAAAAGAAAGCCCAATTTGTCCTGAAAAAAAAACCAAGGTATAATCCACCTGGTTGCACAAAGTAGTTGTGATATGTGCGGTTTTACTAACACAATTCAAAGTTGCACAATTATGTTCAGGCGCTTAGGCCAATGGCTGCGCTGCTATCAATCGATCCAATCATCAGCCGAGAACCCCGGGCAGAGAGACAGCGCGTGCCCATGGGTCAAGTTTGAGGAGTCAGGTAAGTAAAACTGGGGGGCTGGTCACTGCCAGGTGTTTTTTCACCCTAATGCATACGATGCATTAAGGTGAAAAAACACGAACCTTTACAACCCCTTTAAGCAAATGTGTAATAGTAGATAATAAAGTAATGTTTTCCCAATGTAATTAATTCACATTAGTGCAGTTATATTTTATAGCCGAATGCACAGGAGTTGAAGATTCAGTTCTCCTTATTACAGATCACTGTGCTCTATTACAATAAACGCTGATCATAAAATGAATATATGTCACAAAAGGATTAGGTTTCTTTTGTGAGCTAGCCATTATCTTCATCACAAGATTTTTTTTTTCATGGTCAAAAATTTCAGTTTATTATAAAAAGACAAGTATGGTACAAACAGTCAAGCTGATGGTAGCTGTTACAGATCATTACAGGATTGTGTATACAAGGTTTATACAGTTAAGCAATGGATATAATTACAGCTTATGAACCGTATTTGGTACTAAGGCAACAAAGATTTTGATAGCAAGCGCCAACAGTTATTTAACAGCAAAATTGAACCTCTTGTAAAGGAATAGTGATGAGGGGGAGGGGGTAGGAGGGGTATAGGGGAGGGGGGAGGAGGGGTATAGGCACGGGGGGGGAGGGAAGGGAGGGGGGGGGGAGAGCTTCCCTTGGTTATAGATTGTGGTTAACAGGTCACTCACGCCATCCATGGTAACCAGATGCCAAACTTTTTGGGACATTTCCTGTTTAAATAGGTCATTTTATAGAGCGGTAAGGCACTATTAATGGAGTTCTCCCAAAAAGTCACAGTTGAAAGAGAGACAAGTAGAATGACTTTCTTGACATAATACATAAGATAAGAAATCAGGAGTTTGTTGTAGCGGGGCCTCTGGTCGTCCTCCTGTATACCGGGTAAGGCCAACTCTGGAGACAGTGCCAAGGACAGCCGGAGGTGCTCGTTAATTACTTCAAAAACTGCTGCCCAGAACTGTGCCACCCTGGGACAGCTCCAGAACATATGGTAGTACGTGCCAATATCCAGCTGGCATCTGCTACATAAGGGATCCCTCTGGGGGTACAGTCTGTGCAATCTCTGTGGAGTGTAATACACCCTATGTAGGAACTTAGTTTGTATCAATTTATCCCTGGAGGAGATAACCAGCGCCAAGCTATCTTCAAAATAATCATTCCAATCCCCTCTCTCCAATGTAGGGATATCAGTTTTCCAAGCCTCCCAGACCTTCTCCAGCTTGAAGGAATGCAAGTTAAGTAGCGACATATAGAGGAAAGAGAGAGGTCTGGTTAATGACTCCTGGGCTAAAAGCTCCTCTATGGGATCCAAGGTCATGGCAATAGGCCCCGGAAACTGGACCCTAGTGGCATGGCGCAGCTGTCAATAATGGAAATACATCCATCTAGGCAGATTAAATTTGGTTGAGAGGTCCCTGTATGTAAGTAATGTCCCCACCGGCATAATGTCCCTAAAGGCCTTGACACCATATTTCGCCCAAACCTGCGGGTCTGGGATGGGCCAGAAGTGTGGAAGATTAGGATTACCCCAGAACGGTTGAAAGGGTGACCAGGAATTCTGTCTATGAAACCTCTTTGTAGCGACCACCTATACTCTAAGCGTCGCTCTGGTCGGATGCAGGAGGTCGGCATAGGCTCCAGGACCCCGATACACTAGGTTCCCCAGGTCATTAAGGCTGACCTTGAGCAGACAAACCATCAGCGGACTGAGACCAATATAGCCGCCCAATAATATACCCGGAAACTAGGCAACGCCTCTGCACCGCACAGGAAGACACAAGGTGGATCTTGCCAAGCCCCCCCCAGATAAAGGCCCAAATGCATCTGTCTACGTCTCGGAAGAATGTACCCGGGATCCACACTGGGGAGTTTCTAAATAGGTAGTTAAACTTGGGGAGGAATACCATTTTTATAAGGTTAATGCACCCCAGCAGGTTCAGCGGCAGAGTCCCTCAGGAAGTGCACCTAGTCCTCAGTTGCACCAGCACTGGATGTATATTAAGGTCATAAAATGTATTAGGGTCACGTTGTATTTGAATACCTAGGTATATAAAAGGTATTGACCCACTGTAACTGGGGGACAAGGGGTCTAAGGGAAAAAGTACAGATTTTGTCCAATTAATTCGGACATCTGAGAAGCGTCCAAACTCATCAAAGAGAACCAGGGCGGCCCACAAGGAGGAATCCGCGTCATGCAAATATAACAGGGTGTCATCCGCATCCAATGACACCTTTTCCTCCAAGGGGCCCCTCCATCCGTTGGGAGGCCCTAAGTAAGATCGCCAGTGGTTCCAATGCTAGGGCAAAAAGGGAGGGGGAGAGGGGGCACCGCTGGCGTGTACCGCGATGCAGCGGAAATCTCTCCGAGACCCTACCATTAGTACTTATACAAGCTGTAGGGGTTTGGTAGAGTAGTTACAGTCAATGCAGGAATTGAGGGCCAAAACCTTATCTACCCAGTATCTCCAAAAGGTAGCCCCACTCGATGGAGTCAAATGCTTTTTTGGCATCCAAAGAGGCAATGACTCTGGTTCCACCGTTGTCATGGGCAATGGACATGCGGAGTAAGAGGCATCTTAAATTAATTTCAGTGCCCTTGCCGGGCATAAACTCCGTCTGGTCCACATAAATAAGCTCACCCAGGACCTGGTATAATCGATTAGCCAGAATTTTGGCCAGTAACTTTGCGTCAACAATAATTCATGAAATTTGATGATACGATGCACATTCCTTGGTGTCCTTACCCGGTTTGGGCACCAACACAATTACTGCTTCTGACATAGACTCTGGCAGGGATCCTATTTGGGAGAACTGGGCAAAAATTTGGTGAGCCTGGGGGCAAGGAGTTCCTGATAGGTGGAATAAAATTCAACTGGAATTCCATCCACTTCGGGAGTCTTACCGGGTTGCAGTTGGGCCATAGCAATCTGGACCTCCTCCAATGATATATCCTGATCTAACTTGACACTAGATTCCTGAGATAAAGTAGGGAAGTCCACCCCATCTAGTTAAGTCCCGGGGTCCGATGCCTCATAATCTACCTTAGTGGAGTATAAGGAGCTATAGTATAGCATGCATCTATTATTAATTTCATCAGGGTTTGTAAGGGGGCCCCACCTCTCATCCTGGATTCTCCCAATATGGGTACTTGAAAATTGCCCTTGGGACAACCACGCCAACATTTTACCATTCTTGTCTCCATATTCAAAGACCCATTGGGCTGTACTGAGCATAGATTTCTTAGTCATATCTATTCTATGTAGTTCCACCACCCTGAGTGCATATTGCCATGAGACATAGTTAAGCGAAGTTGGAGCAGCAACATAACTAGTCTTCTTATCACGGAGGTCTCTTTCTAGTTCCTCCAGTGATCGCACAGACTGTTTCTGGCTATTAGCAATGCGGGAGATATATTCCCCTCTCAGCCACCCTTTAAATGCGTCCCAAACCATCAAAGACTCCACTGTATCAGCATTTTCCAACCGATAATTACATAACGCCTCTGGCATGTCCTCCTGAACTTTCGGGTCTGCTATCTAGTGCCCAGACAGTCTCCACAATTTCCGTCCAACAGGGGGCCCCAGTAGCATAGTTATGTGGGGGGCATGATCTGAAATGCCTCTGGAAAGGATCTGCACCTTCAACACCCGCTGCAACGCCCGGGTAATGAACGCCGGGTCTATGCGGGAGAGGGTCCGAAAAGCAGACGAGTGACAAGTGTACACTCTGAGGGATTATAGTGACGCCAGGCGTCTATAAACTCAAAGGTGGTTGCTCACTGCAAAAGATTTGGCGACCTTCTAGCCGATGGTTGGAGCCTGTCTAGGGTCGGACACGGAGGCAAATTAAAGTCCCCCAGCAAGATAACATTCTGCGTTCCATATTGTATGACAAGCTGCATAATATTATACAAGAGGGAAATATCAGCAGGTGGCGTTAGGTACAGCCCACCAAAACATTCTGTAGTGGCGATATTAGTATGCATAATTATGTATCTTCCGCCCGGATCTATCTTGACATGTTGGAGTTGGAAAGGGAGGGATCTGTGGACCAGTATGCTCACCCCCCTAGAGTATCTAGAGTAGGTGGCATGATAATGACTGCTCACCCAGGACAAGATGAGTCTCCTGCAAAACAAAAATTTGGGGAGTATATTTTTTGAGATATGTGAAAACAAGGGAGCGCTTAAATGCGGAGTTCAGTCCTCGGACATTCCAGGAGAGTACTGAAAAATTAGCCATAGGGGGGTGAGAGTAAAGCATGGACCCCAGAGAGCAGTACAGCGGGCCCTTATCACAAGGAGCACAACACCTGTGCGGGCGGAAGACCATTTTGCAGTACCATACAAATTAAAGATTTCTGAGATGTACACATTGATGACTAGTAAACGTTGGGAAATATTGTGATGAGAAACCGTGAAAAATAAAACCAAAACTAAACCAAAAGAGATCAGCAACGGCTGACCGCGTCTCCCCCCCCACCCCGCAGATCCTCCAAACTGGAATCATGCACATTTCCCCTAAGCCAGTCTTTTTAGAGTAACCAAATCAAAGGGAGCACGCAGCAAAATTCCCAGCAGGAGATGCTATAGTTCTATTAGTAAAAACAGTCATAACGTAGTTTGTAAGTGAAGTTCAACTGGGCTAGCCAGGGGCAGAAAACGTAGAAGTCTGTTGCATAAAGACCTGGAACAGTTCAGGAAAGCAGCCATAGTGAGGCATATCCCTGTGGCAAATATGGGGACAGTCACTTACCGCAGCAGTGAAAATAGATTCAATATAACATATAAGCATGTGGAACAAATAGAAACTTGGATTCCACTGTGCCTCAGGGAACAGTGCCAACCCTCCAGGGCTAACATGGAACTCTGAGCAGGCATATAAAGCCACAAACAAAAAGCGGGTAGGAAACGCTGACAGATTAGGGCAGAGTTATAACCCTCTCATTTCAAGGATGGCAGTGACTCCAGCCCCGAGGAGGCATCCCAGGGATTGGTGAAAAACCGAACAACTTCACCATTGACCACCTGCAGTTTCCCCGGAAAGAGGATGCTATATTTGATGCCTTTTGCCCTCATGGCCACCTTGACCACATCAAATGACCTGTGTTTCTTCTGTGTTTCCACGGTGTAGTCTAGGAACAGGAGCAGCTTGTTGTTTTGATAAGAGATCTCCCTCACAGCCCGTGCAGCCCTCAGAAGCTCGTCCCGGTCCCTGAAGTTCAACAGCCGCAGGATCAGTGTGCGAGGAGGGGAACAGGCTGCGCACCGCTGGGGTGGCACTCTGTCCCCTGATGAAGTCACCTGCCTTAACGTAACGCGTAGGGCATGGTCGGATGTTGTAACGAACCGGACGTGATGTAAATATCGTGTTTTTATTGCAATCGCCTGCTTTTTTCTGCTTTTATGTATGGATTCACTTGGCATTTGAATAAATTGATTTGTTTTACATACTACACTATGGGAGGCTTTCTTTTAGCTTTCCTCTAGTGGTTGGAACCGGAATGGCACTCAGACACTGCAGGGTTTGAAGGAGCAGCGGACCATCAGTATAGTGAGACTACAACCTGGTTGGATATTACTAGCACCCTGAAAACATCTCCCAGTACAGCCATCAACTGCAGTCCTACCGCGGTGTACCCATTCCCACTACAGGACACTTTCAAGGCTTTCTATACTCCTAATGGAGGTAAGCGCTCTGTGAGCATTCAGCTTTTGCGAAGATTTACATATTAATTAGAACCTGTTATCACTTTTCAGAAGAGCAATTTCACTTTCACTCGTTTGGACATTATGTTTGCGTTTCACCTTATTGGACTATATTATTGCATTTACTGGAATTTTAGATTTTATCACCTTAAGAAATTGCGCAGATCACTTCCCTCTTTGTTATACTCTTTTGTGCATTTTCACACTATTCAGTTAGATAGACATTGTTCACTTAGTAGCGCGAGGGATCACTTTTTACATACTCTGTGTGCTCTCTCCACCTCGGGTATGCAAGGGAGTGAAGGAGAGGCACCCTCCACAGGTGTTATCTGGGTGGCCATGTTGGATCTCCTTCCCATGCTTCCTGCCCCGTGCAGTGTAAGGCTGTCAGACTTAGGTATACACTCAAATCATCTGCCAGATGATTTGGAAGTTATAGAGGGTCAGTTCACCCAGCTTAGGGTTATTCAGTCCAGGCAGGAGAATAGTAACGGATAGTACTCTAGTAGAGCTCCAGGAAGCATGTCTGCTCATGCCGCCATCTTGGACACACCCCTTCATCACAAGATTTACTTCCAAACGGGGTCTAGGGCCAAGCAACTAGCAACATTTAATTAACAGATTATGTTTAAGAATGCATAAAATGATATGCCCTCCACAAAGGAAACAGATATGTTACTCCAACACAGTTTCTAGGTCACATGTGGCAGTAAGTAATTCGATCTTTCACTATTTAGCAATAGTGGCTGTATTATTCTCGACAATCATTTAAAAACACCCTTTATTTAACTTACGTGTTCCTTTAAAAGACAAAAATCACTTTGATATTTCAGTTTTGGTTATTTGAGTGAGCTACAAGCATTAAGAGAGTTTCGAATAGGTGTCCACAGTGAGAAGTTGTTAACTAGTAGATGTTCCACTCCTTATGCTATGCAGTCAGAACATAGCTTGTGTGGCATTTTTGTGCACACATTGTTTCACAAATTGTTTTGGCAGGTAAAACAGTGACTATTTATAGGCTTTGACTGTGTAGTTAGCTGATGAACTGGAGTTAAATTGTAAGAAGGTGATGTGCTACCTTCTTTATGAGGTTCAGTGGGGTTATAGGTATTGATACACTGTACGAGTATGTACAAGCCCCCAAAAGCAGGATTCACTCTTCTGCTTTGAATGTGGTATTCTCAGAAGAAAACCTACATTTTCCCTTTTAGGGGATTTTAAAGGAGATATGCATAATTAACCCAGAATTAATTCATAAATTACCGATCCTCTTTTGAAGGTGCCAGCAATTGTCTCAAAGTATGTACCAAAATTTTTGCTTGAGGTCCTTGTGTACTAGATGGAACCGATCTCACAGTGCACCGAAACGTTTTATTGATGTGGAAGCAGAAGGTTTTTTTTTAATCAAATTAAAGGATCAATAAATCAAGCTTTAAAACAAACCTGTCTAAAAGATAAAGATTTAAAGTGGTTCTAAAGGCAGAAAGTTTTTTTACCTTGATACATTCTAAAATACCTTCTGTATTCTGCTCCCCCAGCCACCCAAATACTTACCTGAGCCCAATCTCAATCCAGCGCTGTGCCAGAGCAGTGGTCCCTTCTTTACATGAAGGCAGCAGTGGGTGCAATTGGCTCCTGCTGCTGTCGACCACAGCGGGGGGCGGGGCCCAAGTTGTGTCTATGAACAGAGCATGGATTGGGATTGAGCCAGCGCAAGCGGCTTGCTATGGGGGCACTCAGAAAAAGGAAGGGGCCAGAAGAGTTGATGGGGACCCAGAAGAGGAGAATTTGGGCCCCTCTGTGCAAAACCACTTACAGCAGGTAATATACAAAAATTATTTATTGTAAAAGAGAGAGGAGTTATAGTCTAAGGGGAATATTTAACATTAAATACTTTAATACAGGGCACTTTCACCCCCTTCCTGCCCAGGCTGTCGCAGTTTGAATGACAATTGCGCGGTCATGCAACACTGTACCCAAATGAATTTTAAATAATTTTCTTCACACAAATAGAGCTTTCTTTTGGTGGTATTCAATCACTGCTGGGTTTGTTTTTTTGGAAAAGAAAAAAAGACCGAAAATGTAAAAAAAAAAAAGAAAAAAAAGAAAATTTATCTTAGTTTGTCAGTAAATTTTGTAAATAAGCAATTTTTCTCCTTCACGGATTTGCGCTAATGAGGCTGCACTGATGGGCACTGATGAGGCGGCGCTTAAAGGCACTGATGAGGCGGTGCTTATGGGCACTGATGAGGCGGCTCTTATGGGCACTGATGAGGCGGCTCTTATGGGCACTGATGAGGTGGCTCTTATGGGCACTGATGAGGCGGCTCTTATGGGCACTGATGAGGCGGCTCTTATGGGCACTGATGAGGCGGCTCTTATGGGCACTTATGAGGCGACGCTTATGGGCACTGATGAGGTGGCACTGATGAGCAGTGCTTATGGGCACTGATGAGGCTGCGCTGATGCGGAGGCACTAATATGCGGAACTGATAAGTGGCACTGAAAGGCAGCATTGACTGGCATCACTAATGGCCACTGAGTGGTATCACTGATGGGCACTGCTGGGGCTTTACTGTAAAAAGGGCACTAATGATCAGTGCCCCGATTACCTGCCCTGGTCTCCCCAGCAAGGAAATGCCGCCGATAGGCTCTTCCCGCCACACCTGTCAGTCTGAGGTGAGGATAGCCATGTAAGGGCACTTCCGCATTTACATGTGACCGGCTGTGATTGGACACAGCCTGTCACATGTAAGCTTAACCTGTATGGAGTTAATAAGCAACAAATATTTGTAAATTTTAAGTTGCACATTTTTACAAAATGGTGAAAATCGAACATGCCCAAAAATTTCTCTAACATTCTTGGAGGTTTTCATTTTTCACTTACAGCTTTCAGAATTTGTAAAAGACCCCCCAAACCATACATTTTCTGAAAGCACATGGCCAAGAAAATAAGTAAATAACAAGTGAGGTAAATTAAATGAACCAAAAGACCTCAGCTAAACCAGTGCAAAGCTAAGTGGATTTTTTTTTGTTCAGAAGGTATCTGTCTCACTTCCACCACAGACTCAAAAAGGAAGTAGAACATTTAAAAGAGCACTGAAGGCAAACTTTTTTCCCCATTTTGGATAGCACAAGGGAGAGTTTTAACCCTTGTCAGTTTTTTTTTTTGTGTCCCATTGGGAAGATTTTATCTCCCTTCCTGTCCCCTAGCCCAATGTTTTTCAACTCCAGTCCACAAGTAGCCCCAACAGGTCATGTTTTCAGGATTTCCTCCAGATGAAACAGCTGTGGTAATTACTAAGGCAGTGAAAATGATCAAATCACCTGTGCAAAATAACGGACAGACTGAAAACATGACCTGTTGGGGGTACTTGAGGGTTGGAGTTCAGAAACATTGCCCTAGCCAAATCAGGAAGTGAGAGGAGATCACCCCAAAGTGAGGGAAATCCCTGGCTACCAGAACTAGTGTCCCCATTCAAAAATGCCCCCTCTATTCCAGTTCTATTGACTATTCAAAATTTGAGATTTTCTTTCATTTCAGTGATAACAATCACCGGGACAAATAGAAAAGAGGAATTTCCCTAATGGGGACATAGACCGCAATAAAAATTTGACAGGTGTTGTAATCCCTCCTCTATATCCAAAACTAAAAAAAAAATAAAGTTTTACCTTCAGTTATACTTTAACAAGATCAGTCATTTAAAAAAGACCTGCCTAACTCATAAGCTGCCAATTAGAGGGCCAGGTAAATGAATGAGAACCCCTTGGAATTAACTGGTTTTCTTCAGTAATTTGCCATAACATGTGATCTAATCCTCATCTAAATCAGAATAGACAAAAACAATGTACTTAAGCTGATAACACAAAATCAGTTCTAATTTCTCAGGTCTTTATTGAACACACCGATAAATATTTACAATGCTGAAGGAAAAGTTTGGAGGTGTAGTTTAGAGCTACTTTGATAAAAGACACTTCAACATTTTAAGATTGCTGATCACAAGAAGCATCAGCTGATGTGAACCATGCTTTGCAAAAAAGGAGCTTCCTGAAGACATACGATCAAGAGTAGTTAATATTTATCAGGCTGGAAAAGGATACAAATCAATCTCAAAGTGTTTAGGCATCCAGTCAATAGTTAGACAAACGGTCTATAAATGGAGAGAGTTTACTGTTGTGGCTACTCTTCCCTAGAAGTGGGTGCCCAGCCAAGATGACTCCCAAGGCACAGCACATAAATCTCAATGAGGTAAAGGAGAACCCATGAGTAACAGCTAAAAACCTTAAGACATCACTGGAACTGGAAAACATCCCTGTTCTTGAGTCTACCATACATAAGTCGTTGAGCAAGCAAAACACTATGGAGAAAGCTGCTGCTCTCCAAAAGAAAAAAAAAAATGCTGCGCCGCTGAAGTTTGCCAAAGAGCACCTTGGCAAACCGCAATGCTACCGGGAAAATGTTTTGTGGACTAATGAAACAAAAGTTGAATTGGGAAGAATACTCAGAAGGGCACAGCTTACTAACACCAAAACATTATCCCAACAGTGAAGTATAGTGGACAGAACATCATAATTTGTGCTTGCTTCACTGCCTCAGGGCCTGGAACACTTGCTATCTATGAGGGGAAAATAAAATTCCCATGTTTACCAAAATATCCGACAGGATAATTGTCAGGGTGGCTGTCCGCCAGCTAAAGCTTAGTAGAAGTTGGGTGATATGGAATGACAATGATCCTAAGCATCTAAGTTAATCCTTCAGAGACTGGTTTCATAAAAAGGAAATGTGCCTTTTGGAGTGATCCACTCAGAGCCCAGACTTTAACCCCATAGAGATGCTGTGGATTGACCACAAGAGAGCCGATCATGCTAGACATGTGTCTGAGCTAAAGTGGTTTTGTAAAAACGTTGTGCAGATCTGATCCAGAGCTACCAATTGTGCTTTCCCAAAGTCATTCCTGCCAAAAAGATGGTTTGATCAGGTATCAACTCCAAGGGTTCACCTACTTTTTCCTCCAGCACTCTGAATGTTTAATGGATGGGTTCAATAAAGACACAAGAAATTAGAATTGTTTGTGTGTTATCAGCCTAAGCATGTTGCACATTTGTCTAATGTGACTTAGAAGATCAGATCACATTTTATGACAAATTACTGCAGAAAACAAGTTATTTCCAAGGGGTTTATATACTTATTACCACTGTAGCTTCAAGGCAGTCGTCTCACAGCAAAGCTTTTCTGCCGTGGAATTGGCATGCAGCGTGTGAGTCAGACAACTGCAGCCTCCATCAGGGGACCACTATCATAAAAAATATAAAGGCATGTAAAATTTATAAAATGGAATTTAAATACTGAATGCTGTCTTTACACATTTTAACAGCATGTAGTAATCAGGGTAAAATAGTTTTAAAGATTGTTGTCCTTCAAGAATAAAAGAGCAGGAAATAACATTGATTTATCATGCCTTTAAAAGCTCTTTTAATCATATGTGAATTGTGAGAAAGTTTATTATCGAGCATTCCGCCTCAATCTTAGTATATTCAAAGCTTGTGCTATTTGTCTGAAAAAAAAAACCAAAAAAAAAAAAAAAAGAGAATCAAACGACACAAGGAAGATTCATTCCATCACTGGAATATCACATTTGACCTCTTGTGCTTTGGTTTATTTTCTGCGTTGGCAACAATTTTCTTAGATTTTGTTTAGCTTAATCAGCACATCCCAAAAGAAAGCAAATATTTTCAAAGCAATGTGTGTATGTATGTATGTATATATATATCTATATCAGCTTCTTTCAAAGGCAAGAGTAGAACACAGAGAAAAACATTCCTCAACATTTTATTAGAAACTAAACTAACACAATTTTATTCATACAGAAAAACTGATACATGGAAGGAGACAGCACCATGGCTACAATCACATATGAGGACATATATACAGGTATGGATCAATAAGAGACTCCAGCTTACCCATCACAGAGACATCATATTCTATCAGTAAGGTGGCTTCCTGGCCACATTGCTTCAGAATACTCATGGCTTCAGCATGTGTTGTTCCATGCAGGCGGATTCCATCCACACTCAGTAGCCTGTCACCTGGTTTGATTGTGCCCTCCCTGGAAAAAGATGAAGGAAACAATCTTTATTAATTTAATGTAATGCGGTTTAGAGATAATAGCCACTTAGGAAAAGTGATTCCCCAGTGCCTTTCATAACATTAATCCCACTTGTCCATACTCTTAACATTTACATTGACAGTTACCAAATGCGAGGTCACCGCAGAAAAGAAATTACTATAATCGGAAAATCAGTGATGTGAAAATAACTGCTTATTATTAGGTAATGAAGACCAAGTATAACAATAAGGGCCTTTTCTTAGACAAAATCAGATTTAAGTAATCTGGAATAAAGGATTAAAGATGAAGCTGGGTTAACATTTACTTGTGGTATACTGCACCAGGGACGTCTAATGAAGGGTGTCCTACATTATATTGGCTACTTCCTATTGTCGTATTCCTCTGTTCACTGATAATTTCTGGTGCTGCATGGGTAAAGGGCAGTGGCTGTGAAAGCCTCCTTACATCCGCATTCCCCTTCCTCTTCCATTGAGTAGACTCCTTGTGGGGGGGGGGGCATGGCTGACCATGGAAGAGTGAGGACCATCCTTCTTTTGGAAGTATATAACAGTGGTTTCCAATTATAGTTAGTATTCACTGCACACCTTTGCAATCCTTTGCCACATGCCGCAAGATTTTACAATTTTTTGCATTTTTTGCAATTCTTGCATTCTGCGATTTTTTGCAGTCTCATTATCCTTCTATATGTATGTTAAGTTTATACAGTCCATGTGTAAGGACAGTTCTGTTAGCATGCATCACTGTCCTCCAGTGGGTTTATGTACAAACTCACTTTTTATATAAACTCTAGCCTTCAGCTTAATTTTATTTCTATTATATATATATTTTTCTTCCATTTTTGCAATGATGGTATCAATTATTTTGCTCTCCACAGAACTTTTTTTTTGCAATTTTTTGCAGCTTTCTGCGCTGTGCGATTTTTTGCAGTTTTCACTACCTACTCTGCAATACGTTGTTCATTTCCTACATCACCACTTAGTTTTGTTGTCATGATGCTTTTCAAAATGTTTTTTAGTTTCATTATACTAGCACTGTTTTTATTGTTTTATTAATATGCGGTGTTCCCGTAATTCTGAGTCAAGTAGTCCTTGGAAAATTTCTCGCCATGTTGCGGAGTAGTGTTGTTTACACATTGGCTTTCTGATTTGCACTACTATTAGAAGAAACCGCCATGCTGAAGTCCAGACTAACCAAAAATGGCCGCGATCACATGGACACTAATTGGGATACACCTCATACCATATAAAAACCAGATGGTGTAGCAAGATGGCACCGCTCCAGATGACGTTCCAATTACGAAACGCGTAGGGCAGGGCTATAGAGCCATTGCATCACTTCCGGTTATCGGGCTGTGGAACGCAGAATGTTCCAGCTTCCTGATTTAAAAACTTTTCGCTTTGTATCTACTTACCAAATATGAGTACCCACTGATTATGTGAATAAAATCTTTAATGCTTTATGGTAATACACGATGGAGCTTTCTTCTTCTCTATGTGTGGGCAACATGAGATGCTAGCCGCAAGGAGATCATTCACACCTCAGACACAGAAGCATTTGCAGATACAGGAGAACAGGTTTCCCTATCCGTATGCTACACAGTGGCTTATACTGTGAAAGTGGAATACCTCCTTGTGGGGTGAATAATAGTGGTGAATGCATTTCCTATGGGGCACCTTTTCTAAGAAGCACTGAATAACAACTTACAGGAGCACTTTGTCACTTTATTTTGGACTTTGTAATACATCAGCATTTAAGGACTTTTTTATGCACACTGAGTTTGGCATTACAGTATTTACAGTGGTCATTTTGTGATTTTTGCACAGGAACATATACATTTTTTTTTTCGTTTTTTTGTATGTACTTATACTTTCTGATGTTAAGAGTTTTTCACTAGCATTAGTATTAGAGGGTGGTCCTCTGATTAGGAGACTCACACTATACCATTACACAGCAGTATATCTCAGTGTGGATGCTAGTCAGGGTTTTTTGAGTTTTGTGTTTTTTTTGCTTTTTTGTGTTTTTTTACCATTTTTGTTATATTTAGAAATCAACACTGCCAGTTCATTGCACATTTGCACTTTTTAAAGCACTTTTGCACTTACCAATTTTGGGAATCCCTCACGCACTTAGAGGGTCAGGATCATTTAAAGTAAGAACAGCGCCATTTCTATCCTCCTTTTCTCATATCATTCTATTTTCACCCTAGGGTAAATTTATTGATGGAGGCTGCAGTTCTTTATACTTTGTATTTTCTCACCATAACTAAGAACTAGAGCAGGTGTCTCAAACTGGTGGCCCTCCAGCTTTGCGGAACTACAAGTCCCGTGAGGCATTGCAAGGCTGACAGTTACAAGCATGACTCCAACAGGCAGAGGGATGATGGGACTTGTAGTTCCGCAACAGCTGAAGGGTGCCAGTTTGAGACCCCTCAACTAGAGGAACACACCACCCAGACGCCAGGGCCCAGTTGCTAGAAACAACTGCTTCCTCACAGGAAACCTGTCTCAGGCCTGAAGTCTGCCACTATGAGACACCTCCACCAACTTACTCAGCTTCAACTTCATACCAAAGACTGAAAACTGGATCTGCAGAAACTATTAGCTCTGCAAAACACTGGAAGGGACTATGGGAACCATGATGGTGGCTGCCATTCTTCGTTTCACCCTCAGCAGGGACCCATCCACAGAGATAAAATTTGACTGGGTACACAGGATGGCGTCTGCCTGCAAAAGCAACCAAGAGCTCCCACGAGACATCCTATATAGAGTGCATTACTGCACATTAAAAAAAGAAATAGTGAGATGTGCATGGAAGTTGGCCCCATAGAATTAGATGGTGCCATAGCACACTTTCTACTGAACTTATCCAGTCTCACTCTGGCTATGCAGATATTGGCGAGACCCCTCTTGGACCTCCTTTAGCAAAAAGATGACAAATATACATGGAGATACCCGTTTGACTTCATTATCAAAAGATCAAGTAGATAAATCATTCTTTGCACTGCATAGCAACTACACTATTTCTTTACCTTCCTGAACTCAGCAATGATCCAGCTTCAGAACTGGCTGGACCTACCAGCAGACAACTGAGAGCTTGACCTGCTGGCACCTCTGAGACAGCAGTGCAGACAATACTCAGACCATCAACAATCACGTAACAAACCTGTGATCCATCCAACGGCCAGCAAAACATAAAGCTCTTCATTGTCCGGGGAAAATCTCCCAGACAGAACCACTTTCTGAGAACCATGCCTTCCTTGACAAACATGAGTCCATCTTAATATGACTTCTACAGAACAGGTACTTGTCACTGCCACATCCTATGTGCCTCTGAGCTACATCCCACTCCACTACAGACTGGGTAAGAAGACTTACACTAATTTCAGACCACCTTGTGTCACCATGTTACTTTTAGGCAGTTATCTTCTTTGAGTTTGACATTCGAAAAGGTTATGCGACAACTCTACACTACCCTCAAGGTGGGTGATAACCTCACCATATTATGAGTACTATACAGGGTGGTTGTAACTTTGGCAATTACTTTATCTGCAGAGAATGCAGAATAGACAGGCTAACCTTCATTTTGCAGTCTATAGGTCTTTGCCTTACAAGAAGATACATCCAAGTTGTCGTACTTTTAAATGTTGTTTAGAAGGCTTTCCTTGTTTGTGCTATTATCCAATAATCGAAATCTATGAGAATCTATGAGAGTGAATGAATGAATGATTTGTAAAGCGCTGCAAATGCGAACTGAATCGCCTCAAGGCGCTGATGCGTTGTGTTATCAGCTTCATTAGAAGAGGTAAGTCTTGAGTTTTTTCCTGAATGCCAGATGGTTTTCTTCTATGCGGATGTGAGTCAGAAGAGAGTTCCATAGCCGAGGTCCCTGGAGAGTGTCACTCTGCTGTTGCTGTAAAGGGGCTAGATTTCGATTATTGGATGCCTTAGAGGCATTTTTTCACCCTTGATTACCCGTGTGGGAAAAACCTGATTGACCTATCGGTTAGTTCAGAGGTCTACAGTTTGAAGTGAGCGGCCTGAGTATACAGTGGTGGAGGCACTAATAAGGACGCACGTAAATTGCAATGTTTTCCAAGCACCCTGATCACTACTAAGGAGAATATATCTGCCTTTTGGTGTCATATGTTTACATCATCCTTTGCTCTCTTACTATATGAACTGGGACTATATATATTTATGGCTCTCTTTTGCCATATATTATTTTAAATGTTTTTTTAGTGTTATTTTTTTTTTAAGCTCTGCACTATTTTTCTTTTACTTTTACACATGTTTTTGATGCCTTCCAATGCGTTTTTGATGCTTTTTTACCCCTTATCTTCATCTCAATTCAGATCAGGGCATTCTGGTGCATTTCCAAGCATTTTGGCATATTTCGGATGCATTCCATACAAAAAAAATGCAGTACGTTCTACTTTTGTTGACTGCACCGGAACGCACTGCACTGGTGTGAGCTAGGGCCATTGAAATACATGGAAAATGCTGTGCATGCGTTTGGATGTAGATTAAAAACACCCTGGACCGCATATGGTGTGAACCAGCTCTCAAGCTCTTTGCCTAGTAAAGAGTCTTTAACCACTTAACACCTTGTAACTTTCACTGGAGACATGCTGGGATTCTCCTGGTTGATTGATACAGTTACATTGGGCTCCCCCTTGGCTAGGGAGTGACATAATAAATGCTATTTGCTCCTTGGGTTGCGGTGAATGGAGAGGGGAAAAACGTATGAGCTGCATGGAGAGCTGAACCGCAGTACCTAATATCTGGATATATTTTCTGGCAATTATGCGGGGCAGGTGACAGCGATTCCCTGCATGGGTCAACTTCCCTCCTCTTCTTTACTTTCCCACTGCCACATTATTTTTTTAGAAGGCTGATCCTCGGGCCCATGGCTCTCATTGTGTTCAGTTACCATACAAATAATGACCTCGGTGGAAATCAAAAGCAGAATTCTATAGTTTCAAAAAGGGCAGTCATCAGAAATTTTTGGGCTCCTTACACAGCTTTAGGCCTGTGCCCCCTGCCTCCCCCCTCGAGCCTGACCACCAACATTCTCCAGAGCCCGCCTATGGGCCATCCCGCCGAATATGCACTCAGCCCCACTCCTCACACATGTACACACTCAGCCCTCCCCCAATCCTGTATCAAAGTCAACCCCCTCACACCTGTATATATGTCAGCCCCCCTCCCTACACCTGTAAATATGTCAGCCCTCCTCCTCACACCTGTACGTACTCAGCCCCTCTCACACATGTATACATGTCCGCCCCCCCCTCACACCTGTATACATGCCAGGCCCCCCCTCACACCTGTATACATGTCAGGCCCCCCTCACACCTGTATACATGTCAGGCCCCCCCTCACACCTGTATACATGTCAGGCCCCCCCTCACACCTGTATACATGTCAGGCCCCCCCTCACACCTGTATACATGTCAGGCCCCCCCTCACACCTGTATACATGTCAGGCCCCCCCTCACACCTGTATACATGTCAGGCCCCCCCCTCACACCTGTATACATGTCAGGCCCCCCCCTCACACCTGTATACATGTCAGGCCCCCCCTCACACCTGTATACATGTCAGGCCCCCCCTCACACCTGTATACATGTCAGGCCCCCCCTCACACCTGTATACATGTCAGCCCCCCCCCCTCACACCTGTATACATGTCAGGCCCCCCCTCACACCTGTATACATGTCAGGCCCCCCCTCACACCTGTATACATGTCAGGCCCCCCTCACACCTGTATACATGTCAGGCCCCCCCTCACACCTGTATACATGTCAGGCCCCCCCTCACACCTGTATACATGTCAGGCCCCCCCTCACACCTGTATACATGTCAGGCCCCCCCTCACACCTGTATACATGTCAGGCCCCCCCTCACACCTGTATACATGTCAGGCCCCCCCTCACACCTGTATACATGTCAGGCCCCCCCTCACACCTGTATACATGTCAGGCCCCCCCTCACACCTGTATACATGTCAGGCCCCCCCCCTCACACCTGTATACATGTCAGGCCCCCCCCCTCACACCTGTATACATGTCAGGCCCCCCCTCACACCTGTATACATGTCAGGCCCCCCCTCACACCTGTATACATGTCAGGCCCCCCCTCACACCTGTATACATGTCAGGCCCCCCCTCACACCTGTATACATGTCAGGCCCCCCCTCACACCTGTATACATGTCAGGCCCCCCCTCACACCTGTATACATGTCAGGCCCCCCCTCACACCTGTATACATGTCAGGCCCCCCCTCACACCTGTATACATGTCAGGCCCCCCCTCACACCTGTATACATGTCAGGCCCCCCCCTCACACCTGTATACATGTCAGCCCCCCTCACACCTGTATACATGTCAGCCCCCCCTCACACCTGTATACATGTCAGGCCCCCCCTCACACCTGTATACATGTCAGCCCCCCCCTCACACCTGTATACATGTCAGCCCCCCCCTCACACCTGTATACATGTCAGGCCCCCCCTCACACCTGTATACATGTCAGGCCCCCCTCACACCTGTATACATGTCAGGCCCCCCCTCACACCTGTATACATGTCAGGACCCCCTCACATCTGTATACATGTCAGGCCCCCCTCACACCTGTATACGTCAGCCCCCCCCCCCACACTGTGTGTATGCAAGACAAGTTTGAGCCAACATCCGTCGGAAAAAAATCCATGGATTTTGTTGTCGGAATGTCCGATCAATGTCCGACCGTGTGTACAGGGCATTACAGTTGTATCGGCTGTACCCACATGATGGCGGCCCTGGTTTCAAAGCATATCATACTGGAGACAACAGATTGCTAATGGTTTGCACTCTCTCAGCTCTAGGAGAATAGCATACCATATCATATCACTTTCAGTAAGTTTAAAAATGTTTCTTAAAGAACAAAAAGGTGAAAGCTCAAAACACAGTAGAAACTGGGAGACTACTAGAGTGGCTGAGGACCTAAGAACTTGGATCGTAACAGAGTCTGATGTTTTGCTTCTGGTTCAGCAAGTTCAAGTGGTTGTAAACCCTCACAAATACCCAGTGAAGTGAATAGCCTCAGATGATAAACAGAGATGAAACAAATCCTCCCACGTATGTTTTCCTTGCTTATCTGCTGTCTTTCCCTTTCTACACTCTTTGGAAAGTGCAGATCATGTTAGAAATAGGTCTTCCTCTTTAAGCAATGGGTGGGGAGTGTGGGCTTACACTGTGCGAGACCGGATTGGAGGAAAGGCAAAACACCCCCCCCTCCACATAGGCAGAGGAATGAAGGAACTTGCAGACCTGTAGTCTGAATAGACAAGCTCCCTGCTAATCTCTCTCCCTGACACAAATTTTCAGCTGCTGTTATCTTATGTGTCTGAGAACTAGAGATGGGCTCGGGCGTGTTAGAAATCCCACATGCCCGATCACTCCAGGAAGCCGATACTGCGCATGGCTAATCACAGGCAATGAGACATTTTGCGATCTGTGCAGCTGCGGACCGGAAAATGTCTCACTGCCTGTGATTAGCTGTGTGCAGTGCAGTGTCTATTTGGGCTTCCTGGCGGGATCAGGCATGTGGGAATCTTGGCGTAATCGAGCAGGATTTCAAACACACCCCAAGCCCATCTCTACTGAGAACTTGTCAGAAGTGACTCTGCTGATAACAGAAGAAAGGAGCACCAGAGAGAAACAGTACTTAGAGCTTCGGAGAGAGAGACGTAAAAACTGCAGATATATGTGCTTACGTCAAATTTCATTAATGGGGTTTACAACCACTTAGTAAACCTGTCATGAGAGAAATACAGCAACTGCCACTGCTGATGAGCTATTGATAAAGCTAGTTGATGGTTACATAGATTACATTTTTCTTTAATGTTTTTATAACATTTTGTAGCAAGGAATAGTGTTAAAAAAAAGGAAGAAGGTGGCCATCTTCACAAAAACTATAGCTGACTTTTATTAAACAGACACTCACCTATCCAACTATCCAGCACGTCTTTACCCGGGCAAGTTCTTTGCCAGTCTTTGGGTCCCCAGCGCCGACAAGTTAACTGTGGGTAGCCACATATGACTCCTGCTGCTTCACAGTGTGCTTCTCACTGCCCATGTGCAAGCCATGCTGCGCAATGTGAATAGTCTTGCAGCTGCCAGAGACCTGTGATGTGTCCCAGAAGATTGTGGGCAGGGAGGAGGGCAAACTTCTGCTTGGATAGCCTAGGCGATCTGAACAGGAGTGGGAGCAGGTACCTGTCAAGATTAGGTAACTGCCCCCCCTCCCAAAAAAATATTCCAAATATGGCGGGGAGGGGTGGGGGAGGAAAAAGAATGGAACTTTCCCTTTTGGTTGAAGTTCTGGTTTCTGCTTAGAGTGTTAAAACCCCCAGAAATCACAATATATAGGCTAATGCTAGGGCCTTGAAGTCATCTGTGTCCATGTAAAGGATCCATGGGATCCATTTGGTTTGAAAGGACTCGTATCTATCATATTGCTGGGGAATCAATTGTTCCATCCTCATCATGTGGCATACTTCAGGTATTCAGTCTCCAATTCTAGGAGCTATGGGTGTGTGCCAGTGTCTAGGAATTAATGTTCTACTTGCGCAAAGAACCTGAGTAGCGATTTCTTGGCTATTGAAATCGATCTGGTGCCAAAAGTAGGGCAATTTCTGGGGTTAATTTAAGTCTGATTCAATGGCTAAGATTATACGAGTCACTGAACTTAAACAAGAATTTTAATCAGGAAAGGCATAGAAAGGTTCAAAGTCATTGTCTGCATTTGGGCACTGATTGGCACTGACAGGCGTTTATTATGGGCACAGGCCGGCAGGTGTTGGACACTGATTGGCAGCTGATGGGCACCTTTTGATGGAGGCTGTGCTGACTATCAGCACAAATCCCCACTCAGAGAGCCGCCGATCGGCCCTCCCTGTCAGCGTGAACCGAGGGAAAGCCGCTTACCGCCACTTCTGTGGTATGGAGCCTTCTGTCAGAGGCTCCATACCACGATCAGAGTTGCAGTGTGTCAGACTGACACACAGCCCTCTGATTGCCGTGCTGCGCGCCCCCATGGCTGCGTGCTGGCTGTGTTATCCTGATCACATCATATGACGTCCAGTCAGGATATCACAACCACTTTTCCGGCATCATTCTGCTATATGGCGAGCAGCAAGTGGTTAAAGTGGTAATCAACGCAAAGACAAACATGCAATAAATTGCAACATACAAATCCTTGAATGTAGTGGCTATATTAGTCTTCAGGCTCCCCCCCCCCCCTTTATTCCACTTGGCGATCCTACCAGTAACATATTTTCTGTCTTAGGGTGTCTGCAGATGGATGAAGTAGTAAGGTAGACACCTTTGAACAGAAGCATTGTCAGATTGGGGAGAGGGTAGTGTTAGATGTACCAGCAGATTTAAATGTACGTGACTAGCAAATTAAAGCTGAACTCAAGCTAACACTTTATAAGCAGTTACAGCAACAGTTTTTTTCTTTTTGGGATAAAGGTTTTACATAAATGAAAAAGCTGACCATTGTAATTACCCCTGTGTTAAATGTTTTTTTCTCAACCCTCTAACTGCTACTTTGTCTGGACTTCTTGGTCTGTTAAAGTAAAATAACAAACTTACTGGCTGGATTACCAGGTGAAAAAGAAAGAAAAAAGCCCAATAAAAGAAAATTGATGCAGTCACCACATACAGTAGAAATAAAAGTCTACACAACCCTGTTAACCACTTCAGCCCCGGAAGGATTTACCCACTTCCTGAACAGGCCATTTTTTGCGATACGGCACTGCGTCGCTTTAACTGACAATTGCGACGTGGTACCCAAATAAAATTGACATCTTTTTTTTCCCCAACAAATAGAGCTTTCTTTTGGTGGTATTTGATCGCCTTTGCGGTTTTCATTTTTTGTGCTATAAACAAAAAAAAGACCGCCAATTTTGAAGAAAAAGCTATATTTTTTTACTTTTTGTTATAATAAATATCCCCAAAAAAATATATAAAAAAAACCAAATTTCTTCCTCAGTTTAGACCGATATGTAATATTTTGAATTTTTTTCAATATTAAAATGTAGAAACTTTATTGGCACATATTAAAAAGTACAAGGTCAGGCGCACTTGAGCCGAAACGCGCCAGCCCTTGTACTCTTTCCCTTGTTCAAATTTTTTATTGGTAGCGTATGAAGAAACATAACAAGGGGTATTCATTGGTTTCAATTAACCAATAAATTGTTGACAATGAACAAGGAATACCAAGGAAACATTATTGGCATTGGGGATACAGAGAGGTCTAGAACAACAGTAAATTAAGCACTAGGGAGAGATAACGCGTGGTAATCCAGAAGCTGGTAAGACAAATAAGATATACCAATATATCATGCTACCAATGGTGAACTTGAGAAAGGGCTTTAAAAGGGAGGGGAAAAGAGGAAGAAGCAATTGAGAAAGAGAAAAAGAAGAGCTGCGAGGGAGAGTACGGAGGCACTGCGAGAGCCCATGTCATAAAGCATCACTCAAACTAGGGGGGGGGTAGAGGGGAGTCAAGGCTCTAAGAGGGATTTGTCTAATTCCGGGGGTAGGAAATAGTCTACCCAAGGCTGCCATATTTTAAGGTGGTGGGGGATTCTGTCTAGAATGGTGGCCTCGATTTTACCATGAATCATGGCTTGAGTGACTTCAAGAATGCATAATTTGGGAGATTTCCAGACTCTGGCTATTGTCTGTTTGGCCGCTGTCATTAGCTGCAAGAGGAGACAGTGGCGGGCTCTAGTACAATCAAGGGCGACATGATTCAATAATGCTAAAGACGGGTCGGGGTCTAGAGTAACATTGAGCAAAGCAGAAGTTACATGGAAGATTGCTGTCCAAAATTGTCATGCAACCAGGCACGTCCCGATATGTATTTTTCTACATATTTTTTGTAAAAAAAATCTAAATAAGCATATATTGATTGGTTTGCGCAAAAGTTATAGCGTCTACAAAATAGGGGATAGATTTATGGCATTTTTGTTATTAATTTTTTTTTTTTACTAGTAATGGTGACGATCTGCGATTTTTATCGGGACTGCGACATTGTAGCGGACAGATCGGACACTTTTTACACTATTTTGGGACCATTGGCATTAATACAGCGATCAGAGCTAAAAATAGCCACTGATTACTGTGTAAATGTCTTTGGCAGGGAAGGGGTTAACACTGGGGGGCGATCAAGGGGTTAAATGTGTTCCCTCAGTGTGTTTCTAACTGTGGGAGGATGGGACTGACTGGGGGAGGAGGCCAATCGCTGCTCCTAAGTACTATGAGCAGACGATCTGTCTCTACTCCCCTGACATACCAGAGATCTATTCAATTACATTGACAGATCTCCGTTCTGTCCTTCTCAGGAGCAATCGCGGCCGCCGGCCATGCGCATTGGCTCCTACATCACGCGGCGGGCACGCGCCCCCTATACGCCTTAAAGTGCCCGCCCTACAGCTACAGCAATTCGCGCAGGAGTGCCATACTGCCGACATCAAGCGGCGCACAGTCAACAAGTGGTTAAAATTTCATGTTTCTCTGATGCCTCTGCCTCCAATAGGTACATGTCTATTACTTCTCATGGTGAATCCATCCATGCTTGTTGTGTTTTAGAGATTTCTGAGGATCACTTTGGGAAAAGTCATGTCTTAAAGTGGTAATATATGCAAAAACAAAGATGTATTGAACTGCAACTTACCAATTCTAATACAGTGGATATAAAAGTCTACACACCCCTGTCAGGTTTTTGTGATGTAATAAATGAGACAAAGATAAATAATTTCAGAACTTTTTCCACCTTTGATGTGACCTATAAACTAAAATAATATGGTTGCATAAGTGTGCACACCCTTAAACTAATACTTTTTTGAAGCACCTTTTGATTTTAATACAGCACTCCGTCTTTTTGGGTACGAGTCAGCATGGCACATCTTGACTTGGCAATATTTGCCCACTCTTCTTTGCAAAAACACGCCACATCTGTCAGATTGTGAGGGCATCTCCTGTGCACAGCCCTCTTCAGATCGCCCCACAGATTTTCAATTGGATTCAGGTCTGGGCTCTGGCTGGCCCATTCAAAAACTTTAATCTTCTTCTGGTGAAGCCATTCCTTTGTTGTTTTGGATGTATGCTTTGGGTCGTGCTGAAAGATGAAGTTCCTCTTCATGTTCAGCTTTCTAGCAGAAGCCTGAAGGTTTTGTGCCAATATTGCCTGGTATTTGGAACTGTTCATAATTCCCTCTACCTTGATTGAGGCCACTGTTTCAGCTGAAGAAAAACAGCCCAAAAGCATAATGCTGCCACCACCATGATTTACTGTGGGTATAAGGTTCTTTTGGAGATGTGCAGTGTTTTTGCGCCAAGCATATGTTTTGGAATTATGGCCAAAAAGTTCAACCTTGGTTTTTATCAGACCAAAACACATTTTCCCACATGCTTTTTTTTTTAGGAGACTTCAGATGTGTTTTTGCAAAATTTAGCCAGGCTTGGATGTTTTTCTTCGTAAGAAAAGGCTTCCGTCTTGCCACTCTACCCCATAGATGCACAGACATATGAAGAATACGGGAGATTGCTGTCACATTTACCACACAGCCAGTACTTGACAGATATTCCTGCAGCTCCATTAATGTTGCTGTAGGCCTCTTGGCAGCCTCCCAGACCAGTTTTCATCTAGTCTTTGTCATCAATTTCGGAGGAACATCCAGTTCTTGGTAATGTCACTGTTGTTCCATATTTTCTCCACTTGATGACTATCTTCACTGTGTTCCATGGTATATCTAATGCCATGGACATTCTTTTGTACCCTTCTTCTGACTGAAGCTCTCTGTGGGCCATGGCTTTTGCTGTAGGATGCGACTAAGAAAATATAGCAACAAAGACCTACTAGAACAGCTGGACTTTATTTGGGGTTACTCAGAGGCACTTTAAACGATGGCAGTGTGTACTGACTCCTATTTAACAATAGTTTGAATGTTATAGCTTAAGTCTGAACACGGCTACATCCCCAGTTATAAGAGGGTGTGCACACTTATGCAACCACGTTATTTTAGTTTATTTTTACTCCCCCCCCCCCTAAAAGATTTCAGTTTGTTTTTCAATTGAGTTGTACCGTTTATAGGTCACATTAAAGGTGGAAAAAGTTCCTAAATGATTTATCTTTGTCTAATTTTTTTACATCACAAAAACCTCACATTTTAACAGGGGTGTGTGGACTGTTTATATCCAACGTATTAGAACTGGTAAGCTGCAGTTTAATATATCTTTGTTTTTGCATTTATTACCACTTTAACACATGACTTTTCCCAAAGTGATCCTAAGAAATCTCAAAAACACAACAAGCATGGATGGATTCACCATGAGAAGTAATAGGCATGTACCTATAGGAGGCAAAGAGGCAGCTTTTCTCATATAAGCTGAATAAAGTAACAATGTTCTAAGCTGGATTAGTACCAAAAAAATTAGAAAAATGTCCATGTGAAGAGGTGATATTAGCAGAAGACTTTTGTTTTGGACAGTATAATCTGATGGCCTACCGGATCAAGGTCTGAAAATCTAGCCCTGGTAAAAGAAATAGCATTAGGATTGAAAATTACAACAATTTACATCCGTGCACTCCATTTCTAGTAGCGCAGGTCAAAATGTTCCCACCAGTCAGAGAACTCTCTTTCAGAATAGATTTCTGCTTATTACACACAGAACCCTCTATAAATTATTGTGGTATAACTGCTACCACTTATTTCAGGCATCAAAACAGAACAAAAAAGTTGTGCTAAAAGAATTCAGGAAATGCTGCAAAACACTGTAAAATTTAAATGACTGCTTACACTGGCTGGAATACTAAATAGCTTTGAGAACATACCCATTATCCTGCAGCAGAAAACAGCCATATATGTCTACACAGCGGTGTGTTTTGACAGAAAGTTTGTTATTTTTATTTCATCAGCCTGGTTAGCATGAACGTTCTAGTATTGTCTTGCTATCTTTGAATAATAGTAACTATTGTTGTCATATGTCTTCTTTATTGCATTGTGTCTGGGAATACACTGTCATTGTGTAAACCAATGGTAATAGCAGATAACGGATGCAGGAGAAGAGGAATAAGCATCCTCTGCAGATCTTTTTTGGCAGTGCTGCTTTTAATACATAGTAAGGACTTGCACATTCATTATATTTGCTTATAACATTTGATGCATAGCTTATCTGCTTGTGTGCCAGAATAACCCAGATCCATTTGTATTGCTGCAGAAAGATGTATTGTACCTGTCAGCTGGTCCTCCAGGTCTAACGCAAGTTATTACAACAGGACGAGATTTATTCCTGTCCTCATGTGCACCTCCTGGAAAAAAGGAAAGAGAATAAACTTATTGCTCTGAGCACGCACACGCATCCCGCTCGCGGCTTCATAACCTCAAATACATTAGTCTTCACTATTCGACACAAATATCACATTCAGTCTTTCCTTGCCACTAAACATTCAGCTATGGCAATAGAATTAGAGAACAAGAAAGATTACTGTCAGGTTGGCTGGCAACAAAACACAGAGCTGTAAAGGTCACTAGAAAGAAACAAGCAGAATGCACAGATCACACAACACTCTTAAAATGTTAGCATTTAAAAAAAGAGAACAGAAATAAACAGAACTATAAAGCATGATACACCAAGCTACTTCTATTACATCCCTCTGCTAAATCAGGTGGCCTTAACAGTAAAGAATGATATGATATCTGTTTACTGTATTATATGGTGTATACTGGTACTGCTGTCATATTGTGCCTGTTTGGTTAAAAACTCCAAAAACGTAACAGATATTTTCTATAGGTATCTAACTCATGTCTATGTGGAATGTCAATTAAACCAGTACTTCACAAAATAAATTTGGGCATTAGATACCTTCAAAACAAGTCGATGTTCTGTTGTTCATCTGCTTCAAATCTGTAGGTACGTTGGATGATTTATTGTTGTTTTTACATAATAATTTAAACCTCAAATTTACAGGGCATTTGAGTGACACATTTGTTCCCTTTTCGGTTGTAGTTTTATCTAACAGGGAGGGTCGTATTGTATCAAGTTTATATAGGAAACCCACCTCTGGGAATACCCTCCTACATGTGGACTCTAGGCACCCAAGTCACGTGACACAGGGTATACCAGTTGTCCAATTTCTCAGGGTGCGCAGGATCTGCAGTGAGGAGGGGGATTTCCAACAAGAGAGAGGTAGGATGTTTCTTGATAGGGGTCACCAGCTCAATACTATAAAAAGGGCAATTGAGATAGCAGAATCCACCCCTTTGGAGAGGTTGCTACGAGATAAGAGACGTGAACTTACATCTCTTAGAACCCAATCTTTTTTAGACTCACACAGTTTGGAATACAATAAGATCAAAAAAATATTGCAACGTTATGTGCCAATTCTGTATGAGGATGAATGTTATGCCAAAATCTTGTCTGGGGGGATAAAATCTATGTCACGGTGAGCACTGGCATTGGCAAATTCCTTGTCCCTAAGTGAGTTTAGTTCCAGCAAACAAAGCAGAACATGGCTAGATTTTGTTGGCACGTATAAGTGCGATATCGATCATTGTCCATGCTGCCCTCGGGTTATAAAAAATGACCAATTTCGCTCCACAACCAATGATATGATTGATTTTTTTTAAAATCCAGAACTTCATAAATTGCAACACTAGGAACGTGATCTGTTTGATCACTTGTAAAATGTGTGCAATCCAGTATGTGGGTCGCACAACTAGAAGGCTACAGGGATTACCTACATGATCATGTTAATGACAGAGATAGAACAGGGCACAAGTGTTGCTAGACACTTCAATGGGTTTTATGGAGGTGACACCACCCTATTACAAATACAGGGAATTGAAAAAGTTGTCATCCCTAGGAGAGGTGGAGATAAACTTTAGAATTCTCTGTAAAAGGGAAGTCTTTTGGATATTTTTCCTCCAAACAAGGACTCCAGGAGGTTTAAATTTTGAGTGGGACTTGACTCACTTTTATGATTAGGATATTTCAGGTTTCATTTTTTTTTTTTTGTTATACAATATATGAACTGGTGGTGACTTTTTGCCTTTCCTCCTCTTTTCTTTTTTAAGACAGCAAAGTAAAATGGCAATGTAGAAGTTATTGCATATATCCTTAATATAGAGATTTTTATTATATATATTATATATATACTTGCATACATTTTTTAGCTTGAATACATAGGGACATTGTCTACAACCCCTGGCAAAAATTATGGAATCACCAGTCCCTGAGGATGTTCCTTCAGTTGTTTATTGTTTTCGAAAAAATCACAGACATGGCCAAAAACTAAAGGCATTTCAAATGGCAACTTTATGGCTTTAATAAACACTAAAAGAAATCAAGAAAAATAATTGTGGTGGCCGGTAACAGTTAGATTTATAGAACAAGCACAGGGAATAAATTATGGAATCACTCAATTCTAAGGAAAAAATTATGGAAAAAAAAAGTTATGTAAATTTTCATTACAAACACTAACACCTGCATCAGATTAAATCTGCTTGTTAGTATGTAGGTAAAGAGGGTAAATCATCACGCAGTGTTGCACAAGATGTTGGTTGTTCACAGTCGGCTGTGTCTAAAACATGGACCAAATACAAACAACATAGGAAGGTGGTTAAAGGCAAGCATACTGGTAGACCAAGGAAGACATCAAAGCGTCAAGACAGAAAACTTAAAGCAATATGCATTGAAAACAGAAAATGTACAACAAAACAAATGAGGAACAAATGGGAGGAAACTGGAGTCAACATCTGTGACCGAACTGTAAGAAACCGCCTAAAGGAAATGGGATTTACATACAGAAAAGCTAAAAGAAAGCACATCTCTAACACCTAAACACAAAAAAACAAGGTTGCAATGAGCTAAGGAAAGGCAATCGTGGAGTGTGGATGATTGGATGAAAGTCATATTCAGTGATGAATCTTGAATCTGCATTGGGCAAGGTGATGATGCTGGAACTTTTGTTTGGTGCCGTTCCAATGAGATTTATGCAGACAACTGTCTGAAGAAAACATGCAAATTTCCACAGTCAATTATCATATGGGGCTGCATGTCAGGTAAAGGCACTGGGGAGATGGCGGTCATTAAATCTTCAATAAATGCACAGGTTTACATTGAAATTTTGGACACTTTTCTTATCCCATCTATTGAAAGGATGTTTGGGGATGATGAAATCATTTATCAAGATGATAATGCATCTTGCCATAGAGCAAAAACTATGAAAAAATTCCTTGAAGAAAGACACATAAGGTCAATGTCATGGCCTGCAAATAGTCCGGATCTCAATCCAATTGAAAATCTGTGGTGGAAGTTAAAGAAAATGGTCCATGACAAGGCTCCAACCTGCAAAGATGATTTGGCAACAGAAATCAGAGAAGGCTGGAGCCAGATTGATGAAGAGTACTGTTTATCACTCATTAAGTCAATGCCTCAGAGACTGCAAGCAGTTATAAAGCCAGAGGTGGTGCAAGAAAGTACTAATGATGTGTTGGAGTGTTATTTTGTTTGTTTGTTTTTCATGATTCCATAATTTTTTCCTCAGAATTGAGTGATTCCATAATTTATTCCCTGTGCTTGTTCTATAAATCTAACTGTTACTGGCCACCACAATTATTTTTCTTGATTTCTTTTAGTGTTTCTTAAAGCCAGAAAGTTGCCATTTGAAATGCCTTTAGTTTTTGGCCATGTCTGTGATCTGCTTTTTTTTCTACAACAATAAACAACTGAAGGAACATCCTCAGGGACTGGTGATTCCATAATTTTTGCCAGGGGTTGTATCATTTTCTTTGGTGGTGTCTAGGTTCCCAGAGGTGAGACACAATTGTGTTTCTTACCTTTATTTTGTTTTTTGTTTGTAAGAACAACAAAATCTTTATATGTGTAATTATATATATTTTTGCAGGGAGAGTGTATGGTTTTGCTTTGTGCAGAGCATACAGACCCTTGCTTTTTTATTTATATTTTGTCTTGTAGCATATGTTGCATACAGTATTCTCATTATTTTCATTATTATTTTTCATGATTGTTTTTTTCCAGATTTTTTTGTTTGTTTATTTCATGGAGGAATGATTTTACCAGAAATGGTTTGCTTGTTACTTTCAAATGGGAACAGCCAGGGCCGGCCCTACCATGGGACCTGATGGTACCATTGTCCCAGGCGGCACTTTCAGGGGGGCGGCAAATTGCCACCGCCAGCAAGCCCGTTCCGCTCACTCCACTGCGGATCCCACTGCGAGGAGCCTGGCGCCGAGGTGAAAGGAGCATGTGGGCAGAACAGGGGAACAGTCAGTGAGCGGGACAGTCGGCAGGTGAGCGGGCTTGCTGGCCAATCAGCGGACCGGCGGGCAGGGGAGCAGAGAGATGACATCTCTCACCGCCTGCCCTGCATCACTGCAGTTCCGCCCTCACTGTGCAGCTGCGGGCAGCAGAGAGATTACATCATCTCTCTGCTGCCTGCCTTTACTCTGGGATGCAGCAAGTGGCAATCCGCTACGTGTGGCAGGTGACGTCGTGGCAAGTGACAATCTGCAACGTGTGGCAGGTGACTTCATGGCAAGTGACAATCCGCAATGTGTGGCAGGTGATGTGGCAAGTGACAATCCGCTACGTGTGGCAGGTGACGTGGCAAGTGACAATCCACAATGTGTGGCAGGTGATGTGGCAAGCGACAACCTGCAACGTGTGGCAGGTGATGTCATGGCAAGTGACAATCCGCAACGTGTGGCAGGTGATGTTGTGGCAAGTGACAATCCGCAATGTGTGGCAGGTGATGTGACAAGTGACAATCCGCTACGTGTGGCAGGTGACGTCGTGGCAAGTGACAATCCGCAACATGTGGCAAGTGACAATCCGCAACATGTGGCAAGTGACAATCCGCAACATGTGGCAAGTGACAATCCGCAACATGTGGCAAGTGACAATCCGCAACATGTGGCAAGTGACAATCCGCAACATGTGGCAAGTGACAATCCGCAACATGTGGCAAGTGACAATCCGCAACATGTGGCAAGTGACAATCCGCATCTGGTGACAGCTGACGCGGTGACAATCCACATCTGAAGGCAGGTGACGTTGGCAAGTGACACACTCAGGGCTCCCACTGATTCTGCATTATGGTGAGTTTAACTATTTTATTTTATATAACAATGTAATAATAGAAATATTGCACTTCAATCATTTTTTTTGCGATACGGCACTGCTTCGATTTAACTGACATTGCATGTGACGTTGTACCTAAACAAAATTCATGTCCTTTTTTTCCCACAAATAGAGCTTTCTTTTGGTGGTATTTGATCACCTCTGCAGTTTTTATTTTTTGTGCCATAAACAAAAATGGCGGCAACCTTGAAAAAAAAAGTTTTTGCTATAGTAAACATCTAAAAAATCAGTTTAGGCCAATATGTATTCTACATATGTTTGGTAAAAAAGCAATAAGTGTATATTTAGAAAAAGATTTGTGAGGTGCGCTAATGATAAAGTGACGTAATAATAATAAAAATATTGTATATAAACTTACAATAAAGATAAAAAATGTATAATTCTAAAAAGTGAAAAAAACACTGTACACCAGCCTGCCTAAATGAAACCGAGACACCAATAACTGTTAAATGGGTATTGTGCCTAGATAATCCAATGGTATTAATAACCAGTATTGTGCAAACAATGTGCTTAAATTCACAAAGAACAATAGACTAATTGTCATATGTGTCCCATAGTGTACCATAAAACATTTCATATAAAACAAACATAAAACGTGTATCCATAAAAGTCCGTATGTGAATTAATCTTGTGCCTGGATCTTGTATTCACCACCTAGGCATAACACCCAAAAGTGCTCATGAAATGGGTGTCAGCTTACCAGGTGTAGTTGACCTAATTAATGAAAAAAAGGTGGTTGTGCTCGGTATGGTTTTGACAAAGCACGTATTAACGTGTAGTTGCGTCAACTTTTTTTTTCCCCTGCCAACATGCTTATTGTGCCTGTTTTTATTGGTGTTTTTTTCCAATAAATAAGCTTTATTTGCATCGCATAGGTGTGCAGCCGTCGAAATCTTTTTCCTCTATTCCTTTCCTGTTCAACCTTTTGACTTTCCTGGGCCATATTGGATGAAGAGGGATTGTCTTGGAGAGCACATAAAATACACTAACAATAAGGATAACTGATGAGCAGAAAAAGTCAGGCAGATCCCAAGTTAACAATCACGGATATAGATAATGTACCTACCACCTATGTACCTATGTTTTGATATACTGACACATCAATATCTGGTTTGATGTATGTAGTAGAAATTCTCAATGGATTCTAAAAGGCGTTCATCAGAAATTTTGGTGCTAATTTTGCCTTTTGTGTGCTTCATCCTTGAAAATTGTTGCTAGGTGCTGCTGAAAACTGATGACCTGAATAAAATGCGATTGTGAAGAGTGGGATATTTTTCTTTGGGAAAATAAAACTTAATAAATAAATAATAAAAGTCCAGTTTAGGCTCGGTTCACACTGGGGCGACTTGGGATCCGACTTGTACGCCCTCAAGTCGCCCCAGAAATAGTTTGAATGGGAGTTAACGCTAGCGTCTTAATAGACGCTACTGAAGTCGCTCCGAATTCAGAGCGTACTCCCTGTACTACTTTGATCCGACTTGGTAGGCGACCTGTACCATAGAAATCAATGGAAGTCGCCTCCAAGTCGGATCTCTCTGTAAAGTCAAGCGACTTTGCAGGGAAAACCCCTCCCTCCCCCCCTCCCTCCCAGAGAGCTGATTGGCCACAGGCGAAGTCGCCTGTCATGGAGGCGACTTCAAGTCGCCTTGTAATTTGCTAAAGTCGCGTCGAAGTCGCGTCGAAGCCGCCGTGCAAAGTCGCGCTGAAGTCGTGTTGCCCCAGTGTGAACCGACCCTACAAAGACAATGTCAAACTTTTCTTCAGCTGTACGAGTCTGCTGTGTAAATGCATTTTTACAAAACAAAACAAAAACAAAGCAAAGACAATATTTGGCATTTTGAAGCCTTGTTTATTTGTCATTTGCACTTAGGCTGTAATATATGCTTTTTCAGAACACATTGGTTTTCTGTTTGTATAGTATGTTTAAATCTTTAATAAAAATCATTGAAAGGAAGAAAAAAAAATCAACATTCTTAGTTTACGATTTTGTGTTGGGCCGCATTCATAGTGGTCTTGGGCAACATGCGGCCTGTGGCCACAGCTTGGACACCTTGCTTTAACAGATTCAGTTTGTCAGGCTGGGGAGTAGATGGATGGGTATAATGCATGATTATTGCAAAGCCACTATGAGCTCCCTCTAGTATCTATTCAATAAAGTCAGGACAAAATCACTTTATGAACCATTTAACAGAATATATCATACGTTTTCTGTAAAACTCATGACCTGACACAAACATTAATTAAATAATTATGGGCAAAATAAAAATGAAGTGTGGTCACATTGATGGCCACTAGACCGCATATGCAAATATTTAAACAAGTAGTATCACTTCAACCTAATCTCGCCTTTGAAGTCCCCCAGAGGACTCACTGCACATTGCACTTGGTCCCGTCAAAATCTGTGCTGTAGTTGTTGAGCAGCGTTAGACCACACTCTAGCAAGGAGTCTGGATCTACTGTATAATAAGTAATAGCTCTGGTCTTTGGCAGCGGGGGATCTCTGGAGACAGCGTTGTCATTCACTATGGCATGGGGAGAGAAAGCCTGTCAGCACAGGGCTCCTTGTTTTTTATTGATATTCTGTCTGTGACAAAGAAAGTGTGATGTGAGGAAATATAAGTTCCAGCACTGCTCATTCAGTGTATTCACTAATGCGCCTGCTGCTGCTGAAGATGGCAGAAGTGACATCAGAGCTGAGGGTGTGTTCTCTGCATGAAGCCAACCAGGAGACACAGAGCCTAGACAAGACAGAAGGAGAGGAGGTGTGTAAGATCAACACAGACCCCTGACAGAAGGAAGGTAGAGTGTGAGAAGTCAGCAAACAGACGGGGGTTTATTTACGAAAGGCAAATGCACTTGGAAGTGCAGTTGCTGTAAATCTGAGGGGGACATGCAAGGAAAATAAACAGCATTTTTGTTTGCACATGATTGGATGATAGAAATCAGCAGAGCTTCCCCTCATTGCAGATCTTACCCTCAGATCTAAAGTGACTGCACTTCCAAAGCACTTGCAATGAATCAACCCTATAGAGTCTAGTAGGAGAGAAGTAGGGGGTAAATATGTGAAGCTGGCTGAATAGACATAATAGGGGAAATTAAAGTGAAGTTGCAACATACAGACAGAGGTAGCAGATGCCAATCTGCATTGTAATTCTTGCATGTGTTTCTATGTATTGTATGTAGTTTTGTATGTCTGGACTTCGTGATCAGAGACGCAGAGTAACGTGCCCATGATCCTGTTCTGAATTATCTGAGCATCGGCACATTAAGAATTGGGAAATGGTGGAAACTACCAACTCGCACAAATGGAAATCAATAAATGTTAGTGAGATTAATCAATATAAATGAAAAATGAAACGGAATGGATCCATCGATTGAATACACTCACTCCGGCAGGTATTAATGTCGACATTTATCTGTCGAAAAACTGACTTCTATTTTTATAGATTGTGAAGGGGCAATCCATTCCGGTCCCATCTCTTCGCATTTCTTTTTATTTTTAACATTTTTTGATTATGTATTTTTGTTAAATTTTTTCATTTAATTTTTCATTTAACCTATTTAAAATTCATTTTTCATCATTATATTTTTAATTTTATTTATTAACGACATTTATTTAGTTGTGCAATGTGGCATCTATCCACAAGATGGCAGTTTGGACGTTGTAACTATTTCACAATTGTATTCTGCTTGTTGGCCACAAGATGGCAGTGTTTCTTTTAATTTATTTTTCAATTTTGGTTAATCCTTCTGTGAGGCGGGATGCGACCGGATTGGATGGCTTTGATTGACATATGTATTTAAGGAGGCGGCGTGCCCACTCGTATGATCCCTCATGACGTCAGAATGCACTGACGAAACCGGTCAGACGTAATGAACGTGACACGCCACTTCGGCTCGCAACGCAGTTTGCTTGTTTGTCTGTCCGCACGAACCCTCATGTGGGTAATGCGGTTTTAAACTTGTTTTTAGCCTAATAAATTTTTGGCATACTTCACCATGGGGGTTTTCCATTTAATTTCTCCCCATTCATGGCACTTATGGTCCCATTGATCCATCTCTATTTGGGAAGTTCGTTTGCATGCAGCTACAGTGTTACCTACAGGCACCTGAGTTCCAGTGCCTCAACAAAGCCGTGATCGCGAGAAGTTTCTTTGGCAGTTCTTTAAGCGTGTTTGACTCCTGTCATGGGAGTCACTTCAATCTGGTGAGTAGGCTGTGTGGCTGGTGATGGTGGCGGAATACTGATATCTGATGCTTTGCTGAACCCAAGGAAGACTCACTCAGAAGTTTTGAGTTACCCAAGAAGTTTCCACTATTGTTTGAACATTTCCTGAACACTTATGTTTTTTGGATCTATATTTTTTGGAATCCAATTTAGTTTTTAATTAGTTGCTTTCATTTGTTTTGTTCCACCATTCATGCACATTGTTTTCACTCAGTTGTTAGTTATTATCACTTGTAATATTTGATAATTTTTATGGTTTTGTTTCACAATAGAGCATAATTCTGCATTGCACTTTAAAAGGAGCGCGGTTTGTAATTAATTTGTTAATTATTATTATATAGGCACATTAATCTGAATAGAAAACACATAAACTGAAATAATGATGTTCTTTTATTGCACAAACACAGCAAGGATCTGAACAAGACCATGTGCCCAGACTTGGTTCCCTAATGGATTCAAAAACGATTTTAAGTTGTAGTACTACTTCTTTAATTAAAATCTATGGTGTACATCTGCTTTATCAAAAAAATATCAAAACAAGCGTAAATCTGCCACAGGTCTTTCAATGCTCAGGACTGCAGACACAGGGGGTCACAAATGCCCACAAAACCACAAATATTTTGGTAAGCGAGTAGTAAACTGATTTGCATTAGATATGTGCCTTATTTTGTTGGCAACTAGCTTGATAAATATCCCTTAAATAATGTAAAAGTTTAGCGTCTACATCAACAGCCTCAAGGGTATGGATTTTACAATCTAGTATGTGATGAAAGGCTGCAAAACAGGCCACAGAAAACAAGCTTAGAACATTCAAAGAATATTCAGTCTTTCATCATGTGTTGGCAAATAATTGAGCAAAATGTAATTTAACATCATGTTAAAATACCTTTGAGGAGCAAACAAGGAAAAACGTGGAAAAATATGTGGAAATTACAATGGTAATGGATTCTATCCAGCCCCTAAGCTTTTACAAGCTAACTTAATTTTTTAACACAGGAAACATTTTAAGAAGACCTGTCATGAACCTAACAATATCAAGTTGCTTCAACCATAAGAGCAGGTACCAAGTGCCCATACACGACAGGATTGCAAAACAATTTTCTATGCACCCAAGGAGCCCCTGGATCCAGGTATATTCCATACATTAACTTTGCAAAGATCAATGTGTAAGAAAAGTGCACCAAAGCGCCCTACGTATTAAATCCAAAGTGCAATGTGCAAATAATAAACTCTGCATACCTATATATATATATATATATATATATATATATATATATATATATATATATATATATATATATATATATATATATATATATATACACACTATACCCACATTGATGATGCTCAATAAATTACAAATGAAAAATACAGATGAAAAACGTGCATTAAATAAATATCATATCAATATCACATGCAAAACTCCAATGAAATCGTATGGGTGACAGGTGATATATAAACATATGGGTGATCAGGGGGATGAAGACACGTGACTCCCTGTGTCGAAGACGCGTAGGGGAGGGGCCAGGACGGAGCGATCAGCACAGAGCTGGGCTGAGGATTTCTGACACCCCGCAGCACGCCGATTAACGCTATTTCTGCTTGTATTGTTTGGTGCACAAGAGCACCTGTGAAATGTGAGTACCCCAGTGTGGGGATTGGGTTTTTATATGTTTTAATAAAGTGTCTGGCGATATTACACTATATAGTCCCTTCTTTTTTCTGGTTTGTTACTTGTGGAGCCTGAAAGAGCCTGCCTGGAGATCATCTGTTGTCCTATCATTGAGCCCAGGGGTGGCTCCATAACGTGTATTGACGCAGCTAAACACTGTGTCACACGCTCCAAGGTGAGCGCAACTACTTTGGGGGTCACTGAGGCACATCACGGCATGATCTGGGCACTGCGATTCAGCAATTGGATTTCTTTGTGAAACACTTCATGCACTTTAGTTCACTTTGAAACTTTTCACTGCACATTGCTGTGTGATATTATATTGGAAGAATTTTTCTACAGAAAAGGACAGTTTATTGTCTCAAAGCATCACGTATCACTCATATGTTTATATATCACCTGTCACCCATACGATTTCATTGGAGTTTTGCATGTGATATTGATATGATATTTATTTAATGCACGTTTTTCATCTGTATTTTTCATTTGTAATTTATTGAGCATCATCAATGTGGGTATAGTATATATATATATATATATATATATATATATATATATATATATATATATATATAGAGAGAGGTATGCAGAGTTTATTATTTGCACATTGCACTTTGGATTTAATACGTAGGGCACTTTTCTTACACATTGATCTTTGCAGGGTTGTTTTTTCAGAATCAATAAGTGAGCATCACACTTATTTACACGCATAGCATGTTGCACTTTGGATTTAATATATGTGGCATCTAGTTAAAAAATTTTTTTGGGATATGCGGAATTGATTTCGGATCTGAATCACATGCACATAGCATTTTTTGCATATGATACCAATTGGGTGAATGTTTACAAAGATACATACCTTAGCGCAACGCTATTATTTCTATTTATATTTACCGCACTGCCATGAATACGTGATCTGCGTTTGCAGTTGAGCATTTACATTTTATTTAGTTTGTTCTCTGGTAAGGTATAGGATTATTGTGGCTCGCAAGATTTCTCCCATATTTCTATACATTAACTGACATCGCTTACTCGGTTTGTGTAAGTTTTGTGCATGGAATATAATATCTTTAGACAGGAAATGCAAAGACAAACAAGCCTTTTAACCACTTGCTGACCACCCTATAGCACTTTTACTGTTACAGGGCGACAGCTGTGTGCAGGATCACGTATACTGCACTTTCACTTGTGGGGGGGGGGGGTGTGCGCACCAATTGCAGGCCACTTCTACTGTGATGAGTCACAGCAGAAGCTGACATGCAGGTCCCGGGGACTCGATGTCCTCTGGCACCTGCCGATTGTTAGTAAAACACAAGAGAGCTGAGATATGCCTATGTAAACAAGGCTTATGTCAGTTCTGACAGGGGAGGGGGGAGGTAGGATCCCGTGTCTCTGCAAAGCAGTACACAGTGTCTACAAAAACACTGGCTAGGCACACAGTTAACCCTTTGATCGCCCTAGATGTTTAACCCCTTCCCAGCCAGTGTCATTAGTACAGTGACGGTGCACATTTTTAGCACTGATCACTGTATTAGTGTCATCGGTTCCCGCAAAGTGTCAGTTAGTGTCCAATTTTCTGCCGCAATATCGCAGTCCTACTATAAGTCGCCCATCTCAGACATTACTAGTATAAAAAGAATAAACATTCCATAAATACATCCCATAGTTTGTAGACACTATAATGTTTGCGTAAACCAATCAATATACGCTTACTGGGATTTTTCTTTTAGCAAAAACATGTAGCAGAATGCATATTGGTCTAAACTTGTGAAGAAATTTGATTTTTAAATTTTTTTTATTGAATGTTTTAAAGTAAAAATTGTTTATATTTTTCAAAATTGTCGGTCTTTTTTTGTTTATAGCACAAAAATTAAAAAAAACGCAGTGGTGATCAAATACCACCAAAAGAAAGCTCCATTTGTGGGAAAAAAATGACAAATTGTCACTTAAAGTAATGCATTGCCGTATTGCAAAAAATGGCCTGGTCATAAGGGGGATAAATCTTTCAGAGATCAATTGGTTAAAAGCCCAACTCCAGGATAAATGGGCACTAGTTTAATTTGCAATACTACATGTTTATCCTCTAAAAACCTTAAACCTGAGCTCTAGGCATATAAAAGGCACACAAATTAATGTAACGCTGTAATATTACATAATTAAAAGAAAAGTGCAAGAATTAAACAAAACAAAAAAAAACTGAGCACATAGCAGGGACTGTTAGTCTCCGCTGTATGCTCTACCCCTTCTGCGCTCACTGGAGCACCGGACTGTGGGAGGGAGTTGTCAGGCATCTGGGCGGATCCCAATATTATTGTTGGCATCCCTGCAGACCCTGGACCAGCTCTGTGACGTCTGCTGTCGGCTGAATCTGGGTCACAGGAGTTGAGAGCTTTGGCCATACTTCTCCAAGTATATTTTTAGAATATAAGCAGTCCCTGTACAGCAGAACTAGAGTGTAAGATGAAGAAGCAGTGGTGCTTCTTTTTTCACTGTCCAGTCACAAGCTATCCAAGCTGAGTAGGGTTGCACCAATACTAGTATCATTATCGCTGCAAGCATTTGCACAAGTATCAGTACTCGTGCAAATGCTCCAATGCTTTATCGGGCCAGGCATCTCAGTGTAGCAAGGGGGGGGGCAGGCAGCCTCACAGGTGATCGGTGCAGCAGCGGGGGCAGTTACAAGCACGGATCCTCCTGTATAGCCTTTAAATAAAGCACCTGACAGCCACTTCTCCCCCTCTCCCTCTCGCAGCTGTCAGCTGCTTTATTGAAATGCTATTTATTGAAAGGGTATACGGGAGGGGGGGAAATCATTGTTTGTAACTCTCCCCCTACTGCAGCACCGATTACCCCCAACTGTCCCCCTGTGTCCTCTTCTGGCTCCCCGAGTCCTCCTCTGGCTTCAGGGGTCCTCCTCCCTCTCTTCATGTCCTCCTGTGGGTCCCCCTCTGTGCTGCGTGGGTCCTCCTCCGGGTCCTGCTCTGCCCCCCTCAGATCTATCAGGATATGTAATTTACCGGCCCCTTCCTTTTCCAAATGCACAGAGTCAGTGATCACAGACTCTGTCCATTCATAACTGAGCATTGTAAACTGTTTTTACGATGCTTCAGTTTGTGAATGGGGAGGAGCCGTCGGCTCCTCTCCATTCATTTTCAGTGCAGCTGAGGCTGCAGAGAAAGGGACTGGGGAATCTGTGTCCTCAGTCCCTTTCCCTGTCTCAAAGGGGACATGTCAGGGGTCTGTTTAGACCCCTGATATCGCACGAAAGCCCCACCACCCCCCCAACAGGGCTGCTAAACAAATTAAAAAAAAAAAAAATAATAATAATAATAAATTGTAAAAAAAAACAAAAAAACAAAACACAACACTGACACCATCCTCTCCCCCACCCCAAAAAAAGAAAGCATTGTAAAAAAATATATATAAAATTTTAATAAATAAAAACATAAATTGTAAAAAATAAAATTGTCAAAAAAAATTAAAAACTACTGACACAGTCCACGCCTCATCAGTGCCATCTATCAGTGCCCATCAGTGCTGCATATTAGTGCCACTGTCACATGGCATTAAAAAAAAGTACCGGTACTTGTACTCGATCTTAAAAAAGTGGTATTGGTGCAACCCTAAATCTGACTTTAGCTGCTGTTATTTTAAAGCCCTTTAGAAAAGCTAAATAAAATATCTAAAAAGGTTTATACAGGATAATATTTTTCCTTCAGCTTTTTATTGTTCTGACTTACAGAATATTAGACAGTTGTGACTTACCTCGTATTACAAATCCGAAGGTATTGCCTTCTTTGTGTAGTGTCACTTCCACCGTCCTAAAAATGACCCCTGACCCTTGTATAGCTGCAAAGAAAGATAAAAAAAAATTGTTTAAAAAATTCACAGAATACAAAATTATGTTTTACATAACTTTTTTTTAATAAAGTAAATGTAAGCACTACCAATGAACTTCTTGTATTTGTTCGATTGAAAGCCTTATGGTATATCAATTCTACAAGTACTAAAAAAAATTATTATTCTACCAGAAATCTTTTGAGTCGATAACTTCTTGTGATCTCGGCTTGTGCATTGTGCTATTGCTTGTTTTTTTTAATCAGGTAGATTTTTCAAGAAGAGTTTTTATAGAAGATTTTTTACAAACATCTCCAACAATGTTATGGAAGACAAGAAATTGGGAAGTTTATTCTAGTCCTGCCACAGGGTGACAATACTGCTGCTGCTGCATAGATACAGTACAGCAAGTGAGCACTGTCACCCTAATGACTGAAAGCATGTACCTGAAAGAATCCCCAGGTGAAAATAAAGGGAAAGTCATTTAAAAATGACTATAATTGAATCCATTTAAAATTTGGGAGTGGTAAGCTACAATATGTATATTTTTTCTTCTTTGGTTTAGATACACTAAGTTGGGGGAAGAAGAGCAACCAGCAATTGCAAAGTCTATTGCAGTCCAGTCCAAAAGCTTGATGAACAACTATATGTACTGCCCATTATACCAGCTCTGATTGCTCATTAGGAAAATGCTCATTAAAGTTCATCTATAACCGTTTGTGTCCCCTGCTGGAATAATTCTCCCTTTCTATTCTTCCTGACAACCATTATGATGAGGACAGAATATGATAGGATATCAAAATGCTATAATTGCCATTAAATATGAGGTGAGAGGAAATTTTCCAATGGGGATTCCACGTTCTCTCTGTAAAGACATTGCCTCTCTCTTCCTAGTGTTTCTCTGAGACAGCTTCCCAAGGGGACACAGACTGTTCTAATAGGCAAAAATTGCATAAATAATTAGCAATCAGTCAAGACGTCATTGGATAATACACAATTTTTGCAAAAGGATTTCAGCAGAAAAATAGGGCATGCCTGTCTAAACAAGCATTCAAGTGAAACCAAGTGATACTGGACGAGCTAGAAATATAGAATTGCTGACATTTTTGGGAGTTAAAAGGTTCGGAGTGGTGACCTTTATCTTCGCTTTATTAATTAGTAAATCACTTGCCAAGATGAGGTATGTGCATATCAGGTGATCTGACCCCGATATACCATTGCTTGCTATGGGTTAGTGACTAACCAAGTAATGAGGAAAAGATAACAGCCTTAGATGCTGCACCATTAAAGTGATACTAAACAGAGAAGTGTTAATTGTCATAACAGAAACAGAAGCAACAGAAAGTCATAGGGGAGGGAGGGAAGGAGGGGAGTGCCATTTACCACATGTGTGGCTGTATACTCTTGAGGGCAGCACAGATAGGAAAAAGGTGGAAATGAAGAGCTTAGAAGGGAACTGAAATATGAGCATGCTCTGTAGAGGACATCACCTGGTGTAGACAATCTCAACCTGCAATGGGGACACAGAGAAGATGGAAGGGACAGCTGAAGGTATCAACCAGGTATATTTCCCTCTACACAAAACAAACGCTTTAATAACGTTGTGAGTATGCACACTCCTTTATATAGCATGTAATGAGTGTTTGTCATAGTCTGGGTTTCATGACACTTTAAAACCTCAACTTAATGTCAACTTGAAAGATACAACAGACAAGTTTTTTTCAATACACTGTCCAATATTCCTGACAAATCCAAGTAATGCAAACAGTGCCTGGGATAAATGAATAGTGTATAAAATGCTACCCCAGAAAAACACCCTTCCAACAAATAACACTTGGTTAATAAAGGAAAATAAAATATGTCTTTACATTGCACACAGCTCTGACTCCAAAAAGAAAACAGAATTTACACCTACTGATATCATTATGCAGCCATTGCCCTCAGCACATGCCAACTAACAGGTCAACCACCAACTGGGAAAATCTTTATGTTTTAGATGTTCCTTCCCAACCCTGACTAATCATAACGCTACAGGAACAATTTTCTTGCTCTGGCTGATTACAGCCAAGCTGAACATCAGATAGCAAGACAAATACATATTTACTGTAACCCCTGCAGCAGGTATATTACGCTCACTTTTGGCCCTTGGTCAACTGACATGCTAGAGTTCCTCAATAAGGTGTAGTTAGTACAACCTCTGCATTGAACAAATTGAAACATAATTCCTGGAATTAATAAAGGCTGGCGCAGACAGATTATGTGAAATTGTCTCCCATGGATTCTAAAAGTGGTGCAATATGCACTAAATTCATGTACCTGGCTAGAGAACTTTCACTTGAACTTTGTGAATGCGAATGCACGTAAGAATCTCCGTAAAAATCTACGCCAGTTCCTCTCTCTGTACGGCAAGAGAGACTTGATCTTAATTAGTTCCACTATCGCAAGAGACAAACTGTTAGTATTTTATTTTTAATTTGTCGTTGCCAGAATCAGAAGTGTTGCAAATAGTTCATGAATTTGCCACAACACATTAACAGGAGGGCATTAATTAGAAGTCCAGTCAAATCCTAACTATTCTTAAACTTGACCCCACCCCATTCTAAGCCTGTTCTACTACCCTGTGAAGGAACGATGCTTACCTATGCAGAGTGTGCTCCGGTCTGGTCAAATGATCGGCCCCCAAGCACCAGCTTCAAGGTAGAGAAGGGACAGTTGACAAAAGAGTAAATAAGTCTGTGGGTGACATACCCACAAAGGCATTACAGCCATTATCAGTGATCTCTCCTCTTCACCGAAGCTGCCACTGGAGAGAACATGTGACTGGACCAGAGTGCTCTCAGCATAGGTAGTTAAAAGTAACTAGCCTTTACAGGGTAGATAGAAAGGGGATGGGAGCAAATTTAAGTATAGTTGAGACTCCCAAATTTACCCCAATATGTTTTTGCACTTTTAATGCACTATACATATTTATCTGTTGAATTTTATGGACTGCAAGAAATAAAATATACAAATGCAGGAAAACAGCAGGACAAATGCACTCATAATATATTCTGAATCAACTCAAGTGTCTCAAACTGATGTCTAAAGCATGCTGTATTTATTAGGGCAGATGCACATTCACTGTCCAAAATAATTTTACTGGAGCTTCAGAATGCAGGCAAAAGTGTCAGATGACGCATTTTGTACCTTAGTGAATAGTAAAGTATTAAGTATGTCTAAACACAAACAATAATATAAGGGCTTGAAAGCTGCAATATTTTACATGTAGCGGCAGCATTCAATTTCTTTTGTACGGCTAAGTACATTTTCTGCAAGTATCTTCGGGCTCATGCACACTGGTGACCATATGCAGCACCCCAGGCGTGTGCATGAAGCCTTATCAAAATAGTGTCCTTCCTATGGGCTTAACAAAAAACTCAATGTTACCTTTCTTAGCTGTGGCTTAAAACTACAAACAGTATAACTCATTATCTGGGAGGTGTTTGTAGTTTAAATTAGGATAACAGTCTAGGGGGACAATGCTGCTCCTCCATAGATACAGTGCAGTGAGTATTTTCATCCTAGGCCCAGAACCATGTTATTGGCAGAATCTCCAGGTGAAAAAAAGAGATCCACCATGCAATGAGAGAACTGTCTGGCTGGATAGATGCATAAGATAGTCCAGACGATGGATCTGTCTGTTCCAAGAGGTGAGAATGTTGAGCTGGAGTGTTCTGGAGTGAAACTGGGCAAAGGAAACTGCATCAAAGGAGGATACCATTAGGTCCAGAACCCTCAAACAGAAGCGAACTAAGGCCTGCATTTTGGATCGATGAGTGTCCAAGATCAGACCTAGGTACTCCACACAGCGTGAGGGCCGGAGAGCAGATTTTGAAATGTTCCTTAACCAGCCAAAGGTTTGAAGAATAGTCTTTTGGATACTGGTTAACAATGTTGTGATGGAGGAGCACTTTAGTAAAATGTTATCCTGTGACATGGATGCCGAGTCCACAGAGGAACAAGAAGCAGGTCAAGGACTTTTGTAAACACTCGGAAGGCAGAAGGAAGCCAGAATGGCAGTGCTATAAATTAGAAGTGCTGGTCTCCAACAGCAAACTATAGAAAGCGTTGGTGTATAGGGAAAATGGGGATATGAGATAGGCATTCTCTTTATTAGTAATAGATTGGACCCAGAGGTTTGGAACCTCTCAGTTCCAGACTGGTGCAAACGCCAATAAACGACCCCCACTCCAAAGAGTGGGGGCACCACTCCATTGTGATGAAGGCTTCTGGGTAAGCTTGATGAACTTATTGGGCCAGAGCTTGAAATTAAATAAAGTGAAGAGCCTTGGTTTTAAAACTTATGCTTAAAATGCAACTTCACTTTTGTTGAGAAAAAAAACTGTCCACCTGGGTGATATATGTACATTGCAAGGATTTTAACAAACTTTGTTGCAGATTCCTACCTTTTGTTATTCTGAAGACATCCTGGTCTGTTCCTCTGTGCCCATGTGGGAAAGTGTGTTTAATGGGAGTGGTTTCATAATTATCAATAATAAGGAAAGCTGCTGGGCCTGCATCCCTTTAGACCTGCTGCTATTGTGAGTATCTCATCAAAAATGACATTTTTGCTGCAGGGAATGCCGCAAATCTGACTCGTATCTTAGTGCAGACTTCTGGGAAAATCAGTGAGCCAATAAGGCAAGCAGGAAATTAGGTTTCTGAGGGAGCATTCTGTGTACTCAACACCTCCAGGTAGCCATATTGCATTTTACAGAAAATTACAGAGCTGCAGATTGAAAAGGAAATGTAATTTTTATTAAGATTCAATTACAATATGATTTGTGCTGCAATTGTACTTGCTATATTGTTTTTCCTTTATTTGCTATTTTTTTCCCCCATGAAAGTGGAGTTACCCTCTAAGGTGAGTGCCCCTTTCGCTGAGCAAAAGCAGCAGCTGTGGCGGTAGGGAAGTTAGGCTTATTTTTGTTGGGGTAGGAGTACCTTTCCCCTCGTGACTTTCTTAATGAATTTATGATGGGATTCTCCAAACAGGTGTTCACTATCAAAAGGCATGCAGAAAAGGTGCCTTCCACGACCAAGTTCAGCAGACCAAGTTTCAACCACAGAATCCTGCAAAATCCATGTGCACAGATATAAGACACATTCTAGAGACTTTTCTTCACACTTTGGGGGAGGCTAGATTGTGGCCAGTGGGGGTATAACATATCCCAAGCCTAGCCTCAGTGAGAGTGAACAATGCTTCAGGCTTGGTGGTCAGTGGGTGTAAAAAAAAATGACATAGCACCTGTGGTCAGTGGGAGGAGGAATAGTGCCCCACCACTGGTATTGGGGGAGGAATAGTGCCCCACCACTGGTATTGGAGGGAGGAATAGTGCCCCACCACTGGTATTGGAGGGAGGAATAGTGCCCCACCACTGGTATTGGAGGGAGGAATAGTGCCCCACCACTGGTATTGGGGGAGGAATAGTGCCCCACCACTGGTATTGGAGGGAGGAATAGTGCCCCACCACTAGTACTGGGGGGAGGAATAGTGCCCCACCACTAGTATTGGGGGGAGGAATAGTGCCCAACCACTAGTATTGGGGGGAGGAATAGTGCCCCACCACTAGTATTGGGGGGAGGAATAGTGCCCCACCACTAGTATTGGGGGGGAATAGTGCCCCACCACTAGTATTAGGGGGGGATAGTGCCTTATGATGGGTTTCAGGGAGAGGAATAGTGCCCCATCGCTGGTATCAGTAGGAAGAATAGTGCCCCATTATTGATATTAATGGGAGAAATAGTGCTGCACCATTGGTGTCAGTGAGAGCAACAATGCCCCATTTCAGTGGGAGGAAAAGTGCCACAAGGGCCAAAGGGCCACAGTTTGGAAACCACTGGATATTAAGGGGAACCCTGCGCCGTTTTTAAAAGAGAATTGCATGGGGGTCCCCTCCAAAATCCATACCAGACCCTTATCCGAGCACGCAACCTGACAGGCTGCAGGAAAAGGGGGTGGCGAGAGAGCGGCCACCCCTCCTCCTGAACCGTACCAGGCCACATGCCCTCAACATGATGAGTGTGTTTTGGGGTCCCCCCAAAACACCTTGTCCCCAATATACAATATGCACAAACCATGCATATCTGTTAGTAAATACTCCTACTAGTGAATGATGAGTAGCATGCAAAAATTAGAAATGCATGGGGGTTCCTTCAGATAGATTCACTAGGACTGAAATTTAAATACCATATGTGCAATATACTGTACATTCTCTTAGCTAGAAAGATTTTCTGCCTATGTGTGCTCATTAAAAATGTCATCTCTACTATGTCATCTCTAATGTCATTAGGCAAGGAAAACAGTCTTAATTGCATTTATCTTCTATGCACAGTGCCACCCTAGACGTGATTTCACAAAGGAAAACAATGTAGGAAAAGAGTAATCCCGTTACATAGAATATAATCATTGACGGCTGCCAACAAGGCATAATGACAACAGAGCAAGAAACTTCCATAACACTTAACTTGAAAACCAATATTGAAGGCTCATTTACTTGTTATATGTGGGAAAGACAACTATTTCAATTACGATTAAAGCAGTAGATGACCAAATATGTCATAGTAGAAGAATCATTATGCATTTAAAAAGCACTATACTGAAAGTCTATACCATAAAATGCAGAGTTGGCCACTTAAAGTGGATCTTTCACACAATTATATTGACTTTAGCTTTAATAGTATATATGAAGTACTAGTCAGGACTTTATTAAAGTGAACCATTCTATCCCCAAAGCATGTAAACAGAGGGGTTGATTTACTAAAACTGGCGAGAAATCTGGTGCAACTGTGCATGGAAGCCAATCAGCTTCTAACTTTAGCTTGTTCAATTAAGCTTTGAAACAAAACCCTGGATTGGTTTCTATGCACAGCTGCACCAGATTTTGCACTCTCCAGTTTTAGTAAATCAACCCCAGAGGCCATCTTCATAATTTACTCCATTCCTCTGCAATGGTGCATGGAAGGCCTCCAGGTTGCCATATTGCATTACATTTTACAGAAAAAAGCTGCAGATTGAAAAGATAAATGTTATTAACATTAAGTTACAGTATGGCATGTATCGCAATTGTATATCATATTATTTTGGGTAATTTATTTGCTATATTTTTTCCCACAAAAGTGAAGTTACCCTTGAAACCACAGACAGCCAGGAAAATAGCCTTTTTTAGAAGTGTGTGCAACAGGAACTTCCATGTCTATCAGCACAAGTTTCCGTACGCTGATGACAATTTGCCCAGTTCCGCAAGGATCATCCCAATTCTGATCAGTGTGTGACCGACCCTGCTCGACAGAAGTCAGTCATTTGATCGATTTGATCGATTTCTGTAGAAAGGATATGATGGAAAACATATTTTCTTGATCATCGGCTGCAGCCACCAATCAGTAAATTCTGACAGCAGCAGAAGCCACTGTCAGAATACAATGTCCTAGAGCAGAGGGGATTCCTCCATTTATCTTTGTATAAATCATTTATTTTATTTTTTTTAATTAGCATGCTGACTGAACGACATAAACAAAAAAACAAAAAACAAGCAAACTGTGTAAAGCCAAAGAAGTGGAAAGCTCCATAAAATGTACCTCCAAAAACCAAGTGAGAAGCTCCCATATTTCAATTTTTTATTAAGGGAAACTAGGACCGTCATTAAAAAAGACCATTTGATTCTAATATTTATTCCTATTACTGCTGAAATAGTTACAGAGTCTTGGTCACAGACATGAAACAAGTTACTGTGGTAAGTGGGCCAAACGGGTTTCTTTTTTTTTTTTTGTATATCAACCAGTAGATTGAATTTAAAAAAATTAGCCGATTGCCCCATCCACACATTCAATGTGGATGAGGGAATCCTTCCCATTAAGCTATTGTATTCCGACCGTGGGGAGACTTCCCGCCACCAAAATTCAATGATTAATGTTGTAGGCCGTTGCCAGTGGCACTGAACTTGTTTGGCAAGAACCTGGCAGGCCGGTTGTAAACAAGTTGATCGTTGACCAGCCTGGTGATACATGAATCGAAATTTGGCCAGTCCCTGCTAGACCAGCTGAATTTCAAACCAAGTATGGCTGGCTTTATTTACAGGTCTGAATGTAATTCAGTCATTTTTCTCAACAACGGCGAGCAGCTGGCTTTCCGATAAAAGTGGTCTCCGCGGCGGATTCATTGCAAGATCACTTTTATCTTCATCTCCGCCTACGGGAGCCGTCAGTAGTGGCGGAGACGATCGCGTGCTTTCTCCTCTGAGACATGGGGCCGAGTGAGGGAAAGGTGGTCCCCGCTCAGCTCCATAACATCGAATGGCGGAAGCAACGTCATTTCCGCCCAATGGTCTTAAAGGGGAAATTATTTTTTCTTATTGCATTTTAGTGTAAATGTTAGATCTCACATTTAAAAAGGTCCTGTCATGCTTTTTGTTATGCTGACCCAATTTTTTTTTTTAACCACTTAAGGACCGAGCCTCTTTCTGAGATTTGTTGTTTACAAGTTAAAAACAGTTTTTTTGCTAGAAAATTACTCAGAACCCCCAAACATACATTTTTTTCCTAACACCCTAGAGAATAAAATGGCGGTCGTTGCAATACTTTGTCACACCGTATTTGCGCAGCGGTCTTACAAGCGCACTTTTTTGGAAAAAATACACCTTTTTGATTTAAAAAATAAGACAACAGTAAAGTTAACCCAATTTTTTTTTATATTGTGAAAGATAATGTTACGCCGAATAAATTGATACCCAACATGTCACGCTTCAAAATTGCGCCCGCTCGTGGAATAGCGACATTTAAAAAATTCTACAGGTTACATGTTTTAAGTTACAGAGGTGGTCTAGAGCTAGAATCATTGCTCTCCCTCTACCGACCGTGGTTTTTCATATCCGGGCGCTACTCACGTATGTGTTCGCTTCTGTATGCGAGCTCGTCGGGGCACATTTGAAATAAATTTTTTTTATTTTTTTTTTTTATTTTACCTTTTATTTTTACACTGTTTTTTTTTTTTTTAAATTGTCACTTTTATTCCTATTACAATTATTAAACAACCCTTACAATAGAAAAAAAGCATGACAGGACCTCTTAAATATGAGATCTGGGGTCAAAAAGACCTCAGATCTCATATTTACACTAAAATGCAATAAAAATAAATAAATAAGTCATTTAAAAAAATTATTTAAAAAAAATGGCCCTTTAAGAGCTGTGGGCGGAAGTGACATTTTGACGTCGCTTCCGCCCAGCAATTGTATGGAGATGGGTGGGGGCCATCTTCCCCTCACTCGTCTCCATACCCAGCAAGCGACAGGACGCGCTGCCAACGGCTCCGGTAAGCAGCAGAGGGCACCAGATCACGGCGGGAGGGGGGCCCTCTCCCGCCACCGATAAAAGTGATCTTGCAGCGAATCCCCCGCAGAGACCACTTTTATCTTGTAGCGGACCGCCCGCTGAAGAAGGGGATACTGGGGTTATGGCAGCTAGCTGCTGCCATAACAATGATATCCTCCTTCAAACAGCCGACGTAAAACTGCGGCGGGCGGTCCCGTAAGTGGTTAAAAAGGACAGTGTAAAAATAAAAAGTAAAATAAAAAAAAAAAATTTCAAGCGCCCCGTCCCGCCGAGCTCACGCACAGAAGAGAATGCATACGTAAGTTGCGCCCGCATATGAAAGCGGTGTTCAAACTACACCTGTGAGGTATCGCCCTGATCGTTAGAGAAAGAGCAATACTACTAGCACTAGACCTCCTTTGTAACTCTAAACATGTAACCTGTAGAAATTTTTAAACGTCGCCTATGGAGATTTTTAAGGGTCAAAGTTTGTCGCCATTCCATGAGCAGGCGCAATTTTGAAGCATAACATGTTGGGTATCAATTTACTCGGAGTAACATTATCTTTCACAATATAAAAAAAAAATTGGGCTAACTTTACTGTTATCTTATTTTTTAAGTCAAAAAATGTATTTATTCCCAAAAAATTACGCTTGTAAGACCGCTGCGCAAATACGGTGTGACAAAGTATTGCAACGACTGCTGTTTTATTCTCTAGGATGTGTGAAAAAAATATATAATGTTTGAGGGTTCTAAGTAATATTTTAGCCAAAAAAATGGATTTCAACTTGTAAACTAGTGTAAAAAAGAGGCTCGGTCCTTAAGTGGTTAAATGCTGTGCTGATGTCTAATTTTACCACGTTCAAATGTGTCTGGATATGATGTAGGTCCTATTTTTATAAATGAAATACCACGCGATTTTGTACTTTTTGCTTCTAAAGTTATAATGCACATAAAAAGTAATGAGCCAGAGGATTCTCAGAAGCTACTGGAAACTAAAGGATGTAGAAATAAAGATAACCATTGTTATTTTGCTGAATAAAGAGTATCTTAGGTAAAGCTAAAGTAGTCCTAGGCAAAGATGTCGATTTCATTCATGTAAACTGGACCTTAACGATCCTTAATACGAACAAAGATTTTTTTTGAAGAACTGACCTGCCATTTCAAGAAATATGCAGCGGGTTTAAAGAGCTGTGTTCGATGGGCAGTGTAATTTGCAAAGCATTTTTAAAAGACAGATATGTTGTATATATGTATTATAACATCAATTTCATGGTTACCTTTTCATTAGGCACTTTAATCCCACATGGGAGATAGTGCTAGAGGGGTACCTTTTACCAGGATCCCCACTTCTGCTTTGCTGCCTGAACAAAATACATCTACTCTTCACAGCAGATGAAAACTATCATTAAATAACCAAAGTCACAGAAATAGATAATTTAGTAGGGTAAGCACAGTACCAACAATTGCCACTTTCATACTCTTGCTGTTACAGCAGTTGAACAAGGTGTCTAAATATGACTGTGCATTCCAAACACTCAGTAACTGGGCTGCTAGGACAGCCCCCTCTCTTCCTCCGCAATACAAGTGTGTGTAAGCATACTTGTAATAAGGGGTGTGGCCGTTACTCAGCTATGCCAGTACAAAGCACTAGAGTGGGAAGGTGGGAAACCGCATTACCACAGACAGAAAAAGGTATTATGACATTTCTAAACCAAAACCATAATATAGTGGGATACAAAACTATAAAGACATAAGTGGGTGCGAGACTTCTATTCAGCTTTAAAGTTTATTTCCACCTTTGCAGCCAAATTTGAGAACCCCACCCCCTACCACCACCATGTTAGTTGTGTTCCCATTCACAGGGCATAACTAAAAATAATTAAAAAAATACTCTAGAGGTAGAATATATCATTCAGAACAACTTAGCCTTATTTAGGGACACTTTATGAACATGCTGGCTTACAAGGGCAGTAAAATGGAATAAAATGTATTATTACTCCCCTTTCCATTGGTCCCTCGCGGGCATCTTCTCATGCTTTGGCTTTTTGGCCATTTTATTTGGCCTGTGTGGGATGACGTCACTCCTGTGCATGCACAGGAGCTGGTCATTCCGACACATGGGGATAAGGCCAGATGTTGTACACTCAGCTGTGCATGCACAGTTCAGTTTACATTGTGGGCACCATGGTGTATTGGGTAGCACTTCTGCCTGGCAGCACTGGGGTCTACGGTTCAAATCCCAACCATCATACTACCTGCCTGGCGTCTGCATTTTCGCCCTGTGCCTGTGTGGGTTTCCTCCGGGTACTCCGGCTTAGTACCACACTCCAAAGACATGCTAGTAGGGTAAATGGCTCCTGTCCAAGATGGCCCTAGTATGTGTATGTGTTAATGTGAGTTGGGGACCTAAGATTGTAAGCTCCTTGAGGACAGGAGCTAATGTGAATTTACAATATATATGTAAAGTGTTGTGTAAATTGGCAGCGCTATATAAATAGCAATAATAGCCTGCCTGTTCACAGTATGTAACAGCAGAACTTTAGTTCAGCTTTAAGATACAATAAATAATGCAAAATATAAGTAAAAGTAGAGAGAAAAGCGCCAGGCAACACCTGATACAGCAATAACATTTATTTGGATAAAATTCTTAAATGACAAAAGAATGGATTGCACTCACATAGTGCTCAGTGGATGCGGGCTTGCCAAGTCCAGTAGGGAAACAGATGACCGCAGGGTGTCTCTAAGATGGTGTGCTCCGAGTGCCATGGACAGCAGGGAGCTGAAGCCTTGGGTCGACACGCCGGATGGCTCGGCGTGAAGGTGATCTGGAACTGCAGACCTGGGAGCCGCCTACCACTAATTGGCCGCGCCGCCTTCGTCCAATGTACATGTATATTCCCCCTTACATCAGGGTCCCCAGAGAGCCCCCCCACTTACATCAGGGTTCCCAGAGAGCACACCCCCCCTTACATCAGGGTGTCTAGAGAGCCTCCCTACTTACATCAGGGCCTCCAGAGCCCTCCTCATTACATCAGGGTTCCCAGAGATCCCACCCCCTTACATCAGGGTCCCCAGAGAGCCGACCCCCCCTTACATCAGGGTCCCTAGAGAGCCTTCCTACTTACATCAGGGTCCCCAGAGCCCCCCATTACATCAGGGTCCCCAGAGATCCCACCCCCCCCTTACATCAGGGTCCCCAGAGAGCCCCAGGGCTCAGGAGTTGGCTACATAAACAATGCAGGGCTCAGCTGTGCCCATCTATGCAGCCTCACCAGTGCTAAGGAATGCAGCCTCACCAGTGCCGAGCAATGCACCCCCCCACTGCAGTGCCCTCTGTCCCCTGCACCCCACTACACACACTGTGTAAGTAGAACTCTTACCTTACACAGGGGTACAGCAAGCAGAGCATCTGAGATCAGCATCACAGAGCTGGATGGGGGCGGGAACTACAGAAATTAACTTTTCACATCAACAGGCTGATGATTGGTTGCTAGGATTGTCCAGCAACCAATCACCTGCTGTTTAATGAAAAAGTTAACTCCTGCGGTTCCCGCCCCCATCCAGCCCTCTGATACTGGGCGCTCGCAACTGTCCAATGAAGGGGACAGCAGCGAACATTTCCACGGGCCAGGTGCCCGCATTCAGCGGTGGCGGGCCGGGTGCCAAACCCTGCCCTAGAGACTCGGGGCTATGGGCCCCAGATTCGGGGCTATAGCCTCAATAGCCACCCCCTAGCAATGCCTCTGCTCTAAATCAACATTAATTGTGTCCAATGCCTATGCTGTTAGTATTAGTAGATGGCTAGGAAGGTATATTACATTAACTTGTTTTGCAATTCGTCTGTTGCTTCCTGGTTTCTGGCCTAGGCCAAATAAAGTCATACATCCCAGGTGTGTCTTCATGGGCAATTTTTTTCTTTTCATCTAGGAGGAGGAAAGGAGGAATTTTCTCTGCCAAGCACACCCTCCTGTCAGCATGTCTGAGCTAAGGGCAGATGGATTCCAGGAGGTGATTTCTCAGCTAAGCACACCCTCCTGCCGGCATGCCTGACCTAAAAGTAGATAAATTCCAGGAAATAAATACTACATGAATCATCTGTCTTTACTCGAGATAGACATGGCTAGAAATGCAAGGAAGGTGTTTTTCAAATTTATTTTCTCAAAATAAAGCATGGAGACATGGATGGATGGGCGAGATTGCTTTGGATATTAAAAATTAAATAATATTTTCTGTTTGTGGTGCTCATAAACAGTACAGTTTAGTTCCACTTTAGGATCTGCCAGCACAGTACAGACAGGGTAAATATTGCAAACATATCTCCTTAGCATCCTCAAACATTACACAGAGGTAAAGAACCAAACGCATTTTAATTTTGGAGTTCTCAGAAAAAAAGCATTTTTAAAGGCAAACTGCAATTTTAATTTTTTAAGCTGTGCAAATAGGAACATTTAATATAAAGTAGGTGTTATCCCAATTTGGCTGCAAAGTAGAAATACTTTAAAGGGCTAGTGTGCACATGTTACGTAAATGGGGACATAATCTAATTCTATCGTTGAAAATTAATCTAACAAGAAGCCCTTGCTCTACTTGTATTTGATAAAAGCAGGAACTCTGGAAACAGAGATGAAGCTTCTTTTATAGGAATTTCATCTTTTTCTCTTGACTGATCATACTGTAAACTCTCATCTGCATAATAGATGCCCTCTAGCCATCACCATTACACAAATTGTCAGGTTTGCCTGATGTGTACCATACATACTGGTATGGTAATGACAATACAAAAAGCAATAAACACTTAATCTTCACTCACAATTTGTCGGCTGTAATTGCAGTATAATAAACTGAGAAATCAAGGTGGCCAAATGCTCAATCTTCAAACATCCTCTGGACATACCAGGACTGCAGATTGTATTTCAAAGTCTGGATAAATCTCTATACTTTAATATGAAACAGCTTATACATTAAGCGTTCCCCTAAATATATGTGAAATAAAAGACCACATGATTCCAAAAAAATTCACTAGCCATAAAAAATAAAGTTCTTTTTGTTAGGGATTATTCTATATCCATCTACAGTGCCTTGCAAAAGTATTCACACACCCCCCCCCCCCCCCCTTGGCTTTTTACCTATTTTGTTACATTACAGCCTTCAGTTCAACGTTTTTTTAATCTGAATTATATGTGATGGATCAGAACGCAATAGTCTAAGTTGGTGAAGTAAAACATTTTTCAGAAATAAAAAACTGATAATTGGCATGGGCGTATGTATTCACCCCCTTTGTTATGAAGCCCATAAAAAGCTCTGGTGAAACCAATTACCTTCAGAAGTCACATGACACAATCTAAGTGTCACATGATCTGTCATTACATATACACACCTTTTTGAAAGGCTGCAACACCTAAGCAATAGCCACCACTAACCAAACACTGCCACGAAGACCAAGGAACTCTCCCAACAAGTAAGGGACAATGTTGTTGAGAAGTACAAGTCAGGGTTAGGTTATAAAAAAAATATCTAAATCTTTGATGATCCCTAGGAGCATATGATAGATCAAATCCATCATAACCAAATGGAAAGAACATGGCACAACAGCAAACCTGCCAAGAAACGGCAGCACACCAAAACTCACGGAGCGGGCAAGGAGGGCATTAATCAGAGAGGCAGCACAGAGACCTAAGGTAACCCTGGAGGAGCTGCAGAGTTCCACAGCAGAGACTGGAGGATCTGTACATAGGATGACAATAAGCCGTATGCTCCATAGAGTTGGGCTTTATGACAGAGTAGCCAGAAGAAAGCCATTACTTTCAGAAAAATACAAAATGGCACGTTTTGAGTCTGCGAAAAGGCGTGTAGAAGACTCCCAAAATGTATGGAGGAAGGTGCTCTGGTCTGATGAGACTAAAATTGCAAACCCAACACATCACATCACCCAAAGAACATGCATCATGCTGTGGGGATGTTTTTCAGCAGTTGGGACTGGGAAACTGGTCAGAGTTGAGGGAAAGATGGATGGTGCTAAATACAGGGATATTCTTGAGCAAAACCTGTACCATTCTGTGTGTGATTTGAGGCTAGGACGGAGGTTCACCTTCCTGCTAAAGCAACACTTGAGTGGTTTAAGGGGAAACATGTAAATGTGTTGGAAAGGCCTAGTCAAAGCCCAGACCTCAATCCAATACAAAATCTGTGGTCAGACTTAAAGATTGCTGTTCACAAGCACAAACCATCCAACTTGAAGGAGCTGGAGCAGTTTTGCAAGTAGGAATGGGCAAAAAAACAGTGGTAAGATGTGGCAAGCTCATAGAGACTTATCCAAAGCGACTTGGAGCTGTGATAGCTGCAAAAGTTGGCTCTACAAAGTATTGACTTTGGGGGGGGATTAGTTATGCACATTGACTCTGTTATTTTGTCCTATTTGTTGTTTTCTTAACAATAAAAAAAAACATATTCAAAGTTGTGGGCATGTTCTGTAAATTAAATGATCAAATCCTCAAACAAGCCATGTTAATTCCAGGCTGTGAGGCAACAAAACATGAAGAATGCCAAGGGGGTGAATACATTTGCGAGGCACTGTATATCTGTTGAAAAAGGTTGGTTGTGGTTAGTCACACCTGTAGGGTTATGTGGATTTCATATTGGACAGCTAAGCTGTGATGACTGAATGAACAGAGAATTATGTATATGTGAGGCAGCATTCATTATTCCATTTCGTCTTCCTCCCAGCTTATCACGCAGCTCATACCCCGTGGAGATAAAAATTAAGGTCACACACATTTCAAATGTGTTAATATTGTGCGCTGCCTATCAAAATCAGTGCAATGCTTCTTTGGATTCCTGTACATAGAAGGGCTACGGCAGCAGAAAACACAGCATTCATGTATGTTGCCGATTAGAAGGAACAGGATATAGTGACACACAAAATAGAAATAAAATCAATGCTTCTTTGGTTTGCTTTTTGCTGCACTACAAGCATTTGCATCAAAGGTTATGACTACCTGGGTAAAGCGACCATACCATACAATCCCTACAAAAGCCAGTCCTTGGTTCTATCTGTGCCCACTGCAGTATGTAGTTGCTTAGCTCTGTTCTACAATTATAATTTCTCTAGGGAGTATCAGATACTGTATGCCTCATGAATTAAACCTGACCTGTACTTGGACATTGATGTGGCCTCAATAGCTCTGCATCCACTCAACATAAATAAATGAAACTACAACAAATTAAACTTATTTCAGCAGTTAAAATAGAATAGTCAAACATAACTAGCGGGCATGTAGTTTGAGAATGTATCTTAAATCTTAAACAATTGACATTTTTTCCTTAAAATACTGATTTCACCTTTTCTTTAGCTTTGGTTGCATCACAGTGCTGCAAATCATTTGCAGCTTCTTACAGCCACTTCTCTTGCAGCCTCTTTCACCCACTTTTAATCTACAGTATATGCATCTGCACCCTAGCTGGCTGGCCTTGGCATACATGTACTGCATAATATGGGAAGTTCTTGTACAAGGATCTTCATGTCTGAGGCCCAGTGCGACATACGCTTCGACCTTTGAAAGCACATGACGCATGACGTATATAAATCAATGGTTCCCTATGAGAGGCATCTTAACTGGTCCAACACAAGTCGTTCCGACTTTAGAAGAGGTTCCTGGTCCGATTTCAGCCCCTTCAATATCAAGTCGGATCAAGGTCGGATCTCCTTGTCCTAACCATCCGTCTTGTGACATCCGACATGGTGATTACAGCAGCTGTAAAAGGAATTTATGTCACACTGGGATTGTTTTGATTTGCTAAAGGACAATCTCAAAGTCGGAGCAAAATCGTATCCTGTTCATTTAAATCGGATGGAAGTAGGACCGATGTCACGGGGCAAAGTAGGATCGACAGTCGTATAACAGTCGTGTCCTACCATTGTGAACCCGGCCTGAATCACTAAAAATTATTTTAATGAAAAGCTGCAGATTTCATCATATTAAAAATAACTTTTGAAATAACATTAAAGTGATAATAAACCTTTAAATATACCCAGTGAAGTGGCTAGTCTCAAGTGATACACAGGAGATGAAACAAACTCTCCTACATAAGCTGTGTGTTTATCTGCAGCACTCTTCTCCGGAGCCCTTCAAAGTACACAGAACAAAAGGGATTTCTCAGCTTTCAGAAGCAAAGATCTGATGTTACAAACTGCAGACTAGTGAAGGAAAAGGACATGCCCCCCTCTACACAGTTCCATAGGGAAACATGTACAGCTGAGGCTGTCAAACACCTATGTGCTTAAGGGCAGGGCTGTCCCCAAGGATTGCCTGGTGTTAAGATAAACTGTCAGAAGTGACTCATGCAGATAGCAGAGGAAGGAAAGAGCAGAAAGGAATCACACTAGGTGCTATGACTGAGGAATGTACAAGCTATATGAGAATATGCATTGTTCATTTTTTCATTTCAGAGGTTTACAGCCACTTTAAAGGCTAGGTTCACCTTTTTGGAAAACATAATAAATGCACATATTTTTGAAGGAAAAAAATTGTAAATGTATTATTTCCCACAGGAGCCTACAAAGCATTGCTCATTATGGGTTTTGGAGGGAGTGTCAATGGATTACAGGTGCACTAATCAGAGCACTCGTAGTCCACCGAGATCTACAAGCCATGTGCTGCAGTGGTAGACGGGATTTGTAGTTTATTCATTCACAGATTTCTGTCAACACAACCGCATGGATTTAAAATGTGGCAGGCACGGTCATGGGGGAAGGAGGCTCAGGGGGATGTTTTGGAACATGTTACACCCTAAGTACAGTTTTAACATGTTCTAAAGGTGAACTGGATACTTTAGTTAAACATGGACTTTTCAGATGAAGTAAAATTACAAACAATCGTATATAAAAGCATAAAAACAAACAGGGAAAGTCTAACTATGGTACACAGCTGTTGATGGGAAGGATATTTTAGATGTTGCTAATAAGCCTGTCAGTCTCCGAATGCCGAGTCACCTGACAATGATTTGACTTGAAGTCAGTTTCTCGTGTATGCCTTAAGCTGATGACTAATCAGTTTCTTCTTTATGCTTCTTGCAGCCTCAGGATGCTCTCTTCTCCCATGACCTAGAAAGCTGGGTTTCATCATCACAGCACTGACAGTTCAGCACATAATTACTGTAGCAAAGTGCAATTTCTAAATTCTTGCTGATATCTATTGCCACAGTAACTTCTATTTTCTTTTGTTAAGCCCAGGTTCACACTGAGCTGCGGGAATGAAGCCGTGCGAGTTCAGCTGAACTCGCACAAAGTCACTCCCGCATGTCAGTCCTGATTTCGGCTGTGATTTCACAGACATCTGTGCGGGTTTCTGCACAGATGTCAATGGAAATCGCACTCTGAAAAAGCAAAAAGTAGTACAGAGACTTCTTTTTGAAATCGGTGCGGTGCCGCAAATGTGGCGTTGCACTGATTAGGTGTCAAATTTCAGATCGCATGTCAAAACGCACCAGTATGAACCAGGGTTCACCATTATCTGACCTTCCCTGTTTTCAGAAAAAAAAATTAAAATGAAATGGTTTCCTTTAAAGGAACTAAACCATGTTTCTACAGCAATTGCGGGCAAAATACACAATTGTTAAAGAGGAAATGCAGTCTGCTCATATAATTTGTAATAAAAACATCTTTGCCATTCTGAAGGTTCCCTCTAACCACTTTGTATATTTTATATACACTGTGATTCTGTACTTGCCAAATATGCTGCAGAAATCTCCCTCCACTGAGTCTGGCTGCATCCATTTTAACTGTGGGCAGCTGAAGCTGCTGCCTGTTCACTTCCTGGATTTACACAGACACACCTCCAGCTCTGCTCTCATTGACTCATTCTCCCCCCCCCCCCCCTTCCTGGCAAACTCTCACAAGAGTGAGAGAGCTGTACATGATGTCATAAGCCTAGGCTTTTTACCAGACAAGAAACAGGAAGTGGGCTGTAGAAGGTATTTACTGGCAGAAAAAAAAATGTTTTACTATCCAAAGTTAAAACAAGGGCAGAATATTTAATAGATGGAAAGTTGAAAAAAAATACCGAAGGTCAGCTTTAAGCACAGCATTTTTCATTTTTCAGTCTTTACTATCCAACTAGGAAAATAAAGAGAAAGATCTGTTTCTTTGAAAGCTATGGTTATAGTAACCTTGAAAAAGTATTCACACCCCTTGACATTTTCCACATTTTGTCATGTTACAAGAAAAACGTAAATGTATTTTATTGGGATTTTATGTGATAGACCAACACAAAGTGACACAATTGTGAAGTGGAATAAAAATGATAAATGGTTTTCATTTTTTTTTTTTTTTTACAAATAAATATCTGAAAAGTGTGGTGTGTATTCAGCCCCCGGGTCAATACTTTATATAACCAGATTTTGCTGCAATTACAGCTGCAAGTCTTTTTGAGGATGTCTTTACCAGCTTTGCACATCTAGAGAGTGACATTTTTGCCCATTCTTCTTTGCAAATTAGCTTAAGCTCTGTCAGATTGGATGGAGAGCGTATGTGAACAGCAATTTTCAAGTCTTGCCACAGATTCTCAATTGGATTCAGGTCTGGACTTTGACTGGGCCATTCTAACACATGAATATGCTTTGATCTAAAACATTCTATTGTAGCTCTGGCTGTATGTTTAGGGTCATTGTCCTGCTGGAAGGTGAACCTCTGCCTCAGTCTCAAGTCTTTTGCAGACTCGAACAGGCTTTGTTCTATAAGATTGCCCTGTATTTGACTCCATCTTCCCAATAAGTCTGACCAGCTAACCTGTCCCTGCTGAGAAAAAGCATCCCCACAATATGATGCTCCCAACACCATGTTTTAAGGTGGGGATGGTGTGTTCAGGGTGATGTGCAGTGTTAGTTTTCTGCCTAACATAGCGCTTTGCCATTAGGCCAAAATGTTAAATTTGGTTACATCTGACCAGAGCATCTTCTTCCACATGTTTGCTTTGTCTCCCGCATGGCTTCTTGCAAACTGCACTTCATATGGCTTTCTTTCAACAATGGCTTTCTTTTTGCCACTCTTCCATAAAGGCAAGATTTGTGGAGTGCACGACTAATAGTTGTCCTGTGGGCAAATTCTCCCACCTGAGCTGTGGAGCTCTGCAACTCCTCCAGAGTTACCATGGGCCTCTTGGCTGCTTTTCTGATTAATGATCTCCTTGTCCAGCCTGTCAGTTTAGGTGGACGGCCATGTCTTGGTAGGTTTGCAGTTGAGCCATACTTTTTCTATTTTCAGATGATGGATTGAACAGTGCTCCGTGAGATGTTCAAAGCTTGGGTTATTTTTTTTTTAACCTAACCCTGCTTTAAACTTCTCCACAACTTTATCCCTGACCTGTCTGGTGTGTTTCTTGATCGGTTTGTTCACTAAGGTTTTCTAACAAACCTCTGAGGGCTTCACAGAACAGCTGTATTTATACTGAGCTTAAAGCGGAGTTCCACACAAAAATGGAACTTCCTCTTTTCGGAACCCTCCCCCCCCTCCGGTGTCACATTTGGCACCTTTCAGGGGGGAGGGGGGAGGGGGGTGCAGATACCTGTCTAATACAGGTATTTGCACCTACTTCCGGCATAGACTCCCAAGTCTCCCAAGTCCCAGTATCATCATCCATGGACGAACAGAGCGCCAAGCACCCCGCTCCCTCCGAGGAGGACTGGCTGGAAATGAAGAGGAGCTTCACTGAACTGGAGGAGAAGCATGAGGACAGGTATGTATAAAGTGTTCCGTGCCACAAATGTATTAAGCAAACTTTGCAGTACATTAATTTTCACTGACTATGCACTGTTTAATGGGAAAAAAAAATACAGATTACCGATCTTCTGTTAACATCACGTGATCAGCAGTCATTGGCTGACATCTGATCATGTGGTAAGGGGCCGGGATCGACCCCTTACTCTGATCTGTGATCAGCCAAGTTCTAGACTCGGTGATCACAGAGCACGCTGCACAGACAGCGCTTGCTCGAGAGGATGTCCATGGACGCCCTCCCAGCAATAAAGGCCTGTCTTTCGGCTATAGCGCAGACGGGAAGTAGTTAATATTGTTAAAGAAGTTAATATTTATTTTGGAACTTAATTCTGCATAAAACATTTAACAGTTTAATTTCATGAGATAATTTACAAGGGTGTGTTTACGGGCGGACTTGGGGGCGGGGCGGAGCGGGGCAAGTAACTCTTGAGGCCTGGCTAGTGGCTCAGGACTTGAAATTTTGAGCCCTGCATTATACATTCACATCAATCCCTGCCCTCAAGGAGCTTACAAGTAGGCACTTGGTACCCACTTTTAATGTACATAGAGGAAAAGGTGGAGCCTAAAGAGGAAGGAGTATGGTTTAAAGATGACAGGGCAGGTCTTATTTAAATGAAGGGGTGCATGAGTTTAATTGGGCCTGGGGTAGACAAAACCTATGTATGCTGCGTGGAGTAAATTTTGGAAAATCCAACTTCCTCCCACATAACCACCGCTGGTGGGTAAAATGTTTTTTAATCAAATCGCTCTGTTGGCGTGTATAAAGAATGAACTCTTCTCACAATATATGCCAGGAAACACATCTAGTCTATCTTTCTTCATCATAGATTGGTCCCAAGCCACAAAAGGTAAAAAAACGAAATCTTTACATAAACAATAAAACAAGGATTTCTAAGAGCACAGAAACAAAGTTACTAATTTCTAGAAAATCTAATTGTCTCTCTTGCACTGGTAAAATTGTCCATTTTTTTATGCTGAAAATGCTTGGTAAATGGATTCCAGGAATTTGCATCTCCAGGTTGTTTAGTAATACAGAGGAAAATGTCATTTTACATGGGAGCCCAACATGTCAATACTCCAGGTCAGTAGTAATGCCACTATTGCCATATTTCAAGCACAGCCTTGATATACACTGGGTTTCATACTGTTCTTGGAGGGCACATGAACATCAGAACTGGACCACAGAGCAATAGAAAAAGGGTGGCCTGGTCTGATGAATCAGTTTTTTGTTTAAATCATGTGGATGGCCGGGTGCGTGTGTGTCGCTTGCCTGGGGAGGAGATGGCACCAGGATGCACTATGGGAATAAGGCAAGTGGGCAGAGGCAGTGTGATGCTTTGGGCAATGTTCTGCTGGGAAACCTTAGGTCCTGTCATTCATGTGGATGTTACTCTAATATGTACCTAAACATTGTTGTTGACCAAGTACACCCCTTTATGAAAATGGTATTCCTTGATGGCAGTGGCCTCTTTGAAGTCTATGTGTTAAAAGCAAAAAAAGAAGGGGAGCCCCAGTTTGTTGGCACTGCATAGCAGCAGACCAGTCAGGTTGCCCATGCTGATCCATGTCCACAGCCAAAAACATCTACAATGGACAAATGAGCATCAGAACTGGAACATAAAGCAATAGAAAAAGGGTGGCTCGGTCTGATGAATTATGTTTTCTTTTACATCATGTGAATGGCTGGGTGCACGTGTGTCGCTTATCTGGGGAAGAGATGGCACCAGGATGCAATATGAGAAGAAGGCAAGCTTGCAGAGGCAGTGGGATGCTTTGGGCAATGTTCTGCTGGGAAACCTTGGATACTGTAATTCACGTAGATGTTACTTTGACACCTACCTAAACATTGTTGCTAACCAAGTATACCCCTTCACGAAAACGGCATTCCCTGATGGCAGTGGCATCTTTCAGCAGGATAATGTGCCCTGTCGCACTGCAAAAATAGTTCAAGAATGGCTTGAGGAACACAAGAACGAATCTGAGGTGTTGACTTGGCCTCCAAATTTTTAAGATCTCAGTCTAATCAAGCATCTGTGGGATGTGTTGGAAAAACAAGTCTGATCCATGGAGGCCCCATCTTGCAACTTATAGGACTTAAAGGATGTCCTACTGATGGCTTGGTGCCAGACACTGTAGCATACCATCATAGGTCTAGTAGAGTCCATGCCTTGATGGGTCAGGGCTGTTTTGGCAGGAAAAAAAGAGAACTACTCAATATTAGGTGGGTGGTCATAATGTTATGATTGATTGGTGTATACAAGCAACTGAAGTTGTTTGAGAACTCAAATTCCTATAAGTTTAGCTAATTTATATCTCTTCTGAGCTTCCCTACTGGCTGATGGGGCTGTCTGTTACATAGGACCAAAAGAGGGGGTTCTGTTGGACAGCAGGGAACGGGGCCAAGCTAGGCAGTCAACATCTTCTAATGACTTGTAATGTCTGGTATCTCTTAATCTACTGGATGTGTTGACATGCAGTTTTCACTGGAAATGATCTCTGGTTATGCAGTTTTTCATCATGTGCTCAGATGAAATAGCCTGGCTTTCATTAAGCTTATTTTAATAATTACTTTAAGGTAATTATTTTACTGTACAATGCACCATATTTTTTTACAAAGACGATTCATCCTACATAATGTCTTTCCATTGTATATTGTGTTTTTCTGTTTACCAGCTTGCTTTCTCCCTAACTTGGCAGAATCGCCTCTATGAAAAGGAGGAATGTCAGATATTTTAGTAATGCTCGCTTCATAAAAGTCTTTGTCAGACAAACTTCGCATCAAGGAATTATAAAACTAGTCAAGACCATTTTTTTGAGAAGAAGCAAGAAAAAAATGTGTTCCTGTAGAAATATGGTCAGCATCATTTCTTACTGTAGGTGTTCATAGTGACTCATACATTCATTAGGATATCTGTGATCTTAGGGGACCACTAACTCATGATAACAGCCAGATCATATTGAGCAGCAATTTCCTTCATTCTTACATTGACGGGTGGCTTTATAGACCTCTCTAAGCATGGACAAAAAGCCAGCAACCACAAATTCAAGCAATAATGGCACCAGAGAGTCTAGGAGTTCAGTTATTTTTAAAGACAAGGCTAGGTGGCTGCAGAACACAGAAGGTCCAATTTACAATGCTATAAAACGTGTGTTAGTTGCCATAATGATTACTGTAGCTATCAATGTGTCATCATGGCAAATTGTGATTATACCTTAGCTTATTGAAGCAACAGTTAAAAAAAAGAAGCACGTGTTAAACATTTTAGGCTGTTTAAAATATTTTACATGCAATAACCACCAATTATAATTTAGAATTATAATAAACACTGAGTGTAATGCTGCCCATGTTAAATTTAACTAACAGATGAACTACAGAGGCAGAGGTAATATTACGAACAAAAAAGTCAGCAGAAAAATGTTAATGGAGAATAATGTGGGCATACTTAACTTTATTACCCAAATACACATAAAAGCACATTGTCAGCACTAAATATTAAATCAAAAGGACCAATTTATAAAGGAAGAAAAAAAGTAATGGCTTATACGGAGTTCCTCTTGTTATTTTCTGCTTGCGTCGAGTTTGCAAAGTTCCAAAACTGCATGAAGAGAAATTGCCGCAAAAAAAAAAAAAAAAACGAATAAAAAAAATTAAAAAAAAGAAGAACAACGAGGTTTGATGGCTTCGCACTAGGTCATTTATCAGCAATGCTAAAGTAACTCAGATTTCATTTTTTTTTTTTTGTATTTTTCAGAAATCAAAGAAAATATGAATGCAAAGAATGCATGAAGGTAAAAAGTGTTTAGGCGTTAGAAGCACTTTAAATTACAGCAGGAATTTCCACAGCACACACTTCCACGTGTATACTTTCATTAACAGGATGTCATTCTGAATAGAAACATTTGTACCCACTTTTCTTAAAGACATTAAAACAGTATATAATGTATCCCTTAAAGTGATTTTAAAGTCTGGTTTTTTTTTTGTTTAGAAATAACAAACATGGTTTTGCACAGAACAGCCCAGATCCTCCTCTTCTCTTGTCCCTTGCTAGCGCTCCTGGCCCCTCCCTCCTGCCGAGTGCCCCCGGAACAAGCAGCTTGCTATAAGGGCACCCAAAGCAGACTCGCTCCTGAACAGCTGCTCTGTGTCCCCTTTCAGACACGGAGCCTCGACTCAGCCCTGCCCTCAGCCAATAGGGAAGGAGGGGGTCCCACACAGACGAGGCTCTTGTGCACATCGCTGGATAGAGATGGAGCTCAGGTAAGTATTAAGGGGGCTGAGGGGGGCTGCTGCACACAGAAGGTTTTTTTATCTTAATGCATAGAATGTACAGAGTTGTACATTTTCTCGGACACAACTCTGTCTCCGGTCCCTTTCCAAAGGCATGCTAGCAGTTCCAAATGCTTTCTAACTCACATAGCCACTCAGCCTTAGAAAGTCTTCCTTTCTTAAGTGTGCCCCTTGAAGTACTAGAGGCACAAACATCCAACACGGGTGGGTCGATTTAATAGATATATATAAATACATATATACACACACACACACACACACACACACACACACACATACATATATATATATATATATATACATACACACACACATATACATATATATATATATATATATATATATATATATATATATATATATATATATATATACATATACACATAAACAGTTTTTTTTTTTACCTGGACATTATTGGGTGTTCTTTCACTAAATTCAATAAGCTATGTGAAAATTCCCATGCAAATTTAAAGGCCAAGTTCATATTTAGAAACATGCGACAATGTTAGATCAGTATTTAGGGGGCAACATGTAAAATGCTATTCTACAGCACCTGCCAGCACCCTCTGATCCCCCTGTGACAGCGGGCGGAGTGTTCTCCCTGCAACCACTGTCCTAATTTAAAAATAGTGCAGCTGTGTGGGGCTCTGCCCACACAGCTGTATCATTCATTCATGGGTATCTGTGAATCGATGAACTACAAGGCCCTTCTGCCACTGCAGCCTACAGCTTTCTAACAGAAAGCCCATAACAGAGGTACAGGCAGAAAGCTGTAGGAACTGTTTTTTTTACCAGCAAAGATGTATGCATTTATTATTTATTTTTAAAAGGTAAAAGTAGGCTTTAAAACAAATTTGCCTTTAGTAATTCAACCCCAGGTTCTCTAAGTACAGAGATGTGCCCTCTTCACTTCACATCTCTACTCTGTACACTCATTTTGAGATTTCAACTTTAACTGTGCTAGTGTAGACAATAAAACTGCACTGGGGACAGGATGCAGTCTAACTGACCACGGAAAGAAATGCCTATGTGCTCCAATTAGGCAGACTTTAAAATCAGGACCGCAGTAAACTGGGGGTGCCCTACCGTGGCCACTGCGGCTTACACATGTTTGCCAATGTGTACAACTAAACCCCTTCTTTTTAATGTGAACTGTTAGACAGGGTAAATTCTGTTTTGTTGAAGGCTGGCTGCAGGGGAGTATCATGAAATCAGTGGGCCTGTGTGCAAGATAAAAAGTGGGCCCTAGGCACGGAAAAAAATGTGGCGCGCAAAATGTGGGCGTGGCTTCAATTGCCCCAAATATTAGACGTGTCTAAATGGAGTGTGGTTTAATAGAGTCTGAAATGACTTGAATCAGAATACAGAATGCAGTAATGTTAAACAATGAATGTACAGTGTGGGAATGTATCGCGGTGGGTAGTATGTGCAGGAGAGGAGTTTGGAGTGTATGGGGGTAGGTAGTATGTACAGGTGAGGAGTGCGGAGTGTAGAGAGGTGGGTATTATGTGCAGGATAGTGTCAGTAGGGCAGTGGATCGTGTCAGTAGTTGTATATTTTTATTTATTTATTTTTTTACAGTGGATGGTGTCACTAGGGCAATTGACAGTGTCAGAATTTTTTTTTATTAATCTTTTACAATTTTATTTTTTGAATTATTTTTTACAATTTATTTTTGTTTTTTTTTCACAATAATTTTATTTTTTAATACTTTTTTTTTTATCAGCCCTTTTGGGGGGCTTTGGTGAGATATCAGGGGTCTAAACAGACCCCTAACATCTCCCCTTTGAGTCAGAGAAAGGGACTGAGGACACAGATCCCTCAGTCCCTTTCTCAGCATTAAAGATGAATGAACTGGAGACAGCGGTTCCTGTCCATTCGTAAACTGAAGCAGGGTAACACACAGCTTACTCTGCTTACAGGACACAGGAGCTTACAGGACACAGGAGTGGTTGGTAGCAAACGCTCTTTATGTCCAATTCAGAAAAGGAAGGGGCCGGTAAATTACATTTACCGGTTCCTTCCTCCGCTCTCCATCCTGACACATCCCCCGTAGCCAGTGGGAGAGGAGGGAATCCGGCTGCGGGTGAAAGGGGGGGCAGAGAAGGAGTACATAGCGGGCTGGAGGAGGAGGGGGAACGGAGGCGGAGACCATAGAGAACAGCCGGGGATGATCGGTGTTGTGGATGCAGGGAGGTCGGTGTTTACAGCTGTCCCTCCTGCTACACCGATCATCCCCAGCTGTAAACAAGAGGACCATCCATGTGTGCAGTGTCCTCCCCCTCCCTCGAGGGGCCCGTGTGGATAATACGCCACTGGCTGGCGAGCGGAGAATTTTTGTTTGTTTTTGATGTGTGTTGACCTTCCACATGCTCCTTGCTGCAAAGGCTAGTTATAGATCGGGATGTTTGCCATTTGTTTGCACAATTTGTGAATTGGTGTGGGTACGCACAGAATACCTTCAGCTGCCATTGTGCCCTTGCTGGGTGTCCTGTGTATCCCTATACTTTCAAGGAGGCGGGGGTCCCTCCAGGCAAACCTGCCCTTAAGCTATCCAACTGCTATATATGATCTCAGACCACATTCTCTTTTCTGCAAGTTATTCAATTTATGCAAAGAAATTGTTTCTGTTCCTTAAGTGTGTGTCAAGGCATCTAGCCACATTTTTTTACCTTTACAGACCCTGGAAGTACAAAAACCACCTGCTAATCTGTCCATAATGCACTCATGTCCTAAATCCTGCTCTGGCCCAGCAATGCACAGCAATTTAGTGGACTTTTCAGCCCTGCCCAATTTCCCTTTTGCTAAACTACTCAAATCCTGCTACTCTCCTCATCTCTACAACATAGAAAATATTTATCCTTTAGTCCAACATAAGAACTACAAGGGCTATTTAGACTTCCTGAGAGAACACAGGAAGTGTGAATGGGTTACTTCTGAATTTCTGGCATAATCAACCAGTATTTTTTTGCACAAGTTTTTAAGCAAATAACAGAAGTTCATTATTAGTGTTTACATATACTCTAAAGTTTTGTTGCAATCAGTGGCTAACAGGGGGGGGGGGGGGGGGGTCAATCGGAGGAGAGATGGGTGGGATGAAAGGGATACGTCAAGGCATAATACAATAAAACAAATTTAGCGCATGTCAAGAAATAAATTTTCCCATGTTTTATCCTTTTAAGCACACTACTATTCTTTTTGACATGAAAACAGCATTGAATTCCTAAACACTTGGTGTCAGCCCTGCCAACTTAGTTAATGATGAGATACTAAGAACACAGCCCTCTCTTCCCCTCTTCCTCATTTTGATAACCTCTCCTTGTGCACAGGCAGACACCCACAGAAAGTGATCAGTTCACAAGATTCCTGGCAAAAAACAGGTATTTGCACTTTTTGAACAGATTTAACATGTTCAAATGGTATAGTTAAGACTCCCAAATCACGAAAATTCGTAAGGGTTTGCATACAGTATACCCCAGGTATGATTATTAAAAAGTGTAATCAAAAGTGCTATAATAATCTCAAAAAGGGTTAACATTATTTGGTGTAATATGAAGCAAAAAAATATAGATGGAAGATAGCCACTTCACTAAACTAATGTGGCTTTAGCAGAAAATACCAGAACAACTAAGCCCATCCTTAGCCTGTGCAGACGTGCAACAAATAAAAGCTTGAAGCATTAAGTATTTAGATTTTCATGCTTCATTTACAACACGAAACACCGGCTCTGCTTCCTGAGGCTGGTGAAATGAAAACATCAAATGGCAGAAAAGGCTGCATGGCTCAGCCTCTGCTTCTACATAATTAAAGAAAACACACTCAAGAACAGAACCGGAGCAGGAGATGTAGACAGAGGTTACTTGTTTTGCATACAGAGCACATGAAGAAATGAACTTGAGTAAAAAAAACAAAGGCCCAATGAGACTGGGGGGATTAGTTGCTCCAGAGTAATTTACAGGTGCATGCTGCCCAATCACAAACGTGCTTCCACGTGGTTATTCTTCTATATTATGGTATCTTACACAGATGAATAAATCATTGCAATCGGAGTTAAACATTTTTTGGAAGACAAGTCAGGGATAAAGAAAATAGAAAAAAAGGGGGGTATAGATGGCACAGTATTAACATAGCATATGTCAAAGTCAAGAATGGCATAAGATACTGACTGGGTGGCAACCGGACCCATTTGGATTTATCATAGTATTAGAAAGTCTACACATCTCCAGGCGCATTATACATTTTAATAAACATATACCGTATATACTCGAGTATAAGTCGAATTTTTTAGCACATTTTTTTGTGCTGAAAGTGCCCCCCTCGACTTATACTCGAGTCAAGCACTTTTCTGCAGCAAAAAATTTCATTTTCCGAACCAACTTTGGGGCCCCGTATCTCAGGGCCACTTGGTGCTAGAAACCCCAAATTTGGTATGCAAACCCAGTGGACCTAGTACCACAACATATCCAAAGCTGAAGTTCCTAGCACTAAGTGGCCCCGAGATACGGGGCCCCAAAATTGGTTCGGAAAATGTCATTCTCTGCTGCAGAAAAGTGCTTGACATTTTCTGAACCGAATTTGGGGCCCCATATCTCAGGGCCACTTGATGCTAGGAACCCCAAATTTGGGATGCAAACCCAGTGGAACTTGTACCATAAAATTTCCAAAGCTTGGGTTCCTACCACCAAGTGGCCCTGAGATACGGGGCCCCAAAACTGGTTCGGAAAATGTCATTCTCTGCTGCAGAAAAGTGCTTGATATTTTCTGAACTGATTTTTGGGGCCCTGTATCTCGTGGCCACTTAGTGCTAGAAACCCCAGCTTTGGAAATTTTATGGTGCTCTTCCACTGGGTTTGCACACCAAATTTGGGAATCTTAGCACTAAGTGGCCCCGAGATACGGGGCCCCAAATTCGGTCAACTGTGTCTATCTGCAGCAATGTCATTTCGGGACCCTTTGGGTTCAGAGACCCCAAATTTTGGCTGCAGCTAGGGGGCATCTAGGAACCCTTAACTACCGAGTTTGAAGTTCAGGGGACCTATGGCTGCAAATAGGCACAGTGAGGCATGCAAATGGGCACAGTGATGCTGCAAATGGGCATTGTTGACCCTCTTTTCCACTTACAGTAGCTGTGCATTTCTCACCCTCGTCTTATACTTGGGTCAATAAGTTTTTCCCATTTTTTTTGTGGTAAATTAGGGCCTCGACTTATACTCGGAACGACTTATACTCGAGTATATACGGTACTCCAAAATAGGTGGGAAAGATTATCATTTATACCCATAATTCGTTCAAGGATTTGTGTGCCCATGTTCTGCTGTTGATCTCATGTGCAGCACCTGAGTTAGGCTGAGGTCATGGAGAACAGGGGCATAAAAAGGTGTGGGGGGGGATGGTATTAGTATAGAGAAGTATACGGTGAGGGAAAGAAGTACAGAGGTAGTGGGGGAGGCGGAATATAAGATCTTCCTGCCACCACAGCCTAGACCGCCCCAAGAGGGTGTAGGTTTATGGAGAGGATAGCTTGTTAAGGAACACCCGTGAGTACTGTCAAATAGTCTAAGTAGCCCAAATCCCAATATAGAAGAATATCATTCCTGAGCTAGGCAGGGTTCCATATTGGAGATGAAGTCTAATTCCATTACCCACTCTAGTAAGCAGGTGTTTATGATGGGCCCCAGTAGCAGGGGATCACAGTATATGCAACAGATAGAAAATATAGAAGGATATCCTGTTTGGCATGTTTAATGGGACCTGGTAATATGGACATTAAAACAATCTGATAGAGATTAAGGACACTGGAACCCATAGTCTTTGTATAGAGTTTCAGAATTGTGTTGCAAACTGTTTTGATAAAAGGGCAAGCCCACCAAATGCGGGACACAGTGCCAACATAGGTCTGAGGCTGAGACATAAATAACTTGAAGAACCTTAGGACAAGGGTACCAGCGAGTGAGGATTTTAAATATGGTTCCTGCACCTTGGTTGCCAGGGACAGCTGGTGTCTCAAGATAAAGGTTTTTCCCCAATCATCAGAAGAAGTGATGTGGAGCAAGGTTTGAATATCATACAATATGCCAACACTGCAGCTATATAGCAAGTTTTAGCCCAATATATAATACGATCTTTGCCTGCCTCACTCCAGCATCCAATCACAAACAGATGAATAGATAAATATATTCACACACACACACAATGTGATGGTGTCAGCAAACACAATAGAGTTATTGGTTTAGTGCTACCACATACACAAAGCAAAAGAATCGGGTAATCAAAAGTCTTCACTATGGAGACCAGCTGAGACCGTGCAATCTGTTGAAAGGGTTTTTGAGACATCCCCTTTGAGTAAATTGTACAATTTCTGCAAATTGTTTTATAGCAGTATACTTGCGTTATACAATTTCAACCTCAACATTTGGGCCAATGGGATCCCTCTAATCAATGAAGTAGGTAACTTTTAAGTGTAACGATCAGTGCCCCTCCAATGAAGACAAGCAGCTATGCATACTCCTTAACCACTTCAGCCCCGGAAGGTTTTACCCCCTTCCTGACCAGAGCACTTTTTACAATTCGGCACTGCGTCGCTTTAACTGCTAATTGCGCGGTCATGCAATGCTGTACCCAAACGAAATTTGCGTCCTTTTCTTCCCACAAATAGAGCTTTCTTTTGATGGTATTTGATCACCTCTGCCGTTTTTATTTTTTGCGCTATACACAGAAAAAGACCGAAAATTTTGAAAAAAAATGATATTTTCTACTTTTTGTTCTAAAAAAAATCCAATAAACTCAATTTTAGTCATACATTTAGGCCAAAATGTATTCGGCCACATGTCTTTGGTAAAAAAAATGTCAATAAGTGTATATTTATTGGTTTGCGCAAAAGTTATAGCGTCTACAAACTAGGGTACATTTTCTGGAATTTACACAGCCTTTAATTTATGACTGCCTATGTCGTTTCTTGAGGTGCTAAAATGGCAGGGCAGTACAAAACCCCCCCAAATGACCCCATTTTGGAAAGTAGACACCCCAAGGAATTTGCTGAGAGGCATGTTGAGCCCATTGAATATTCATTTTTTTTGTCCCAAGTGATTGAATAATGACAAAAAAAAAAAAAATTACAAAAAGTTGTCACTAAATGATATATTGCTCACACAGGCCATGGGCATATGTGGAATTGCACCCCAAAATACATTTAGCTGCTTCTCCTGAGTACGGGGATACCACATGTGTGGGACTTTTTGGGAGCCTAGCCGCGTACGGGGCCCCGAAAACCAAGCACCGCCTTCAGGATTTCTAAGGGCGTACATTTTTGATTTTACTCCTCACTACCTATCACAGTTTTGAAGGCCATAAAATGCCCAGATGACATAAAACCCCCCCAAATGACCCCATTTTGGAAAGTAGACACCCCAAGCTATTTGCTTTGAGGCATGTTGAGTCCATGGAATGTTTTATATTTTGACACAAGTTGCGGGAAAGTGACAAATTTTTTTTTTTTTTTGCACAAAGTTGTCACTAAATGATATATTGCTCACACAGGCCATGGGCATATGTGGAATTGCACCCCAAAATACATTTAGCTGCTTCTCCTGAGTACGGGGATACCACATGTGTGGGACTTTTTAGGAGCCTAGCCGCGTACGGGACCCCGAAAACCAAGCACCGCCTTCAGGATTTCTAAGGGCGTACATTTTTGATTTTACTCCTCACTGCCTATCACAGTTTCGGAGGCCATGGAATGCCCAGGTGGCACAAACCCCCCCCAAATGACCCCATTTTGGAAAGTAGACACCCCAAGCTATTTGCTGAGAGGCATGGTGAGTATTTTGCAGCTCTCATTTGTTTTTGAAAATAAAGAAAGACGAGAAAAAAAATTTTTTTTTTTCTTTTTTCAATTTTCAAAACTTTGTGACAAAAAGTGAGGTCTGCAAAATACTCACTATACCTCTCATCAAATAGCTTGGGGTGTCTACTTTCCAAAATGGGGTCATTTGGGGGGGGGTTGTGCCACCTGGGCATTCCATGGCCTCCGAAACTGTGATAGGCAGTGAAGAGTGAAATCAAAAATTTACGGCCTTAGAAAGCCTGAAGGCGGTGCTTGGTTTTCGGGGTCCCGTACGCGGCTAGGCTCCCAAAAAGTCCCACACATGTGGTATCCCCGTACTCAGGAGAAGCAACAGAATGTATTTTGGGGTGTAATTTCACATATTCCCATGGCATGTTTGAGCAATATATCATTTAGTGACAACTTTGCGCAAAAAAAAATAAAAAAAATAAAAAATTGTCTCTTTCCCGCAACTTGTGTCACAATATAAATTATTCCATGGACTCAACATGACTCTCACCAAATAGCTTGGGGTGTCTACTTTCCAAAATGGGGTCATTTGGGGGGGTTTTGAACTGTCCTGGCATTTTATGCACAACATCTAGAAGCTTATGTCACACATCACCCACTCTTCTAACCACTTGAAGACAAAGCCCTTTCTGACACTTATTGTTTACATAAAAAAATAATTTTTTTTTGCAAGAAAATTACTTTGAACCCCCAAACATTATATATTTTTTTTAAAGCAAATGCCCTACAGATTAAAATGGTGGGTGTTTCATTTTTTTTTTTCACACAGTATTTGCGCAGCGATTTTTCAAACGCATTTTTTGGGGAAAAAACACACTTTTTTACATTTTAATGCACTAAAACACACTATATTGCCCAAATGTTTGATGAAATAAAAAAGATGATCTTAGGCCGAGTACATGGATACCAAACATGACATGCTTTAAAATTGCGCACAAACGTGCAGTGGCGACAAACTAAATACATTTTTAAAAGCCTTTAAAAGCCTTTACAGGTTACCACTTTAGATTTACAGAGGAGGTCTACTGCTAAACTTACTGCCCTCGATCTGACCTTCGCGGCGATACCTCACATGCATGGTGCAATTGCTGTTTACATTTGACGCCAGACCAACGCTTGCGTTCACCTTAGCGCGAGAGCAGGGGGGACAGGGGTGCTTTTTTTTTTTTTTTTTTTTTTTTTCTTTATTATTATTATTTTTTATCTTATTTTTAAACTGTTCCTTTCATTTTTTTTTTTTTTAAATCATTTTTATTGTTATCTCAGGGAATGTAAATATCCCCTATGATAGCAATAGGTAGTGACAGGTACTCTTTTTTGCAAAAATTGGGGTCTATTAGACCCTAGATTTCTCCTCTGCCCTCAAAGCATCTGATCACACCAAGATCGGTGTGATAAAATGCTTTCCCAATTTCCCAATGGCGCTGTTTACATCCGGCGAAATCTACGTCATAAAATGCTCGTAGCTTCCGGTTTCTTAGGTCATAGAGATGTTTGGAGCCACTCTGGTCTCTGATCAGCTCTATGGTCAGCTGGCTGAATCACCGGCTGCATTTTCAGGTTCCCTGTTGAGACAGGAGAGCCAGAGAAAAACACGAAAGATGTTGGGGGGGGGGGCATTCCCTCCCACTGCTTGTAAAAGCAGTCTAGAGGCTAATTAGCCACTAGGATTGCTTTTACATGAAAGCCGACCGCTGGCTGAAAAGAATGATACCAAGATGATACCTAAACCTGCAGGCATCATTCTGGTATAACCACTCAAAGTCGTGAATGGCATACCTGAAGACAAAAAAATGGTTAACAATAAAGCACAGTAAACGGTAAAGTATAAATAATTACATACCTGAAAAGCAAACGTGATAAAACATAACAACAATAAAACATTGCAGAATAGAATACAGTAAAAAAGAGCAGAACAATAGAGAGAGAATAGAGAGAGAGAGAACAATAAAACGACAACTATTTTTATTTTATATTTTTGTTTGTGTTTTTTTTTTTTTTTTTTTTACACTTTTTTTTGTAACTAACTTTTATAACTGTAACCGGTTCCAGGTTCGGGTCTCTCAAAATGCGATGGCATCTCGGGAGACCCTGTGAAAGTGTGCCTAGTCTGTGCAATGCTGTACCCTACGCTATTACTCAACTAGTGCATGGTAGCGTTCAAAACATTCACCAATGCAAAGACCAGGATTGTCAGGACAGGAGGGACAATAATAGCGGGCGTCACGTCTATATATCCGCGCTTGCTGCAGACACAACATCTTTTTTGGGGGGTTCCTTGGGTAGGGGTACTCGGGAGGACATAAAAATGCCTCTCATGCAGCCGACTGCATTTGGTTGGGGATGTGAATGGGGGAAGTACGGGCGCTGCAGAAGCGGTGGGTTCCCAATTAGGATTGGCGAATGCAGCAGGAAGGGCATTATGGGCACGACGGGCCTGTGTTTGTCTTTTTGGTGGCAGCGGGACACTACTTGTGCTTGCCACCTCACCAGCTTGAACTGCACTTATGGGACTCGCCACGTCACCAAGTGTTACTGCAGTGCTGGTTTGACTACGACCGGGGTGTACTAGGCCGCTGGTGCTTGCCAGTTCACCAAAACGCTACAAAAAAAACTGTTAGCGATCACAGGGATCCGGCCTGACTCTGCGAACGCTGCAGTTATGCATTTAGTGTTTTGTAAGTGACAGTGATCGATCGATACTGCACTTGGGTGGGCTGGGCCGGGCCGGGCGGAGGGGCAAAATGCAGGTGCTAGCAGGTATCTGGGCTGATCCCGCTAACACTGCGTTTTTGGGAACCCTAAACTGCTGGGGACGCTAGTATAGATCTGATCAGATCAGATATTGATCCGATCAGATACTATACCACTAAGGGAGGCGTATGCTGCGTGCGTGGGTGTTAGCGGTACTGGCGTTAATCTGACGCTGCCTGGGGCTGGTGCTTGCCAGTTCACCAAAACGCTACCAAAAAAACTGTTAGCGATCGCAGGGATCAGGCCTGACTCTGCGAACGCTGCAGTTATGCGTTTAGTGTTTTGTAAGTGACAGTGATCGATCGATACTGCACTTGGGTGGGCTGGGCTCGCCTGGGCGGAGGGGCAAAACGCAGGTGCTAGCAGGTATCTGGGCTGATCCCGCTAACACTGCGTTTTTGGGAACCCTAAACTGCTGGGGACACTAGTATAGATCTGATCGGATCAGATATTGATCCGTTCAGATACTATACCACTAAGGGAGGTATACGGTGCGTGCGTGGGTGTTAGCGGTACTGGCGCTAACCTGACGCTGCCTGGGGCTGGTGCTTGCCAGTTCACCAAAACGCTACCAAAAAAAATGTTAGCGATCGCAGGGATCAGGCCTGACTCTGCAAACGCTGCAGTTATGCGTTTAGTGTTTTGTAAGTGACAGTGATCGATCGATACTGCACTTGGGTGGGCTGGGCTGGGCGGAGGGGCAAAACGCAGGTGCTAGCAGGTATCTGGGCTGATCCCGCTAACACTGCGTTTTCGGGAACCCTAAACTGCTGGGGACGCTAGTATAGATTTGATCGGATCAGATATTGATCCGATCAGATACTATACCACTAAGGGAGGTGTATGCTGCGTGCGTGGGTGTTCGCGGTACTGGCGCTAATCTGACGCTGCCTGGGGCGACGCATATCACCGCCGGGCGATCGGGGGGCTAAACCTTTATTCGGTAATAAACGGCGGGTGCCCTGACACTATAAAAAATAAACGAACTAACCAGCGTCACCCGTAACAGTTATACAGTGATCAGTGGTGAAAGGGTTAACTAGGGGGCAATCAAGGGGTTAAAACATTTATTAGATAGTATATGGGGGTCCCTGTCGCTATAAAACACTGACGGCGAACCTAAATATTTACGTTCCTAACTAGCGTCACCAGCGACACTAATACAGCGATCAGAAAAATGATCGCTTAGCGACACTGGTGACAGGGGGTGATCAAGGGGTTAAAACTTTATTAGGGGGGGTTAGGGGGGTATCCTAGACCTAAAGGGGGCCTAACACTAACTGCCCTAACACTAACTGTCACAAACTGACACTATGCAGTAATCAGAAAAAAAAAAAAAAAAAAAAAAAAAAAAAAAATACTGCTAATGTCAGTTTGTGACAGGGGGGGGGGGGGGTGATTGGGGGGGGATCGGGGGGCGATCGGGGGGGGGATCGGGGGTGTAAAGTATGCCTGGCATGTTCTACTGTGTGTGTGTGTGTTTTGTGCACTCACTTGTCTTCTCTCCTCGGCGCTGCAACGGAAACTGCCAGACCGAGGAGAGATGACATCACATCCTCTGCCTGTGTGAAACGACACACAGGCAGAGGAGGATTCCCATTGGCTGGGAGCGATCGCGAGGGGGGGGCCACGATCGGATGGTCTCCCCCTCGCCTCCCGACGCTCCCAGTCAGATGCCGACCGCCGATGGCACCGGGGGGGGGTCCGATTGGACCCCCCGCCCGCGGGAGGCAGATCACGTACGGGTACGTGATTTTGCCTGCCCGTGCCATTCTGCCGCAGTATATATGCGGTAGGCGGTCGGCAAGTGGTTAAAGGGGTTGTAAAGGCAGAAGGTTTTTTATCTTTATGCATTCTATGCATGAAGATAAAAAGCCTTCTGTGTGCAGCAGCACCCCCAACACTTACCCGAGGTCCCTCACTGTCCAGCGATGTCCATAAGTATCTCAGCCATCCGATGTTCTCCTTCCTGATTGGCTGAGACACTGCAGCGGTGCCATTGGCTCCTGCTGCTGTCAAAGTCAGCTAGTCAATCAGGGAAGAGAGGGGGTAGGGCCAGGTCGGGGCTCCGTGTCTGAATGGACACAGGGAGCAATTACTCAGCTCAGGTGCCCCCATAGCAAGCTGCTCTTTGTCGAGATCGGGGTTTGCCAAGATCGGGGGTCGCACTGTGTTCCAGGAACACGGGGCGATCGCCACGTGCTCACGGTCATGGCTAATCTGGGCACCTTCATATGACGATGTCCCATAACAAGAGCCGCAGTCATTTGATGTGGGCGGGCTGCAAGTGGTTAAAACAACAAGACACCCAACTTCAAAGCTGAAGACAAATCATTTCTTCAAACCGATAAAAGGAAATATTCGTAAAAGATGGAGATACACTGTAGTCCATCAATGTCTTGGTTGCAATATTATGGTGTATAGACTGATGTTCCATGTTGCTAGCATAGAGTTAGATGATGCTAGCAGTGATCGAACAGTCTGTAGTGCCAAATAATTATTCAAGTATGATGGCACCTTTGAAACAAAGGAATGAAATCATTGTTCAAAGTGACATACACTATAATGTCAAATGTATTGCGACGCCTGCCTTTACACGCACATGAACTTTAATGGCATGCCAGTCTTAGTCCATAGGGTTCAATATTAAGTTGGCCCACTCTTTGCAGTTATAACAGCTTCAACTCTTCTGGGAATGTTTGACCATTCTTCTAGAAGAGCATTTGTAAGCTCAGGCACTGATGTTGGACGAGAAGGCCTGGCTCACAGTCTCCGCTCTAATTCATCCTAAAGGTGTTTAATCGGGTTGAGTTCAGGACTTTGTGCAGGCCAGTCAAATTCTTCCACCCCAAACGCGGTAATCCACATCTTTATGGACATTGCTTTGTGCACTGGTCCGAATCATTTGGTGGAGGGGGAATTATGGTGTGGGGTTGCTTTTCAGGGGTTGGGCTAGGCCCCTTAGTTCCACTTAGGGAACTCTTACGGCGTCAGCATCTCAAGACATGTTGGACAATTTTATGCTCCCAACTCTGTGGGAACAGTTTGGGGATGGCCCCTTCCTGTTCCAACATGACTGCGCACCAGTATAACGTCAAAGATTTTTATAAGGACCTGGTGTACTAATGAAGTCTTTGTGCACAGTGTGTGTATATATATATACACAAATACACATACACACACACATTCAAACACACACAGTGAAGGGAAAACTTATTTGACCCCATGCTGATTTTGTACGTTTGCCCACTGACAAAGAAATTATTAGTTTATAATAGGTTTATTTTAACGGTAAGAGACAGAACAACAACAATATCCATAAAAACGCATTTCAAAAAAGTTATAAATTGATTTGCATTTTAAATGAGTGAAATAAGTATTTGACCCCTTCGCAAAACATGACTTAGTACTTTGTGGCAAAACCCTTGTTTGCAAGAGGTCAGATGTTTCTTGTAGTTGGCCATCAGGTTTGCACACATTTCAGGAGGGATATTGCCCCACTCCTTCTTGCAGATCCTCTCCAAGTCATTAAGGTTTTGAGGCTGACGTTTGGCAACTCGAACTTTCAGGTACCTCCCCATATTTTCTATGGGATTAAGGTCTGGAGACTGGCTAGGTCACTCCAGAACCTTAATGTGCTTCTTCTTGAGCCACTCCTTTGTTGCCTTAGCTATGTGTTTTGGGTCATTATCATGCTGTAATACCCATCTTTGACCCATTTTCAATGCCTTGGCTGTGGGAAGGAGGTTCTCACCCAAGATTTGACGGTACATGGCCCCGTCCATCTCCCCTTTGATGCAGTGAAGTTGTCCTGTCCCCTTAGCAGAAACCCCCCCAAAGCATAATGTTTCCACCTCCATTTTGACAGTGGGGATGGTGTTCTTGGGGTCACAGGCAGCATTCCTCCTCCTCCAAACTTGGTGAGTTGAGACCAAAGAGCTCGATTTTGGTCTCATCTGACCGCAACACTTTCACCCAGTTCTCTGAATCATTCAGATGTTAATTAGCACACTTTAGACGGGCCAGTAGATGTGCTTTCTTGAGCAGGGGGACTTTGCGGGTGCTGCAGGATTTTAGTCCTTCACCGCGTAGTGTGTTACCAATTGTTTTTCTGGCGACTATGGTCCCAGCTGCCTTGAGATCATTGTCAAGATTCTCCCATGTAGTTCTGGGTTGATTCCTCACCGTTCTCATGATCATTGAAACTCCACGGGGTGAGATCTTGCATGGAGCCCCAGACCGAGGGAGATTGACAGTTACTTTGTGTTTCTTCCATTTGCGAATAATGGCACCAACTGTTGTCACCCTCTCACCAAGCTGCTTGGCGATGGACTTGTAGCCCATTCCAGCCTTGTGTAGGTAAACAATCTTGTACCTGACATCCTCAGACAGCTCTTTCGTCTTTGCCATGGTGGAGAGATTGGATTCTGATTGATTTCGTCTGTGGACAGGTGTCTTTTATACAGTAGCAAGCTGAGATTAGGAGCACTCCCTTTAAGAGAGTGCTCCTAATCTCAGCTTGTTTCCTGTATAGAAGACACCTGGGAGCCAGAAATCTTGCTGATTGATAGGGGATCGAACACTTATTTCACTAATTTTATTATATATATATATATACACACACACACACACACACACACAGGTACAGCTCGAAAAATAGAATATCATAAAATTAGAATATCATCAAAAAGTTCATTTATTTCAGCAATTCAATTCAAAAAGTGAAACTCATATTTTATATAGATGCGTTACACACAGAGTGATATATTTCAAGCATTTCTTTCTTTTAATTTAATGATTATGGCTTGCAGCTAGAGAAAATCCACAATTCTGCATCTTCGAAACGTAGAATATTACATAAGACCAATTAAAAAAAGGATTTTTAATACAGAAATGTTGGCTTACTGAAAAGTATGTCTATGTACAGTATAGTATGTGCTCAATAATTGAACCAGGGTTCCTTTCGGATGAAATACTGCATCAATCCATCCGTGATGCTTTGGGGAGCCATGTCATCTGCTGGTGTTGGTATACTGTTTTATCAAGTCCAAAGTCAGCGCAGCCCTCTACTGGCAAATTCTAGAGCACTTCAATCTTCCCTCTGCTGACCAGCTTTATGAAGATGCCGATTTAATTTTCCAGCAGTACTTGGCACCTGCCTACACTGACAAAAGTACCAATAACTGGTTTACTGATCATGGTATCAACTGTACTTGATTAGCCAGTAAACTCGCCTGACCATAGAGAATCTGTGGGGTATTGTCAAGAGGAAGATCAGAGAGAGACACCAGACTCAACGATGCATATGAGCTGAAAGCCACTATAAAAGTAACCTAGGCTTCAATAACACCTCAGCAGTGCCACAGGCTGATCGCCACTATGCCACGCCACATTGATGCAGTAATTAATGCAAAAGGATCCCCGACCAAGTATTGAGTGCATACTATACTGTACATGGAAATACTTTTCAGTAAGCCAACATTTCTGTAATAAAAATCTTTTTTTCTATTGGTCTTATGGAATATTCTAATTTTCTGAGATACTGAAGTTTGGGTTTTCAATAGCTGTAAGCAATAATCATCAAAATTAAAAGAAAGAAATGCTTGAAATATCACTCTGTGTGTAATGCATCAATATAAAATATACAAGTTTCACTTTTTGAATTGAATTACTGAAATAAATTAACTTTTTAATTATATTCTAATTTTATTAGATGGACATATTTGTGTGTGTGTGTGTGTGTGTATATATATATATATATATATATATATATATATATATATATATATATATACACATATACACACACATATATATACACACACACACACATATACAGTGGGGATCGAAAGTTTGGGCACCCCAGGTAAAAATGTGTATTAATGTGCATAACGAACCCAAGTAAAGGTGGAAAAATCTGCAAATGGCATCAAATTACAGATTAGACATTCTTATAATATGTCAAAAAAAAAGTTAGATTTTATTTCCATCATTTACACATCAAAATTACAGAAAACAAAAACATGGCGTCTGCAAAAGTTTGGGCACCCTGCAGAATTTATAGCATGCACTGCCCCCTTTGCAAAGCTGAGACCTGCCAGTGTCATGGATTGTTCTCAATAATCATCTGGGAAGACCAGGTGATGTCAATCTCAAAGGTTTTAAATGGCCAGACTCATCTGACTTTGCCCCAACAATCAGCACCATGGGTTCTTCTAAGCAGTTGTCTAGAAAACTGAAACTGAAAATAGTTGACGCTCACAAAGCTGGAGAAGGCTATAACAAGATAGCAAAGCGTTTTCAGATGTCAATATCCTCTGTTCGGAATGTAATTAAGAAATGGCAGTCATCAGGAACAGTGGAAGTTAAAGCAAGATCTGGCAGACCAAGAAAAATATCAGACAGAACAGCTCGCAGGATTGTGAGAAAAGCAATTCAAAACCCACGTTTGACTGCATGATCCCTCCAGAAAGATCTGGCAGACACTGGAGTTGTGGTACACTATTCCACTATAAAGAGATACTTGTACAAATATGGTCTTCATGGAAGGGTCATCAGAAGAAAACCTCTTCTACTTCCTCACCACAAAAATCAGCGTTTGAACTTTGCAAATGAACATATAGACAAGCCTGAGGCATTTTGGAAACAAGTTCTGTGGATCGAAGAGGTTAAAATAGAACTTTTTGGCCGGAATGAGCAAAGGTACGTTTGGAGAAGAAAGGGCACAGAAAAACATGAAAAGAACCTCTGTCCAACTGTTAAGCATGGGGGTGGATCAATCATGCTTTGGGGTTGTATTGCAGCCAGTGGCACAGGGAACATTTCACGAGTAGAAGGAAAAATGGATTCAATAAAATTTCAGCAACTTTTGGATGGTAACTTGATGCCATCTGTGAAAAAGCTGAAGTTAAAGAGAGGATGGCTTCTACAAATGGATAATGATCCTAAACACACCTCAAAATCCACGGGGGATTACATAAAGAGGCGTAAACTGAAGGTTTTGCCATGGCCTTCACAATCTCCTGACCTCAACATTATTGAAAATCTATGGATAGACCTTAAAAGAGCAGTGCGTGACAGACAGCCCAGAAATCTCAAAGAACTGGAAGACTTTTGTAAGGAAGAGTGGGTAAAGATACCTCAAACAAGAATTGAAAGACTCTTGGCTGGCTACAAAAAGCGTTTACAAGCTGTGATACTTACCAAAGGGGGCAGTACAAGATATTAACTCTGCAGGGTGCCCAAACTTTTGCAGATGCCATTTTTTTGTTTTCTGTAATTTTGAAAGTGTAAATGATGGAAATAAAATCTAACTTTTTTTGACATATTATAAGAATGACTAATCTGTAATTTGATGCCATTTGGAGATTTTTCCATCTTTCCTTGGAGACGATCCCTTAAACCCATCTCTTCAGAGATGCCTATTCGGCCCCCACCTAACAACTGTACATTTATTTTCTTTATCAGGCCATTCCCCACACCTAAATAAATGATATATACAGTGAGGGAAAAAAGTATTTGATCCCCTGCTGATTTGTACATTTGCCCACTGACAAAGAAATGATCAGTCTATAATTTTAATCGGTAGGTTTATTTCAACAGCGAGAGACAGAACAAATATATCCAGAAAACGCATTTTAAAAAAAAAGTAAAAAATTGATTTGCACTTTAATGAGTGAAATAAGTATTTGATCCCCTATCAAATCAGCAAGATTTCTGGCTCCCAGGTGTATTCTTTACAGGTAACAAGCTGAGATTAGGAGAACTCCCTTAAGGCTGGGTTCACACATATGCAAATTGGATGCGGCTTACACTGCATCCAATTTGCAGAATTTTTGAAAATCTGTTCTTTTCAGTGGGTCGGGTTCACATATGTGCGTTGCATCCACAGTCTGCATGGCACAATAAAGTGTGCATTTTCTAGGCAGTGTAGTGCGAATTGCAGGCACATAATCTTCCATGGGGACACATCTGATTTTGCCGATGTGTTCCATTCTGAACACAAATCCTCACTACACCTCCCCCCTCTCCCTGGTCAGCTGATCCGCAGCTACAATGGAGCGGAATTACTGTACAACAGATTTTTATCTTCGCAGGGAAACCAGAGCTGTAATTTGCACCGCACATGCGTGAACCCAGCCTAAAGGGAGTGCTCCTAATCTCAGCATGTTACCTGTATAAAAGGCACCTGCCCACAGAAGCAATCTATCAGATTCCAATCACCACCATGACCAAGACCAAAGAGCTGTCCAAGTATGTCAGGGACAAGATTGTAGACCTACACAAGGCTGGAATGGGCTACAAGACCATCGCCAAATAGCTTGTTGAGAGGGCGACAACAGTTGGTGAGATTATAAGCAAATGGAAGAAACACAAAATAACTGTCAATCTTCCTCAGTTTGGGGCTCCATGCAGATCTCACCTCGTGGAGTTTCAATGATGATGAGAATGATGAGGAATCAGCCCAGAACACAGGAGACACTTGTCAATGATTTCAAGGCAGCTGGGATTATAGTCAACAAGAAAACAATTGGTAACACACTGGCCAAAAAGGATGAAATCCTGGAGTGCCCACAAGGCCCCCCCTGCTGCTCAAGAAAGCACTTGTATAGGCCCATCTGAAGTTTGCTAATGAACATCTGAATTATTCAAATGCGAACTGGGTGAAAGTGTTGTGGTCAGATGAGACCAACATCAAGCTCAACGTGTTTGGAAGAGGAAGAATGCTGCCTATGACCCCAAGAACACCATCCCCACCATCAAACATGGAGGTTGAAACATTATGCTTTGGGGTGTTTTTTTGCTAAGGGGACAGGACAACTTTACCGCATCAAAAGGGACGATGGATGGGGCCATGCACCATAAAATCTTGGGCGAGAACCTTATTCCCTCAGCCAGGGCATTGAAAATGGGTAGTGGATGAGCATTCCAGCATGACAATGACCCAAAACACACGGCCAAGGCAATAAAGGAGTGGCTCAAGAAGAAGCACATTAAGGTCCTAGAGTGGCCTAGCCAGTTTTCAGACCTTAACCACTTATGGACCATAGGCCCCAGTTGTACGCCGGCTGTTTAAAGGGGAATACCGGTGTTATCCTCTTCAACAGCGGGCGGTCGGCTTTCACATAAAAGTGGTCTCAGCGGCGAATCCGCTGCGAAATCACTATTATCAGGGGCGGGAGAGGGCCCCCCTTCTGCCGTGCTGTGGTCATCTCCGCCGCTTACTGGAGCTGTCGGTAGCGGCAGAGACGATCGGGTCCTCTCCCCTCACAGGCTGGATGCCAAATGAGGGAAAGATGGCCCCCACTCAGCTCCACACCACTGGATGGCGGAAGCGACGTCAAACGTCACTTTCGCCCAATGGTCTTAAAGGGAAAACGTACAAGGGATGTTTACATTCCTTGTAATAGAAATAAAAATGACCCAGATTTTTTTATTTTTTTTTAAAAAGGACAGTGTCAAGATAAAAAGTAATTGTAAAATAAATAAGAAAAAAAATTCCATGAGTGGGTGCAATTTTGAAGTGTGACATGTTGGGTATCAGTTTACTCGGTGTAACATTATCTTTCACAATATAAAAATGGGCTAATTTTACTCTTATCTTATAATTCAAAAAATTTTATTTTTTCCTAAAAAATTGTGCTTGTAA
>JBBGZY010000044.1:7452500-7885000 GCA_037952925.1 Lithobates clamitans
TGTAGACTGCCACGGAGTCTGTCAGGAAAACTGAAAATTTTCTATCAAATACTTACCGTAATTTTCCTTTCCTGATGGACTCCATGGGAGATGGAGTTCCCACCCATTGGTCAAGAGTTGGCTAGTTACGGAACGCAGTCTCTGTCTGTGAGCTCAAATTTATGGGAATGGGGTCCTATAGCATTGGAGAAGAGGCGGGGTTAACCCACATGTAGACTGCCATGGAGTCCATCAGGAAAGGAAAATTACGGTAAGTATTTGATAGAAAATTTTCAGTTTTATGTGTTTGGTTGTGCAGCGGTACCCCCGTAAGGGCTGCTAAAAGACTCTGTACCCCACTGATTACCCACTCTTCAAATCGAGTACGCTGAACCATTTTGCCCCGTAAGACACTGAAGGGCATATTCAGTGTGGGGAGTTGTGCACTGATCAGGGATGGTACGCCGGTTTAGAGTCCGGTAGTCAATGCACATGCGTAGCGATCCATTCTTTTTCCGCACCACCACAATAGGGGATGAATACGGGCTCCTGGATTCCTGAATGACCCCTGAACTCTTCAGTTCCGCAAACTGCTCCCGAAGGTCTTCCAGGTCACTGAGGGGTATTCTCCTAGCTCGTTCTCAAAAAGGCTTATCCTCCTGTAACTGGATTTGATGTTGAGTGCTCTTTCCACATCCCACATCAAAATCATCCTTCGAAAAGATCTTCTCCTGCCCTGGGTGGCCTGGGGCACACAACCGCCAAAGTGTCAAAGGCCACCAATTTCCCGACAGCTGCTGGCCTGAAGGATATTTGAATAGGGATGTACCCATCATATGGGCACTTGGCAGTTCCAATTCCCCAGATCTCCAGTTCTTCAAGCTTTAGTAGAGGAAGGTGAGTCAGGTACTTGTCATAGAAGTCCTGATATAGAAGCGTGACTTGGGCCCCAGTGTCTAACAAGGCCCTTGTGTAAATGCCCTCTATTTGTACGGACACAATCGGGGATGGTCACATTAATTTCTCTGGAAAGCTCTCTAAGTTGTTTCTGGTAGAGTTGGGTTTGCAATCCCTCTTAAGTGTATTCGGAGAGGACCTAACAGTAGCCCTAGGTGGGACACTAGGTTGTTTCTAGTAGAGTTGGGTTTGCAATCTCTCTTAGGTGTATTCTGAGAGGACCTAACAGTGGCCCTGGGTGGTGACAAAGCATTGACCCTCTGTGCCCGGGTCCCTGACCCTAGTGACGGGTTACTTGGCTGTGAGAGTGATGAGGGTGTCGATGCCAAACCCTTCTTCTGAGGCCTTCTCCTGAACCTCCGCCTTCTTCCAATTCTGGAACTCTGTTTCTTGTCGGGGTTTCCAGCTGGCTCCTTCACTGAGACCCCTGAAAGTTTCCTGCCTTCTGATCTAAGAACAGTTTTTGTAATATCTTAACAAGCTCTGCCAACAGCTCGACGCTTACTTCCTTCTGCAGACACTGTGCCTTGAAATGTCCTGGTTCCCTACACTTCAAACACTTCTGGATACCAGTCCTTTTGGCCTGTGCTTTGGCCTGAACCTCTATAACATGCAGCAAAGCTTGTTACACCTGCTCTTGAACTTGGGCTCCATTCTCTGATGACTTGACTGGAGTAACTTTGGGTGTGGATTGCACCACAGGAGCCTCAATGTAGTTCATAGCCTCAAAGTCTGGTTTTCCTCTTTTCCTCTTCTTCTAATGACATCCGCAGCTGGACTCCGAAGACTTTCACTGATCCGTTGTCTCTTTACGTTTTCAGACACATTCCAATCCTCTATCGCCTGCATGGCTTGATTCATCCAACTGTCAAACTCTCAAATTCCTCGCCTTCTAGGGTGGGGACACGGCCTGAGAAAAATTGCAAGCTTCGATACCCCTGTTTGGCAGAGATGGCATGGCTCTTTATCAGGCTCCCAACCAATCGACTCATGTATGTGTAGAATGAAGCAGGAGGCATTCCAACCATTGGACTGCCTACAACTGAACCGTTTGCAACCGGACTTCCTTGTTGCAACTGGGAGGGGGTCTTCATCCAGATAACTTGTCAACTGTAATGAGATTATTTGACCATCAAGGCCTTCCACCAGGCTCACAACACTCTTTTCAAACTCAACTGGAATGCTCTCCCTCCACTCCAAGAGGGCATACAGACAGTTGTCCTCATACTCATGTTTTAAGTCCAAAAGGTAAGACCCTTGTTCTGGGACAGCCTTCCTCATCAACTGTTGCACCTCCCTGTCGAACCACCGGACTCCTGGTAGTTTCAGAACTGTGGTTAGCTCCAATCAGCTCCCATGTTCTCGGACACAGTCAGTGGCGGTGACCGCGTCCATGTTTTCTTCTACCTTGGACACATCACCTGACTTGCTCGAGCGTCCCAGATGGGGTATCTTAGTGGAACCTCCAAATGTAGCGGTACCCCTGTAACGGCTGCCAATAGACTCTGTACCCCACTGATTACCTCGACTCTGCAAATCCTCCCTTACCTCTGACACCCTGGGTTCCATCATGTCACCAGCTGTGGTAGTAAATAGAGACTCACACAATATTAAAGAAACAGTTCAAATATGTTTACTGTAGTATCAAAACACAAGATACATATGTATATCAACTTTGGTCAATAATGGAAACACTCCTGCATACACCGCCCTTTATCTCAAACTTATCTAGTAAACACAATATATTGGTGTAAAGTTCCCTGAACTGTGAAGGAACACACATATTAACTCAATACAGGGACCTATGTGAACAAGTTAACAGAAGAGTAAACACCTGGCACAATATCTTATGTGTTAGATCTCTCCCTTCTGCCTCCTCAACTCACAGGCCAGCAACTCTGCACAATATTGAAACAGTATAAACAATATTATATTCAATAGGATGGCTCCCTTTAGCAGTTCAATGCAATTTGAGCAGGTGAGGTGAGAAAATTCTAAAAAGGTGAGAAAGGGTGTTCCTTGAAATCCAGATGTCTTCAGCTAGCCTCTTTTAAGTTGTAAATAAAGTAATCCAAAAGTGCAAGGTGTAGCAAAGTTAGCAAAGCTGTGATTTATGCTGGTAGTAGTATAGCTTCCTTCTTTTTATAATCCTAAATCTGTCATCTGATGTGGCTACTAGAATCAGTAATGGGTACTGAGCATAGGCATCTACTGACTGTTGGTAAACAGAGGGTTTAACTTCCGTGGGACTACAAGTACCACCAGCTAAACTGTGGGTGTTGTTTAACAGCAGTGTCCTTAACTATAACAAGGGCTATGCCCGCTTACTACTCCAAGTTTCCAATGGATTAGATAATGGTGCAGATGATGAGAAGACTCCAGCCAGAACTCTCTCTCTCTGTCTTTGCTCTGTAAAAAGGTGGCCGCCGCACCACGCTGCAGCTCCCTGGAATCTGAATTGCAGGTGCCTCTGGATGACCCGGAACACCCGCCGGTCCACTGCACTGAAGAAGTGATGCTGTCCGCAGAGATCCCTCTGGGTATAGCTGTCCAGCTTCCCACTGTGTAGGCTGCAAATCGTCAGCAAACTCCCTGTCACACAGATCTCCTGCTGGCAGAGTCAAAATGGTGTCCAGAGAGGCTGATCTAGGCCACGAAAGCCCTTTTTATAATCTCTCCCAGCAGTCTGTTCTGTGCACTCAGCATTCTGTTCCTTGTAGTTCAGATCAGTCCTGTTGGCAATGTCACTTCAGTGTTCTGAACTACACGTTCCATGATGCTTTGCTCTGAATCCTCACACAGGAAGAGAAGAAATTCACACATAGAGTCCAGCATACAGTAGAGGGAGCCAACCCCACATTAACAACACAGAAAATGTCTCTAACGTATAAGCATAATAGCTGACCATGGCTACAGTTGTAACATGACAAAATGTGGTAATCTTCAAGGGGTATGAATACTTTTTCAAGGCTCTGTAGTCATACCATAGTTTGTAGACTCCATAACTTTCATACAGACTAAATAATAAACACGTATTTGGGTTATTTTTTTTTAACAAAGAAATGTAGCTGACTACATTTTGGCCTGAATTTATGAAGAAAGATTATTTGTTTGCTAAATTTTGTAACAGAAATTAAGAAAAAATTGTGGCTTTTTTCCCCAAATTTTTGGTATTTTTTTCTTTATATAGCAAAAAATATAAAAAAAAACCCAGTGATAACTAACTATTGCTAAAAGAAAGCTCTATTTGTGTGAAAAAAATTATTTAAATTTCATTTGGGTACCACGTTGCATGACCGAGCAATTGCCAGTTAAAGTACTGCAGTGCTTAATAGCAAAATATTTCCTTGTCGTGAAGGGAGTAAAACTTTCTGAAGGTCAAGTGGCTGAACGTACCTTTTTATTACATGCACCTGCATCGCCTAAATAAAATGCATCATTTACAAATATTGCACTGTCTGTCTTGCAGCTATAAATGTTTCAGTATTCTTCAAAATGACTTGATGTCTTATTGTGGTATGCTTTTGATATTGCTGTTTCCTGTCTACAAGCGACACCTTTTAACATGTGGCTTTTGCTGCTGGGGTATGCAATATAATTACTGTAACTGGCTTTTTACCAGCAGCTTCCAGTAAAGTCTTGTCTGTAAGGTTTTTTTTTTTAAATGGTAAGTATTTTGATCAATATACAAATAACTGAGACCATGTTTACTATTTGTTTTAAAGTGTCACAGAGTTACTATTTCTTTTAATAATCTATACTATCAGTGTTACTATTTCTTTTAATAATCTACACTGACAACTCCTAAATGTAGCAGTGAATCCACTGACTCCTTTGCCATTTCCTAGCGTCTTATCAACCGCATGCTTTACATACATAAGCAGATCTTTCATCTGACATAGTACAAGATAAGATATTCACCAAACAGATTGAAAACCAGAGCATTATTCTAGACACATGTTTTAGGAACATTTTCATCACGTGCTTTTTTTTAGGACAGATTTCAGATCTTAGACACATTTCACTGTCAGATATCTGCACAGTAAATCATAGTAATAATCACATAGAAAATAAATAAATTTAAATATGTGGTAGCGCTGCCCAAGTAAATATATCCATAAAAATAAATAACTAAAGAAACCACATTTCATAGCATAAAAGATAAAGTGCTAGTGCAAACAATAAACCAGTGAATATAATTAGTACATGATTATAATATGCAAAAATACTAATAAAAAGTCCTCTTATAATTGTGTTTAGGTAGTGATTCTTCTTATAGATTGTGCAAAGGAACAAAAGTTTTTAGTCAATAAAGTGCTTCAAAAATATAACACACAGGGGGTTACTTACTAAAGGCAAATCCACTTTGCACTGCAAGTTCACTTGAAAGTGCACCGAAAGTGCACTTGGAGGTGCAGTCGCTGTAGATCTGAGGGGGACATACAAGGAAAATAAAAAAACAGCATTTTAGCTTGCACATGATTGGATGGTAAAATCAGCAGAGCTTCCCCTTATTTCAGATCTTCCCCTCAGATCTACAGCGACTGCACTTCCAAGTGCACTTTCAAGTGCACTCGCAGTGCAAAGTAGATTTGCCTTTAGTAAATAACCCCCACAGTGTTCTGCCATATTACAAACTGTGCTCCATTCACCAGGTGAAGTGCATGCTCATCTTCATTTCAGACCCACAAAGCTTGTTTGGCTGTACTTCTCCTATGGCTCACAGGAGTGCAATTCGTTTTGCACGCCTGTGACCCTCTTTCAGCAGAGAGCAGGCTGAAGTCCTCTCTCTGCTGATGTTACAGAAGTCTGTCCAGGCACCGCGTCATCGCGACAATGGAAGTCTGGATCTGCCAGGTGCCTGGACTGACACCCTGCTCAGCCTCTCAGCGAGCTGCTAAGAGTCTGAGCCGGCCACTCCTGCCCCCTCCACAGCCCAGTGCTCCAGTGATTGAGGAGGAAGCAGAGCGGAGAGCTGCCGATTGACAGTCTGCAGCTCTCTGCTCGGGGAACTGCCAGAACCGAGTGATTGGCGGTGTTCGATCGCTCGGTTCTCAGTATAGAGGCGACAGGGGACAGATGCAGCATCGGATCAATGCTGCATTCACCTAGGTAAGTATAAATCAGGAAAAACAAACCCATACTTCTCTTTTAAGAGTGATCTTGTTCTCCTTCCAAAGTGGCTCCATTCTCCAAACAGTTTACAAGCAACTCATAGGTAACATTTAAAGAGAAAAGCAGCCTCCAATAGTGCAGTACCCGGATTAATCAACTTAACAAAACCGCACAAAACCCAGCTTCAAACGTGCACTCACATTTATTGAATAAAACATCAGCATGTAATTAAATCCAGCATGTATCTCACGTAATCCAAAAGACAAGATCCGGTCGCCAGGCTCAACCTCTACGCGTTATGCCGCTTACACACGTGGCTTCATCTGGAGGAAAGTCGAAGCTCGGTTATGAAGCACTTTATTGACTAAAGACTTTCATTCCTTTGCACAATCTATAAGAAGAATCACTACCTGAACACAATTATAAGAGGACTTTTTGTTTACCATGTTTTTATTGTAAATTTTTAAAAAAATTTGAATTACAAGCAATCGAATAGAATAAATTTGATTTCTTTCCAATAGTAGGATAGGTATATGAAAATGAAACTTGGTCTATTTAGTGCAACCAATGTCGAAACAATATAATATAACCAAACAAGCATTAGAGGTTATTTACTAAAGGCAAATCCACTTTGCACTACAAGTGCACTGCAAGTGCACTTAAAAAGTGCACTTGGAAGTGCAGTCGCTGTAGATCAGAGGGGGACATGCAAGGAAAAAAAAAAACAGCATTTTAGCTTGCACATAATTGGATGATAAAATCAGCAGAGCTTCCCCTCATTTCAGAGCCTCCCCTCAGATCTACAACAATCTACAGCGACTGCACTTACAAGTGCACTTTCAAGTGTACTTGCAGTGCACTTGTAGAGCAGAGTGAACTTGCCTTTAGTAAATAACCCCCATTGTGTATTAATAAATCCACAACAATGTAGTGACGTTAGTCATGGCACCAGCACATCCGAACACCCCTATGGGAACAAACTGTGTCCAGGTGGGAACATGGGCAATTATCACTCCCAGGTATGGTTCTTTCTTATTATTAAGAAATACACTTGAATTGTAACATTTCTGAAGGTTGTTTCATGTTAAGACAAGGTTAAAGTGGAGTTAAGGGTAAAGTTAAACAAGCTAGTACTGTATGTGTACAAAAAGGTGACTGTCATGGTTATGCAATAGCATTTTCTGTCAGCTTACCTGTCTCCATGTGTTCATCTCTAAAGACCAGCTGACTCTCACCTGACTGGTTTTATAACCTCTCCTCTAAGCATGGCCCCACCCCAGGCCCAATCAGGGAACCCTATATTAACCTGTGCACTGTAAGCCAGCAGTGCTGATCAACCATTGTGTGTTAGCCTCTGTGTGTACTTGCTGTGTTTCCTACGTCTGATTCCTGCTACCGACTTTGGCCTGTTCTCGACTCTCCCTGTTTGCTTGTTACCCTGACCTTTGGCATGTTATGTTTATCCTTGTCTGCTAGTCGCCCTGACCTTTGGCTTACCCCTTACTTCCCTGTAGTTCCAGCCTGCTGCCTCCTTCCTCTTCTCCTGTAGTCTATGGTGAGCGTGAACTGTGAGACCCTGGGGGCTGCGACCTGGAGCCAGACTGCAGCGAAGTCCATCCTCACCACTAGAGGCTTTGGTGAACACCCGCTGGCTCTTAGACTCCGCGCCCTGCGGAATCTATGCTCTAGTTGCCACTGGGAACCATGTTAGTTTCTCTTAGTTTGGTCTCAGGTGACCTGACAGAGACACAGTTTATTTGACCAGCTAGAAGGAGATTCTAGGTGAAGAGATTCTTCTGAGTAGTGAATCCAGCATGCCCATGTATTAGTGAATTTGGTAGGATTGTCTTTTGCTATGTGTATCAGCTTTTCCATTTCTGCTGTTTGACGTACATAGATGGTCCAATCCACTAGTGATGGTGGGGTAGATGAGCCCCATTTCAGCGGAATACATATTTTAGCTGCATTTACAAGATGTAGGGACAGGGATTTGTGATACGTAGATTGTGGGAGAGAGGAGTGGTGTAAAAAAGATATCGCGCGGGTGTAAAATCTAGAGCAAATGTGGTAATTTTTTATATGGTTTCATGTATCTCTATCCAAAAAGGATGAACTTTCGAACAGGACACTCATATATACCGTATATATTAGAGACCCACGTTCGACTCCACATCTCCAGCAGAGAGATGATAATGATGTGAGGGAAAATTTACTTAGTGAAACAGGTGTAAGGCACCAGTCAGTTTGCCAGTAATTTGTAAACAGATTCTTAATGGGTAACATTTACCGTGCCTTTATGGATGTTGTGCAGGATATTGTCCCATTCCTCTTCCGTAAGGGAGAGGTCAAGATTTTTTTCCCATCTTTGATAGGGTCCACTGAACTTCACCTCCTGATTTTAATAAAGTAGGGTGTACATTATAAGAGGACTTTTTATTAGTATTTTTGCACATTATAATCATGTACCAATTATCTTCACTGGTTTATTGTTTTGCTAAAAATACAATAAAATCATTATTGGCAGACAAAACACAACATAACTTACAAACTACCTGCTAAATCTAGACTTGTGGGCTTGTTCCTGAGCCATGCTGTGTGCATCCATAGACACACGCAGTGCAACTCGGCCACACCCCTATTTACACAGAAGTAAATGGCGTTAGACTGGAAGTAATGCACACAGAACTATATGGCGTTAAACTGGCAGCAACGCACGCAAAACTATATGGCCCTAAACTGACAGTAACGCACACAGAACTATATGGCGTTATACTGGCAGTAACGCACGCAAAACTATATGGTGTTAAACTGTCAGTAACGCACACAGAACTATATGGCATTAAACTGGCAGTAACGCACACAGAACTATATGGTGTTAAACTTCCAGTAACGCACGCAAAACTATATGGCATTAAACTGGCAGTAACGCACACAGAAGTAAATGTCGTTAAATTGGCAGTAATGCACACAGAACTATATGGCGTCACACTGGCAGTAACGCACGTAAAACAATATGGCATTAAACTGGCAGTAATGCACGCAAAACTATATGGCGTTAAACTGGCAGTAACGCACACAAAACGATATGGCGTTAAACTGGCAGTAACACAAGCAAAACTATATAGTGTTAAACTGCCACTAATGCACGCAAAACTATATGGCGTTTAACTGGCGGTACGCATGCAAAACTATATGGTGTTAAACTGCCAGTAATGCACACAAACCTATATGGCATTAAACTGGCAGTAACGCACACAGAAGTAAATGTCGTTAAACTGGCAGTAACACACGCAAAACTATATGGCATTAAACTGGCAGTAACGCACACAGAAGTAAATGTCGTTAAACTGGCAGTAACACACGCAAAACTATATGGCGTTAAACTGACAGTAACGCACACAGAAGTAAATGGCGTTAAGCTGGCAGTAACACACAAAACTATATGGCGTTAAACTGGCAGTAATGCACACAGAACTATATGGCGTTAAACTGGCAGTAATGCACACAAAACGATATGGCGTTAAACTGGCAGTAAGGCACACAAAACAATATGGCGTTAAACTGGCAGTAACGCACACAAAACTATATGACATTAAACTGGCAGTAACGCACGCAAAACAATATGGCGTTAAACTGGCAGTAACGCACACAGAACTATATGACGTTAAGCTGGCATTAACGCACACAAAATGATATGGCGTTAAACTGGCAGTAACGTACACAGAACTATATGGCTTTAAACTTACAGTAACGCACGCAAAACAATATGGCGTTAACCTGGCAGTAACGCACACAAAACGATATGGCGTCAAACTGGCAGTAATGCACACAGAAGCAAATGGCGTTAAACTGGCAGTAATGCAATCAAATAAACGGTGTTCAACCATCCATTGACTCTATCTGAACTGTCCCTACTCTAGCTATGCACTAATGTCAAGATTACTGACACAGTCTCACTACACTACAGTAAAACTATCTGAGCTGTCCCTACTCTAGCAGCACACTATGCAAAGCTGAATGATGGTCCTCCTCACTACACTCACACTATCCCTAGACTGACACTAAACTAATATTGTACACTGACAATTGAAGCAAAATAGCACAGTATAGCACACTAACTAACTAATAGCACTGAACAGAACCCTGTTCTATCTCTCTCCACGCCAAAATCACACTGAAAACGGCTGCTATTGAAAGATACTTTTATACTGTGGGGCGGGAATGAGCCATGATTGGATAAAGTCATGATGACAGTGTCCAATAATGACTCTGACAGTGCTCTGTGCCCTGATTGGCTGAAGCTTTCACTGCTTCAACCAATCAGGGCTTGAAATGCACTATTCAGCACCGCAGTGCATTGTGATCGGTTCGGGGGGGGGGGGGCGAACAAACGGTCGAACAACCTGAACTTATGCTCGGACCAAACTGTTCGCCCATCCCTAATTGTAATGCACAGGTGCTATGCACAAATGAAACTTATCGAATACATCCATTAAAGTAGCAAGTCTGTATGAAATTTAAAGTGGTTCTAAAATCAGAAAGTTTTTTGTCTTAATGCATTCTATGCATTAAGATAAAAAAACTTCTGTGTGCAGCAGCCCCTCTCAGTCCCTCTATTAATTACCTGAGCCCACCTTGATCCAACAATGTGCACGGACTCTCTCTCATCACTGTCAATCAAAGTCAGTGAGCCAATGAGGAGAGAGAGGGGGTGGGGCTGAGCCTCGGCTATGTGTCTGAATGGACACACAGAGCAGCAGCTAGGCTCGGGTGCCCCCATAGCAAGCTGATTGCTGTGGGGGCACTTGGCAGGAGGGAGGGGCCAGGAGCGCCGGCAAGGGACCCGAGAAAAGGAGGATCTGGGCTGCTCTGTGCAAAACCATTACACAGAGCAGGCAAGTATAACATGCTGGCTACAAGGGCGAGTTAAGAGGGTGGTGATAAATGGGGATTACTCGAAATGGTCAGGGGTGGGTAGTGGGGTCCCCCAGGGTTCCGTGCTGGGACCAATCCTATTTAATTTGTTCATAAACGACCTGGAGGGTGGGGTAAACAGTTCAATCTCTGTATTTGTGGATGATACTAAGCTAAGCAGGGCAATAACTTCTCCACAGGATGTGAAAACTTTGCAAAAAGATCTAAACAAGGAGTGTGCATGCGCGGGACTCCCAGGAGGAAGCCATAGCCGAGAGCTCCGCACCGCTCCAGCCCTTCTTAGCCCCCAAGACGTCTGTTCGAGTGGGACCCACCTCACACAGACCACCACAACTCCCGGGAAGACCCAGGGCACAGTTTCACATGCCAGCCCCCCCAAAAAATGTTGACCCTCCTCTATCACTCCAGCAGCCTCCCCCCTTGCTGGCAACCCCTGTGAGTAGCATGATCCCTCAAGGGATCTCCCCAGCTTCCACGGAATCCCTGCTGAGCAGGACAATGGGAGATCTCCTCCACACCCCCATGATGAATTCCCCCTAGGCCTCACAGGCCCACAACAGACTTTCCCTATGCTGCCTGGCTAACCTCCTGACATGTCACAGCTGCTCCACAGCTTCTCTGAGATCCTGGCTGCAGGCCTAGCCCAAAATGCTATACAAATCACAGCTACCATTGGGGCTGATTTGCAGAGCTTAGGAGACTGCATGGATGCCATTGAGCAGGCAGTAGACAACATAGCTGCACGCACCAACCAAAATGCCACCTGTATCCAAACGCTACAAGATTAACTTGAATCTGCGCTAGCCAAATTGGATGACTTAGAAAATAGGAGCAGGCAATACAATTTCAGTATACGGGGATCCCTGAATCGGTCACAGATATACCAAGCACAGTTAAGCTTTTCATTAAGGACATTATACCTGACATGCAGGGCCACAGACTTGAGCTGGACAGAGCACATAGAGCCCTTCAACCCCCCCGCCAAGATGGGCTCCCGAGAGATATTGTGGTTAAACCCCACTATTATGGAATAAAAGAAGACATAATGAGAAGAACCCGCAATCTGGAAAACCTCTCCTTCCAGGGGAAACAAAATTAAAATTTTTGCTGATATCCCCCCCACCGCTATCCAAAAGCAGAGATCCCTCAAACCTCTCCTTGAAATTCTGGCGCAAAAATCCATCAAATACCACTGGTCTTTCCCTTTCCGTCTCCAGTTTCAGTTTAGAGACAAATCATATGGATTCACCAACTTTCAAGATGGCGAACGCTTGCTATTGCAACTAGGATTCATCGCCTAAGAATTGGCCAAGCCCGGCTCCTCCTAGCGACTCCCTCCGAACAGCCCGCTGACCCCGCTGTGGAACAAGCGACTCTCAAAGAGGTACCGAGACGATCACCCCCCAAGATGAGCAGCTTTACCCTAAATCCTTGACGGCATGTTTTACCTTCACTTCTGGGGCTGGATGGCTGCCCTATACTTTTGTGTAGTGGTCTGCCCTACACACATTTGGTGACTGGTTGCCTTGTTTGACCTTTGGTCTCCTTAGGTTGGATCCCGTTAGCCTTCTCAATGGCTAATTGGGATGCCTTCCTCTCCTCCAGTCCCCTACCCAGGCGAGCCCCATTACCAACTTGCCAATGACTGTTTGCACATTGTTATGATCCCACTAGTTGTCCTTTCTCGGACATATTTTGTCTTCCTCCCTCTCCCCCCCACCATCCCTTCCCCTTATCCTCCTCCCCTGGCAGAGCCCCCCATAACTTACCATTAATGAGTGACTTAATTTACTGATGTATTTTGTTGTTCTGAACCTGAAAATTCCTCATTATTCCCTCCCTCTAGGGTCCCACAACACTATCCTCCCCTATAGGGGGACCTGACGGCCAGAGCGGCCCAACATGCCACTCCATCTTTTGTGATGCAGGGGAGCTTCCTCCTCTGGTGACACCAGGACAGCAACCCTTACCAGGGTTCCCTCTTCACCAATCCCACCCCTATCGGGGGGTTCGGTCTAGGACCTGGCTTGCCAGTCTTGTTACTACTTTGTTAGACGCTGTATTTGTCTTAACTCATTGATTCCAATTTTTTCTTTTCGCCCCTTCTTCTTATTCTTTCTATGCTGTCTCCCCTCCTCTAACTTTCCAAATACTCCCTACAGGAACCTTCGCAGAGAATAACCCCCGATCTGTCCTCGGGACTTCCAGATACACCCAGGGTCTTGAGGGTCATTCCCCAATCTCCAGAGACAGAGGTAAGCTCCCCTCACATGTACTCGCTAATTCCCTCGGACGCTCATGGCTGATTAGAACCCCTACCACATGTCTCTCAGGATTGCTTCAAACAACACGCAGGGACTCAACTCCCAATCCAAATGCCGGAAGGCATTTTAAAGATACCACGCTAGAGGCCTTGATATTGTATTACTACAGGAGACCCATTTTCCCACCACTTACACCCCATTCTTCCTCCACCTTAATTTCCCCACCTCCTATTTGGTGAATGCCGACTCCAAAAAGAGGGGGGTTGCCATCCTTTTAGCTAAGTGGATCCCATTCACACGTTCACACACAGTTAGAGACCCAGACGGCAGATATATTCTGATCAAAGGGCTCATTGAAGGGGTGATGCATTCCATCATCTCATACTACGCCCCTAACCGAGACCAAGCACACTTTTTCTCCTCCATGTTGTCAACCCTTTCCCCCTTACTGGAAGGCAGAGTGATTATGGGAGGTGACTCCAACATCACATTTGATCACTTGCTAGACAAGTCAACCCACGACAGACCGCATCTCAAACAACCACCGAAACAGAGTCTCCGTATAGCCCGACTATTGCATGACCTGGGCTTGATTGACACCTGGAGGGAAATGAACCCCACATCTAAAGACTATGCACATTACTCGGCCCCACACAAGACGTACGCCAGAATTGACCATATCTTCATCCTCAACTCAGAGATCCACACGGCCACACACGCTTCAATTAACAAGGTACCCTGGTCTGACCACTCTTTGGTTATCCTGAGAAGCACCAGCTCCCTTTTTCTCATTAATGACACTGGGGACACGACCCCGTGTACCCTATGGGGGGTCCATAAAGCTGTCTTAAGGGGAAAAATTATCCAGCTTGCTTCCAAATTAAAAAGAGAAAGGAAAGTAGATATAGAAAAACTAGAAAAAAACTTCAATTCCCTCAGCCTGTTCCACAAGCGTAATCCCACTTCTGATACCCATGCAAATCTTGAATCCGCTAGAGTGGCCCCGAATCTAGCTCTGACCTCTAATGCGGACAAACATCTTCACTGGTTGAGCGGCAGATTCTATTTACAGGCTGACAAAATTGGCCCACACTAGGCGGCCAAGCTCTCCCCCAGGATAAAAACTTTCTTCCTCCCCAAAATCAAATCCATGTAAGGTACCCTGACCCAGGACCCCAAAAGAATTCTGGATACGTTTCACTCCCTTTACGCTAAACTTTACTCTGCACATGACCCGAATAACCCCAACTCAATTAGCTCTTTCCTGGAGGACATAAACCTCCCCAAGTTCTCAGATTCACATCGCTCTATTCTGGAATCTCCCTTCCAGGAAGATTAAGTCCGAGAGGTCATTAAAACCACTTGAGGACCGGCTCCTGTACATATACGTTGGCAGTTTAAAGATGGATATCTCGGTAACGGCAGCAGCTGCTGCCACAACTGAGGTATCCATCTTTTGAGCTGGCGGTCCTATTTCTGATAATGGTGGTCTCTGCAGCGAATTCACCATGAGATCACTGTTATCGGCGATGGGAGAGGACCTGTCCATGGCTGGGTATGGAGACGAGTGAGAGGAAGATGGCCCCCTGATGGCTTCTCAGCTCTTTATTACCAAAAATTTTCTGAAGTCCTCTCTCCTCGTCTGGTCCGTCTCTACAGCTCCCTCCTGGAACTGGCAGCCAACCTTGCTTATATCACCGTTATTCTTAAACAGGGTAAAGACCCCAGAGAAGTGGGGATTTTGTTAATTAATAACGATTTAAAGATTATGATGAAAATCTTAGCCAATAGACTGGCTTCCTTCATCGATACCTATATCCATAAGGATCAGGTGGGATTCATCCCCCGAAGAAGGCAGGGGCCGGACCAGATTAGGAGAGCGGTGGACCTAATTTCCCTCTTGCAATTCTCTTGGGATGGAGGCCCATCCCAGGAGGGATATATCCTTTCCATAGATCTTCAAAAGGCCTTTGACATGGTCACCTGACTCTATCTCTTTACCATCTTACAAAAATTGGATTTCGGCCCGGAATTTACTAGAACCCTGGAAGCCCTCTATTCTTCACCTAAAGCATGAATCAAACTACAAGGTCACCTCTCGGACCAATTCCCCATCCTGAAAGGTACCAGGCAAGGATGCCCTCTTTCCCCCATCCTTTTCGCCATTGCGATAGAAACTTTGGCATTAGCCATCAGACAACACCCGGACATACATGGGGTAAAATGTGGTCAATTGACCCACAAATGCGCCTTATTCGCCGATGATGTTCTTCTTTTTGTCACCTCCCCCCTCATATCCACCCCCAATATTTTCAGACTCCTAAATACATTTGGATCAGTCTCAGACCTGCAAGTTAACATGACCAAATCAACAGCCCTAAACATCTCCACCCCCCAAGACCTAGTCGATAGATTAAAAAAACACTCCCCCTTTTCCTGGAGCCCATCCTCTCTCCCCTACCTGAGCGTTCAGCTCACTTCTAAAATTGAGCAACTACACCAATGCAATTACCCTCCTATGTTCAAGAGACTGTCGGAAGGCCTCTCTCAATGGTCCCTATATAAAATGTCCTGGCTGGGGAGAGTGAATGCGGTCAAGATGACCTTGCTGCCCAGAATTTTGTACCTCTTCCACTCCCTCCCCATTCCCATAACAAAGCGTCTCCTAGATAAACTGCAGTCAGCAATTATATGCCTCATCTGGGGCAGTAAAGGACATCGTCTATCCAAGACGGTTCTATTTAGATCCAAGAAAAAAGGGGGACTAGGACTACCTAATCTATGGTTATTATCAGGTTGCCCAACTCTGCCAATTCTGTCATTCATTCCAAAGGCCCGAAACCGGACTGGGTAGACAAAGAAAGACAGGCGAGTCCCAACCATTCCCTAGATTTCCTAGTCTGGAGCCCACAGAAAGATCCACCCCACAATTTTTTCCCCCACACTCTCACATTCCATGACCCTATGTGATGCCCTACACAAACAACACTCCCTTACATCGGCTTGGCGTCCGCTCACGCATATTTTTCATAACCCCCTGTTCCCCCCGGGTCTCAATATCAAGGCCTTAAGTGGTGGCTAGACAAGGGCCTCTACAGAATAGGGCAATATTTCAATGGTAACGGCCCTATCTCACTTAGCTATTGCATTTCTAAACGTTCCGATACAACCAACTATTACATTTCTTGCGCCGGGTGTGGAAGAGTTCTGAGAAACCGCTCTCTGTAACTCAATATGAGCTTTGGTGTTACTCAGAGGTGAGCGTAAGAGGGGGAATCTCCCTGATCTATTCAGCCTTAGCCGAACCCTTGGAGAAAGCGACCTACATGCTGAAATGGGAGCGAGATCTCCAGTTTGAATGGGACCTAGACAAATGGCACAAATTTTTAACTTTGCCCGCTCCTACAGGGGAATCCTCAATAGTTCCCTTGTGGAGGCGGACCTCAAAGTAATTTCCTGCTAGTACTTGGTCCCCACACGTCTCACCAAATTTTATCCTCAGTCCTCTACACATTGCTTCAGAGGATGTGGCCACATAAGCTCCCTCCTCCATAACTTATGGGAATGTCCCAGAATGTCCCAGAAAAAATCTTTTACCTCATCCGCAAATCCACTGGATATGCGGTGAAACAGGATCCCACAATAGCACTCCTTAATAGCCGAGTTCCTGCTGTATCCAAACTGACCCAATCCCTAATCCACTTTATCCTCCTGGAGGCCAAGATTACCTAAGCCCGGGCATGGAAATCCCCCTCGGTCTCCTTTCACCTAACTAAACAAAAAATTTCCTGGATTATGTCTCAGGAAAAAATTTTCAACACCACACTCGACACGTCAGAGAAATTTAGACTCACCTGGGAACCCTGGGCTAAATATATAGGAATTTCTCTACTTCCCTGAGGAACAGAAGCCCCCTTAAGCCTGAGCAAGTCATGCTGCTGGCCGTATGCTCTACCCTTTGCGAAGGTTCCCCCCTCCCCCTTTTTTTTTTCTTTCCCGAACTTCTTTCTTCTCCTCTTGTACTCCTCTCCTCTATGATCTCCACTTGAACATCATAGGTTTCTGTTGTCAATACCATGTTTAACTAATTAATGACTCCCATTGTGTTTTTTATCACGATCAGGGGAGTGACCTAGCCCTCTCCCTGCAGTACCTGGTCATACACCCGATTGCCCCTAGCACAGCAGGCTCCCATTTGGGGTGCATGGGGCGATTGGGGGTGACCTTAAGCAGAGTAATTTAGAATTGTTTTACCTATCAAACCTTGTTCATTCCTTTGTTTTGTTTGTTTTGTACCCTCTATGTTTATGATGGAGATTCCCCTCATATTGCACTAACTCCTCATATGGTATTTATCCATTTTTGTTCAACTGTTATTTTTTTTGAATAAACATTTAAAAACTTAAAAAAAAAAAAAAAAGATCTGAACAAATTAATGGGGTGGGCAACTACATGACAAATGACAAAAAAAGCAAGCAAGCAAGCATGCAACCAAGCAAGCGAGCCAGCAAGCAAGCAACAAGGCGGGTGGGACTTTATGTGAAGCACCTGGTTTGCAATGAGGTAGATTGGTGGATGGATAAATTGTTTAATAAATCATACACAATAGGTAACATACATATTGCTGATGTCAAATTAAAGAGCAGTTGAACATGGTAGTGACACTGGTAACATTTGACATATATGATAAAATTACAAAGTCCACCAATCGCATTTAGAGGTATACAGTAGCTGCAAGGTCGTGCCTGCATGACCTATGGCCTCAATATTCCTGTGTGATTGATGAATTATAAACAATAGAAAGGTAACATAAAATTGAAGCATGGCATCTAGTAGCTCGATGCGTTTCGTGGTTATGTGCCACTCGTCAGGATCATGTGTGCGGTGCATCTGCAACTTAAAGATCAAAAAATTGTCTATCATATATCAACATGAAAGCGGATGAGGTAGAAATAACCTCCTCAAAATACATGTGTATTTGGGCAGCACAGTGGTGCAGTGGGTAGCACTCTCACCTAGCAGTAAAAAGGGTCGCTGGTTTGAATCCCAACCATGACTCTACCTGCCTGAAGTTTGCATGTTCTTCCTGTGCCTGCATGGGTTTTCTCCGGGTATTTTGATTTCTTCCCACACTCCAAAGAATGCTGGTAGGTTCATTGGCTTCTGTCCAAAAATTGGCCCTAGTATATGAATGTGAGTTGGGGACCTTGGATTGTGGGCTCCTTGAGGGTAGAGACTGATGTGAGTGTGTACTCACTCAGGTTGAATTGGATGGACTGGTGTCTTTATTCAACCTTACTAACTATGTAACTATGTAACTCACTGTCTGTATACTGGTGAAAAGAGCCAAGAGCAGTGAGCCATCCAGGGACACGATAACCGTGAGCTGAGGTGGGCTGCTCAGCAACGGCAGCCAACACAGGCACCATCTGGGGTGGACGCGAAACTGTAGGGGACTCTGGGGAAGTGGGTGATGGGTAAACCACCAGAATGGGGTTTGCTGGGGGAGGAAGTGAAGTTTGTCATATTGACAGGGATGGAAATACGCGGCCTTACCAGGCCATGATTTCATTTAAAGTCCCAAAAACCTGCCCTCCCTTTATAATACATGGCAAATGAGGTTTAATGTGGAAAAATGTAAAATAATGCATTTGGGTGGAAAAAATATGAATGCAATCTATACACTGGGGGAGAACTTCTGTGGGAATCTAGAATGGAAAAGGACCTGGGAGTCCTAGTAGATGATAGGCTCAGCAATGGCATGCAATGCCAAGCTGCTGCTAACAAAGCAAACAGAATATTGACATGCATTAAAAAGGATCAACTCCAGGGGGCGTGGCTAACTGGCGGAGAGAATGGCTGCACACTGAAACAGCTCCTCTCCACCGTGGGCTATCAGGGACTAACTGAGCGACACAGAGCCTCGAACTGAGCCGTCATCAGGCTCCAACACAGCGGGCACACTTCCCGATGCCAATCGGTAAGAGAAAAGACTGTACGAAGCTGGGAAAAATGACAAACTTCTTCCTGCAGCCACCCATTCTAACAGCGAAAATGGCGCCGGTGGCCCTGCTGGATCCACACACGGCTCTCGCCCGCAGCACAGCTCAGCTCACAAGCAAGTCCCAGAACACAGCATCAAACAGGAACAGGGAGGATATTCTCAGCCACCATCATCCTACTCCAGCCCAGTGAAAAGCAAGCTGAAAAAGAGTACCTCTTCAGAGTTGCACCTCAAGGTAAGCAGCTTTCATTCCTCACTAGATGATGCCAGGGAATTACAAGACTCCATCTCTGAATTCCCCACAACAAACCAGCTAGTTATGGACACCACATTGAAGGATATGTTAGTGTCACTGCATTCTACACTTCATGAAGACATACTAGGACTGGCACAACAAGTTAAATCAGAAGTAATTAAGAGAGTCTCCCATATTGAAACAAAATGGAGGAATTTGCATCAATTTTTAATAACATTGTTGATGCTCATAATGACAGAGATGATGAGATCATGACAATGAAAACTAAAATGATGGACTTAGAGGACAGATCGCGACGTAACAACGTCAAAATTTGGGGGATCCTTGAAACTATCAAACCTTCTGACCTGAAAGAATATTTTACAAACATCATGAAAGATGCGCTCCCTGATGCAACATTGGAAGATCTTCTTATAGATCGCATACATAGACTGCCAAGACCCAAGCACATACCATCCCACCTACCCAAGGATACTATTGTTAGAATACATTCTACCACATAAAGGAACAATTAATGTCGGCCACAATTTACCGTGATAATTTACCCCAAAGTATGCAAGTTCTGTCATTCTTCACTGACCTTCCCTTTACAACAGCACAGGCAACTTGCTACCATCACAAAACCGCTGAATAACCACCACATCACGTATTGCTGGCTGTACCCTGCTAAACTTCCAGTGACAAAAGAGGGCACCACCTATGTGATCACTACTGTACAAGAAGGCCTCCACCTCATGCGAGACTGGCAAATCATAGAGCCACAAGGTACGGAAAAGGAAAGTATCTCCCGCTCACCTCTGTCTACTCTGGAAAATTTGGATGTAGAAGTGGTCTGAACCTGTGTATCTATCAAATCTAAAATAATCCCACTCTCTGATGGCCCAGGAGATAGCCACATTGCATTTCTTATGACCCCACAAGTTCTAGCGGTTGTTTATCCACACAGATTCTGTATAGAATCATTTATTTTTATCTTGTGTTTTCTTTACTTTTGTTTTTGGTTTTAATAACATTCATTTTCTGTAAAGATCTTCAATTACAGACTTCCTTACATTGACCAATTGTGATATCTTGTTTCCGATAATTCGATCCTTCCCTACTGCAGCTCCAGCGACAACCATCTCTCCAACAGGTAATACACTATTACAAATTTTTCCTGCCATACAGATTATCAACAACACTCCCACTAACGTCTCCAGGTAATCATTATGGCATTCAAAATTTCCTCCATAAATGTAAAAGGCCTGAATAGTCCCACCAAGAGAAAGATGGTCTGGAAGGAAGCGGGTCGTCTTCAATGTGATATTATATGTTTTCAAGAGACACACTTTACCTCCCACAAACCTCCGGTTTTTCCTTGTCAAAAGAAGTTTATTGAGTATACAATATTATAAAGATACATAAAGTAGGTTTACAAGGATCTATAAAGTAAGCTCATTGTTTTACAGTAGGGTTTATATAGGTAAACATCATGACATTTCAAATATTAAACATTGGGTTCACGTAAACCTAAATTAAAGATATATATCATTTCCTTAGTTACTTTTGTAGGTATTTAAATGATTTATACCTACTATACATATTGTTTACAGGTAGAGTGTATATAGGTCAAATAAATTCTGATAATGAGCTTTAATCGTAAGGTGGAGAAAAGGAAAGAGAAAGAAGAAAAAGGGTAGAAAGGCAGAGGTATGGTCCTGTAAAAAGCTGCGCTAAAAATTAATAAAAGTCCATATAAATGACATCAAGGGGATTTCTCCAAATCCTTTTCAAATGAAAACACGACCACCGTGCACTTCTAAGCAGTAGTGACAATCCACCCTAGTAGTTGAGCCTGCTTACCAGATGGCAAGCATAAAAGGGCAAGTGGCTTTAGCCTAGCCAAGGCCTTTTAGCTTGCTGACGCTCCAGGTGTTCCTGTGGGGGGTAAATCTCCAGGCTCCCTGAGCTCCTTCTCTCTCCAGCGATGTCCCCGATCACCTCAGCCATCCAGTACACAAGGTTGTCCCTCTCGTCAGTTTATTATTCTTTTTAGTTCTCTTTGAAGCCTTAGAATGGGTGTCTCTGTAAGTCATTTAATCTGTTACCATGGCAACAGGACAGAGTCATTGAAATTTGACAGGAACTGTTGTTTTATCCAAGGATGCCAAAGTTTTTCAAATTTTGGAATTTGATTTTGATCGATGGCTACCATCTTAGCATGGGACATTGTATTATTCATTCTGTGAATTGTTTCTGCTAGTACAATGTAGGAGATTTCCATGCCTTGGCCACTGTTTGTTTTGCAGCTGTTATTAGTTGGATCATAAGTTTGAATTGAGAGAGTGTTAACCATTCCGGTTTTAGATTAAGTAAAGTTATATATGGATCTGGTTGTATTATTTTTTTAAATAATTTAGATGCAATCACGAAGACTTCCTTCCAGAAGGTTTGGATTACTGGGCACGTCCACCATATGTGTAAATGTGTGCCTATTTCTGGGCATCCTTGAAAACAAAGAACTGAGGTATTAGGTGAATATTTTGCCACTCTAGTGGGTACAAGGTACCAGCGAGTTAGGACTTTATAATTTGTCTCCAGTGCTAAGATGTTGGGTGAAGATGACTTAGATGTGAGCCCTATGTTGGACCAGTCCGTGTCTTCTAAAGTTCGTCCCAGGTCCTCCTCCCACCTCTGAACGTAAGAGGGTCTATTAAGATTTACTACTCCATATAATTGATTATAAAGTGATGAAATTGTACCTTTAGCAAATGGATCTTTTGTACAGAATGATTCAAAAATTGATAATTGGGATAATGGTGTCTCCCCCTTTAGGAATGGTGTATAGAAATTTTTGATTTGGAGATATCTAAATATCTCAGAGTTTGGTAGATCATATTTTTCTCTAAGCGATGGGAATGAAAGGAATGATTTAGATGCTATGAAGTCATTTAGTGTCTGAATGCCTGATGTTGTCCAAGCTTTAAAAGAATTTGGGTAGATCCATGCCGGATAAAAGGCCGGATTTCTGATGAAAGAAAGGAGAGGATTGTGTGGAGATTGTAACTGATATTTGGTTTTTAGTTTATCTCAGAGAGATAAGAAGTGTTTAGTTATGGGATTATGAATTTTAAAGCGGTCTTTAGGATCAAGCCATAACAAGTTTGATATTAATAGAGGGTCATTTTCTGAAGCCTCTATAAATACCCATAATGGGATTTCCTGTTTTGCATGGTATTTGGACAGACTGGCCAAATGTGCTGCTCTGTAGTAGTTAGTAAAATTAGGGTATCCCAGGCCTCCTTTATTTTTGGGAAGATGTAGTGTGTGTATAGGTATACGTGGTTTAGAAGAGCCCCATATAAACGAAGTTGCTCTTTTTTGTACTATTCTCAAAAAATAGGAAGGAATTGGAATAGGGAGGACTCTGAATAGATAAAGCAATTTGGATAGAATAGTCATTTTGATTGCATTAATCTTCCCTATCCAGGATAAAGGAAGTTGCGACCATTGTTTTATTAGATTTGTGATCTGTCTTAATACAGGAGGATAATTGGTTGAGAATAAGTCAGAATGAGATGCTGTTAATGAATTCCAAGATATGGGATTGATTTTTCTGTCCATGTGAAAGGGAGTGCAGCCCTAGCCGGGATCAATTCCATGTTTGTGAGCGAAATATTAAGCACTAGGCATTTCTTAGATAGAAAACATAAAGGGATTTTCCGTTTTTTAGCAATATGTGCCAATAACACTGCCCTGCGTATATTATCGCCTGCCTGTCTATTTGGCATGAAGCCTACTTGATCTCTATGTATTAATTTTCCTATAATGCTATTGAGGCGTTTTGCTATTATTTTTGCTAATAATTTAATATCAAGGTTTAACAGAGAGATAGGCCGATAATTTACACAGGAAGTATCATCAGAAAGGGGTTTTGGGATCATACAAACAATTGCCATTAGTGTTTCTTGCCGAAAAGAATGTCCTTCTAGAAGTTTGTTAAAAGTTTCAGTGAGAATGGGAGAGAGTATTTCTGAGAATGTTTTATAGTATAAAGCCGAGTAGCCGTCTGGGCCTGGTCTTTTGTTAAGTTTTAGGTCTTTTATGGCGTTAGCAACTTCATCTATGGTTATAGGCTCATCCAAATTGCTTTTTTGATTCTGAGACAACTCAGGTAAGGTTATTTTTGAGAAGAAGGATTCAGCCTCTGTAGGATTAAATTCATTGTTTGTCTTGTATAAAGTTGCGAGATGTGAGTGAAAATTATGGACTATTTTAACTGGATTACAAGTATAAACATTTTTTGATCATTTCAAACGTATTGGTTTGAAAGATTTGTTAGTTGAATTTAATGCCCGAGCCAAATATGTACCTGGTTTGTTTGTATTCATGTAGAAATTGTGTTTGGAGCGTTTGAGGGATTTATCAACTGACTCAGTGAGAAATAGATCGTATTCCAATCTAGATTTTTCCAGATGAGATTTTGTACTCTGAGATGGATTATCTTGGAATGATATGTAGGCTGCATTAAAATTGAGTTCTAGTTTTTTTGCTAGATTTTTGCGTTCCCGTTTAAATAGTGCCATTTGTCTTTGTATTGTACCACGCAAGACAGGTTAATGAGCTTCCCACAGTGTTATTGAGGAAATGTCTGTTGTATTATTAATTGATATGTATTCCTTTAAAGCTTGTTCAATGGCCATCTGATGTAGTGGGTGTTTGAGCATTATGTCCGGTAAGTACCACGTTGGGTCATGCGCTTTTGGTATGGCTGAGGCTATAGTAGTGTATACTGCATTATGGTCAGACCACGGAATCGGAATTATATCTGATGCAATAATTTCTGGTATCATTCCTATTGTTAGAAAAATATGATCTATTCTGGTGAAGGTTTGATGAGGGTGCGAGAAATAAGTGAATTTCTTTTTCATTGGGTTACTTTCTCTCCACGAATCTACCAGATTGTATTTGGAAAGAAGTTGAGGAAAAGGTAATCTAGAGGTTATTTTGGATGGTGTAAAAGGTGATTTATCTAGAAATGGGAGGAGGACCTGGTTCGAATCCCCGCACATTATCACTGTTCCTATTTTGTGTGTATTAATCACTTGTAATATATGTGAGAGGAATGGTGTAGGTTGTTTGTTAGGAGCGTAGTAGGAAATCACCGTGATTGCTGTATCCATTATATAACCCATGAGTATCAGGTATCTACCTTCTGGGTCTTTAATTTCTGATGATAAGGTGAATGGTGTGGATCGGTGAAATGCAATTAGAGTTCCCCTTTGTTTGGTACAGGCAGAAGCCATGTAAATTTGTTGATAAAAAGGAGAAATATATTAGTAGAATCTTTGGTGAAGTGTGTTTCTTGGAGGCATACTATGTGAGCCTTCTTGTTATGGAAAGTACGGAAGGCTTTGGTCCTTTTTTGAGGGACATTTATTCCCTGAACATTCAGGGAAAGTATATTCAGTGGTGCCATGGCAACAGATCAAATAGTTTTGACTTACTTTTTGTTATGCAGAGCTGACTGCGCAGATCAACCTGTGTGGACTGAAGAGATGAAAAGATAGAAAAGAAACCAGTGAATTCTGGAGTAAAGAGTAAACAAAAAACATATGAGATTAGATGATACATTGTATAAATTATTTTTTGCAAGTATTCACAATTTACCCGTGAAAGAGAATAAATATCTCTCTCAGGGGAATGAGTGCCTTCGTCACACTCCCACATAATATGGTTGGGAGAATAAGGAGGGCTAATGGGGGTACACGGATCTTCCGCTTACAGGAGAGAAGTGCTATGTCAAAAGACATCAAAATGATGATTCATTAATTGGAGTGCAGAATATGGTTTTTGTTGAAATTATTTATTCCAGGGTGGTTGTATATGGTTAGTCTTGCCCTAGGCTAAATAATTCAGTTAGAAAGGTACTGTTAATAACTTTGGTATTGATGAAGATAGTTTGAATTATTTTAGAGTAAACAATTACATATTTTATTCACATGTAACTGTTTAGATATGTTAACTCATAAAATTGAGGTTGTATTGCTTCAGATTAGAATAAACAAAAACATAGTTCTAGGAACTAGTTAGGTAATAATATATTTGTTTTAAGAAAAGAAAGAAAAAGCTTCCATTACTTCTGGATTAATGAACATATTTGTCCTAAAAAGTAATAAATCTATTTATGTTATTACCTGAAAATATATAACTGAACAAGAATTTCCTTATTTCACTTATATATTCTAAGGCTATATGAATCAGAAGTAATAAGAAATATAACTGGAATGTAACATGATCCCACACAGTGTGTGACTATCAGAATGCAGTTACATTCAGTTATAAATACAGGTTTTTTTATAGAGAACCATCTCTTAGTATAATAAATGAAGAGATATCTGGAATTAGGATATCAGTCCATTGAATCTTCTTGGTCCATGGATGATGTGGCATAACGGCCTCTTTTGTGAGAATGATGATTCCCATTTTGTTCTGAAATTTTCTGGGTGCTGCCTGAAGGTGAAGATGATGCCATTCTTCTGCGTGTGGGAGAGTTGCTGCTTGTGGGTTCTGTCAGATTTAATTTTAAAAGGGTTTGTTGTAGTTCATCTGCTGATCTGCTTCTGTAAATTGTACCTTGGTAGTTAAATCTGACTGAAAAGGGGAAGCCCCATTGATACATAATGTTGTGGCGTTGCAGTTCCATTAGTTGGGGTTTCATGGATCGTCTTTTAGTAATAGTAAGTTGGGATAGGTCAGCAAAAATTTGATAATTGTGTCCTTGAAAATTAAGTTCCTTTTTTTCTCTTGCAGCAATTAGTATTTGTTCTTTCATTCTGTAATAATTAAATTTTGTGATTATATCACGTGGGGGTCCATCTTTCTTTTTGGCTGTGGGGGCTCTGTGTACTCTGTCCAGTTCTAAACGTTCAATAGGGATATCTGGCTTTAGTTCTTGTAATAGAGCAGTAATAGTAGATTGCAGGTCTGTCACAGTTTCAGGTATTCCCCTTATGCGCAAGTTTGAACGTCTGGCTCTATTTTCGTAATCTTCGAGCTTAGTTTGAAGTATTAAATTCTCTTCTTTTAATTGTTCCAATTCTGTTATATTTTCTTGGGTTGTAATTTCAATTTCATCCATTTTTATTTCTAAGGCTGCGGTGCGGTTTCCCAGCTCTCTTATTTCTTTGGTTAGGCTTTTTGTTATTTGGTCTGAGGTTTGTTTTAAAGCCTTATGAAGCATCTTTTCAAATTGTAATAATATTACTGGGGATGCTGAGGAGGCTTGTGGAGAAGTTTGTGAGAGGATTTGTTCTGTATCTGACTCAAATGGAGAGTCTTGCTGTGACATTTTCTGTCTGTGAGAGCGCCCTGATGCTGTATATTGTGAGGTGACTGGAGCTGCTTTAGTTGCAGTGAGTGCCTGTGAGCTCTTTGTGAGGTGATTATTATTTCTATCACAGCATCCTCCCAGTACCATATTTCCTGCCCAAACTTTCACAGTTTGTTCCCTGGGGCAAAAAGGTTCAAATAGATACCTTTTGAGCCTGCAGGCTCCGCTTTGTCCTTCTCTTCTCTCCTCAGCGGTGCGGAGCTCTAACAATGCATGTCTGCTCCGCTAGACTCCACCCATCTCCCCTGTCAACCTCCGGTTTTTCAACATCACAAATTCCCACATGTTTTTATGGCTAATGGCCCCTCAAAGAAAAGAGGAGTGGCAATTGCCATCAAAGACTCTATTCAATTCACTCAACTAAATGTATACTCCGATGCATCAGGCAAATTTCTGATCCTTATCTGCGAAATTAATAATACCACATATACGTTGGTCAACTTATATCTTCCCAATACAAAGCAACTACCTTTCCTGAGGAAAATCTGGAAAAAAGTTTCTTCACTCTGTCAGGGACATGTAATTCTATGCAATGACTTTAATGCAATCTCAGATAAGGACCTGGACCTCTCCAGTGACACACGACACCAGCAGCGCAGATCGACATTGGCCCATTTACTATCCACTCCAGGAATGTTCGATGTATGGAGATGCTAACATTCCTCAGAACGATATTTCACATTTTTTTCCAACGTTCATCATACTTACTCCCACATTGACTGATTTTTGTTGGACAAGTTTTTGCTACAGAAGATTGTTAGGTCAGATATACATTATATTACATGGTCTGACCATGCCCCAATTTCAATCAGTGTGGGGAAAAATCGCTCCGAAACCAGGGCAAACAGATGGCGCAATGATATCTACACCCTCTCTCAACCTGAGAACACAAAACAAATTCACAAAGCCCTCAAATACATTTTTTACATTAATGCCCCTTCGGCCGATGATCCCTTCACACTGTGGAACTCTCATAAGGTTTACATCAGGGGACTACTCATACAACTAAATGCAAAAATAAAAAAGGCAAAGGACAAAGCGGTTCAATGACCTGTTATCGAATATAAAAACCAATCTTTTAAAAAATATGGAAATTTTGTCAACCGAAAGTAAAAAGAATCACTATGATATATAATATACTCCACTATAAATTTACTTTTATCAAGCCAACCCCTTTGCTTAAATGGGAGCAAGAACTAGGTAAAATATTCTCCGACCAACAGTGGCTAAAAACGATTAGAAGTAACCACCAATTTTCCCGATGTTCTAACTATGAGGAATTGGCACAAAAATTCCTCCTAAGATGGCATTATACCCCATACATAGTGGCAAAATTTTCCAAAACTAACTCAAACCTTTGCTGGAGAGAATGCGGACAAGTAGGAACCTTAATGCACATGGTATGGGCGTGCCTTCATCTCCGCAGCTTCTGGTCAGAGATATTTAAACCAATATCTAGAATGACTGGGGTCTTTGTGAAACCAAATATTGAAAAAGCTATTCTTAGCGTTAACATGTTAATCTACCCAATTTCCATCAGATCGATAGCCATACTATTTGCAGCATGCTCAGCAATAATGTACAAAGGGAAAACAAATGAAATACCTAGCATAAGAGAGATCATTAAACAGGTCAACACGATAGCAGAATATGAAAAAAATCTAGCATACAGAGATGGAAACATATCCAAGTATGTGTCTAATTAGTCTATTTGGAGAACCTTCTCTACTATACCATAGATGGATATAAAATCCTTAAATTTAGAAAACACTACTATTACTCCATATTTGATTATTATTCATGATTATTTCACAGGAACAGTAAATATAGTTACTCAGCTTTTTTCCTTTACAATTAGTTAATCCCAAATGAGTATATTGTTGTATTCTCATATGTTCTAAACCAATGTTTATTTTTTGGTCAAGATGAGTTTCCTCTATAAAGTGTAAAATAAAGAATGTACTACAGTTAGTATATTACCTAGATAACTTGCCTTACCCATCTTGTTCAAACTGGTGACATACAATGATAGTTATTTGAAACTCTAATACTACAGCTACTGGAAGATATATATATATATATATATATATATATATACATACACTCATCAATATATTATAACTTGCATCATATTTACCTGTACTTTGTTATAACTCAATAAAAACGAATTAAAAAGGGGATCAACTCCCGCTCTACAAGACTCTGGTCCAGCCGCACCTAGAGTATGCTGTCCAGTTCTGGGTACCAGTCCTCAGGAAGGATGTACTGGAAATGGAGCGAGTACAAAGAAGGGCAACAAAGCTAAAAAAGGGTCTGGAGGATGTTAGTTATGAGGAAAGGTTGCGGGCACTGAACTTATTCTCTTTGGAGAAGAGACGCTTGAGAGTGGATATGATTTTACAAATACCGTACTGGTGACCCCACAATAGGGATAAAACTTTTTCGTGGAAGGGAGTTTAACAAGACACGTGGCCACTTATTAAAATTAGAAGAAAAGAGGTTAAACCTGAAACTACGTAGAGGGTTCTTTACTGTAAGTGCAGCAAGCATGTGGAATTCCCTTTCACAGGCGGTGGTATCAGCGGGGAGCATCGATAGTTTCAAAAAATTATTAGATAAGCACCTGCATGACCACAACATACAGGGATATACAATGTAATACTGACATATAATCACACACATAGGTTGGACTTGATGGACTTGTGTCTTTTTTCAATCTCACCTACTATGTAACTATGTAACATGTTTGTTGTTTTTAAACGAAAAAAGAGCTTTTGAACAATATTAGTTCACTCAGTGATGACAAGATCAAATGCTCTGATGAACTATTTTTCAGAATTTCAAACAGAAGTTTGAACAAAATATTACTGGTGTATAGCCAGCTTGTGGGTTACCTAGCATGTTTCTTTTGATCTTCCTTATCTTGCCCAATCTGTTTCTCTCAAGGTTTTGCTTTGACTACTTGTTTCCCAGTCTGCTCCTGCCTCAGTGCTGTGTGCAAACACTTCCCTTACCAAGTTTACATTTGCAATCCACTCTGCCTCACCCAGGTCTTGTCTGCTGCCCAGAATTCCTCTACTACTGACCAATCTGCTGTTGCTGACATCTGGTCTTCTAACCAGTCTGCCTCTGCTGAGGTTCTATCTGCTGCTTAGACAGACTGTCTAGTCTGTCTAGACTTAAAGGGGTTGTAAAGGTATGAATTTTTTCACCTTAATGCATTCTATGCATTAAGGTGAAAAAACTTTTGAAAATACCGCCGCCCCCAGCCCCCCCGTTTTACTTACCTGACCCCTCAAAATTCGGCTGCTCGTTCACGTCCTCGATTCCGCTGCTCAGCCTGGCCGCTGATTGGCTACAGTGGATGGATTGGAAGCAGCGCAGCCATTGGCTTGCGCTGCTGTCAATCACATCCAATGACGCAGCGCGCTGGGGGGGCGGGGCCGAGTGATACAGCGAGCTGCTATAGCCGCCGGCTGTATCACGGGAGCGCGCCCGCAATAACTAACCACCATGCGAGGGAGCTCGCATGAAGGTGGTTAATTATTGCGGGGAGGAGCTGAGACAGCCGCCGAGGGACCCCAGAAGAGCAGGTTCGGGGCCACTCTGTGCAGAACGAGCTGCACAGTGAAGGTAAGTATAACATGTTTGTTATTTTTAAAAAATAAAAAAAATACCTTTACAACCCCTTTAAGCAGGGTATACATGTTCAGTTTTCTTTTCATTCAACCAGTGGGTTGAGCAAGAAAAAACCTGACAGATTCCTGCATTAACACAAACTGTGTTATGCCACTGAGCTATTGTATTCTGACAAGGGGGACTCCCCCCATCAGAATACACTGATCAGGGCTGCAGCCATTGGCTGAAAGCACTGATTGAATGCTGGTTTTCAAGCAGGACCCGTCAACAGATTAGACCTGCTTCTGAACAATCAGCAGTACACACAGACCGAAAGTCAGCTGGTTCATGCTAAACCAGCTGATTTTTGGTCTGTGTATACTATTCTTAAGACTGCCAAAGTACAATCTGTTACCTAGGTTGGCTCCACTGGAATCCTGTCTGGTGGCAAGATTGAATTTATTGAGGTATCATCTAATACCCAGTCTGTTATCCAGGGGCCTCTACTTGTAACAGTAAGTTCTTACTTGCTACTCAGGCTGCCATGGCAGAAGTCCTGTTTACTACCCTGCCTGCCTACATCTGCCATTATTTTATTATTCTAATGCCCAGTCTGCCTCTGCTGAGGTCCCATCTGCTGCTCAGATGATGTTGAAGTGCACAAAGGCTGAAAGAAAAAAAACAACTAACAGTTTCCTCCATCCACATAAACGAGGTAGATAATTAGAGAAAAGTTTTCCAGCCTGTCCCCTTGACTTTGACTTCCTTTCGTCCCTTCAAAGGATCAACTTCTGTCGAGCAAAGATGGTCACACACTGATCAAAATTCAGCCAATCCCCACTGAACTGGCCACATTTCAATCTGTGTATAGCCAGCTTTAGACTGCTGGAGAAATGTGATCCCAGCCTCCTAGCTACAGTATCTCACAAAAGTGAGTACACCCCTCACATTTGTGTAAATATTTTATTCTATCTTTTCATGTGACAACACTGAAGAAATGACACTTTTCTACAATGTAAAGTAGTGAGTGTACAGCTTGTATCAGAGATCTAGTCTGAGTAAAGATGGCCATACATGGATCGAGATTCTGTTGGTTCAGCAGGGACCAATTTTTGTTCCATGTATGGACAGGCTGGTTGTACAGAGGTCAATCTACTGATCGTTTTCTGTAGAACCAGCCTGTCCTGTTTTTCCCAGTCAATCATTGCTGCTGGCTATAGACTGCAGCACTGATCAGTGTATTTTGTTGGGGGGGATCATTTCTTTGTCAGTGGGCAAACGTACAAATTCAGCAGGGGATCAAATACTTTTTTCCTCACTGTAGTTGGAATACCATGCCATATATATATATATTATTTATTGTTGCAAAAGAACATATTCCACACTTGAAAAAATGACTTTGGAAAAATGGAAAAGAAAAGTTTTTTCCCAATTTTTCTGTTTTTTTTTCAGGCCTTCCCATCTTTATTTGTGACACAGGCAAAGCTGTCCTTTGTTAATAGTACATCACCGCATAATATTGCAGTCCAGTTTACTGCACAAAATCGCCACAGTGCCAAGTACACCAAAGTACAACATCCTCAATTCCCCTATTGTCATTGCTGCTGATAAATGTAGGTAATCTCCTGTTAACATCATGGAGAGTCTAAAGGAAGAGACAGAGATTATTCGCTTGCAGCTAGTAGGGGGCAGCCCAAATTGGACAGGAGTTACAGGGTGTGTCAGATGAAGTAGTAATGATGAAACGCATCAGGCGGGACCATATGGTGACTGGAAGTGACGTCAACATGCCGACCGGAGGTAAAGTGAACTGGGAGGACCACAAGTGTGGTGAGACACAGGGATCTGTTCCCACACAATCCTGGGTGGTATGCTGGCTAACATTGAATGTGATGTGATGGGCATTATACTCTTGCACTTTTGTGAGTATTTTTATTGGGGATTTTCATTTAAATTAAGCTATTTAAATGGAATTACACTATGTGGGCTATTTTTCGCTTTAAGCACGAGTGAGCATATCAACCTATGGTGGTATCTGGACTCTTATGCCCCGTACACACGGTCGGACTTTGTTCGGACATTCCGACAACAAAATCCTAGGATTTTTTCTGACAGATGTTGGCTCAAACTTGTCTTGCATACACACGGTCACACAAAGTTGTCAGAAAATCCGATCATTCTGAACGCGGTGACGTAAAACACGTACGTCGGGACTATAAACGGGTCAGTGGCCAATAGCTTTCATCTCTTTATTTATTCTGAGCATGCGTGGCACTTTGTCCGTCGGATTTGTGTACACACGATCGGAATTTCTGACAACGGATTTTGTTGTCGGAAAATTTTATATCCTGCTCTCAAACTTTGTGTGTCGGAATATCCGATGGAAAAGGTGTGATGGAGCCTACACACGGTCGGAATTTCCGACAACAAGGTCCTATCACACTATTTTCCATCAGAAAATCCGACCGTGTGTACGGGGCATTATGAGGATCTGTTTATATGGAAGAATTTTCCAGTGCCTGTTTTGCCAATCAGTAAAATGATGGGCAAAAGGAGTTCAGTGTTGAACCACAAGGGGAGAGGATCTCACTTGTTCACTGTGGTGAAGTGAATGTGGAGAATAAGCACATATTGCAATTTTGTATGTAAGGAGACTTCTTACAGGAATTATTTAAATTGTTGGACTTTAATTTATATATTTTTTCACTATAAAAGTGGACTGTTGATTTCACTTATCACTGGGTGATTTATGTATGTTATTATTATTGTTATGTTTATGTAATAGCTCTGTCTGGAGGAAACAATTAGGAGATGGGAGAAGTTGAATAATGCGAACATTAAAAATAATCATGTGTCTAGCGCATGTATATACATATATATATGCACATTGGTTCACTTAGTAAACTTTTTTAGTTTGGTGGACCTTTATAGGCATTATTACATTGTCGTATTATCTTGTCTTCAATTTTTGATTTAAAATTCAACTTCACATCCCAGGTTTCTCCTATCTCTTAGGTGTCGTTCTAGAGTTTGATTATGTGGGCAGGTCTCTATTTGAGACCATCTCTGGATTGGCTATCAAAACCTGAAGTCCCTATATATACCCATGATCAAACTTTAATCATTCAGCTATGAATAAGCGCCATGATGGGGCGTGAAACATGTTAGCTATCTTTCCTGTTCCTCCCTGTACATGAAGTGACTGCATTTGGATTTTATTTCTTCATATCAATAAAGATGCCTTCTATGGTGTGCGGCTGTCCAGGGTTTCCTCAAGCTTGTGCAGAGCCAGCACCTGTGAGTTCCATTAGGGTGGGTGTCTTGATACAGGTTTGAGAGATTGGAGCGGCAATCTTTTGCTTAGGAGTCCTCCTAAGCGCAGTAGCATTTTGAGTATTATTTACATACAGTACCTAGCCACTGCTTTGCTGTCTGAAATTATGTGGCAACACCAGCTACTTGCAAATCCCCTGATATGCAATATGCCCATGTGCTAGAACTCGACCTTGGCCATGCTTCAGCAAACAATGGGAGTTGTACGTGGGGGGGGGGGGTTGGGATGTGTGATAACAGAGGACATTGTTGTCCTCAGCAACCCCAAAAACTCAGTTTCCACTGCCTTTGCAAATTTGTGGCAGCTGGGCTCATTCATGCTCTGGTACCTGCAAAAGAACTCCTGGATTCAGACCATCAAGTAAAGGGACCATTACTGGTTGGCCACCTTTTTTGGATTCATGTTGTAAGGGTGAAAATGGAAGAGCTCACCCTGCCATCACAGGGGAGTAAAAAACGAAACACCTATGAGGATGTGTTGTGATACTGTCAAGGAATCCCTGTGAGACATATTGTGCGTAAATATGCGCATATGTGTGTTATTTACCAAAGAACGGTGATCAGGTGTGTGCATGTGCACAATAATGCTCACCTGTGCACGCACATGCACAATTCCTGTTGGCGCCAGATGGGTTATTTAAAGAATGCCCATGTTCTGTGCTGACTGATCTTTAGCTGTTCCCTGTGTCCTGCATTTAGCCTGTATGATTCCCTTGTTGTTGTCCCGGCTTGTTCCTGACCTGATCTTGGGTTCTGCTCCTGACTTGTCGCCAATTCCTGACCAGGCACTGTTCCTGACCTTGGCCTTGCTCATGATTTGGCACCTCACTGTCTGCCTGTTGATGAACCTTGCTATTCCTGTGACCACGCTTCTGTCTCTGATCCTGGCTTCTTGTCCCGCTTGAGTGCCTGCCTGGATGTCTGTTGTACAAGCTCTCTGCACCACTTTGTGTTCCTGCCTCAAGTCTGGTGAGAGCTCTGACAAGGCACACTTCCTGAACCTGCAGCACAAACAGAATGCCCCTTTAACCTGGACTAGACTACTGTACACAGCTACTGTTCCTGACCTGTTGGTCCACCAATCTCCTTGGGACAGCATCTCCTGCTGCAAGTTCTCCTATCAACATCTGCTGGCACTCATGTTCCTCCTGTCCCTCAGTACCCATTGTTCTACTTCCAGTGGGGCCTGGGCTGGAGATACAGGAGAGGCTGACCTTGTCATTTCAGTCTCCTATCAGGTACGTGACAGACAGAATCTCCTAATATCTTTTCCAGAGTGTGGCATTAACCACTTTCATGACCAACCTGGCTTGGATTCTCCTGTCAGTGAGGAGCAGTGGTGGTGGTGTCTGCCTAACTGAATCTTTTGGGTCTTTCTTCATGATATATCACCCAGTCCTGGCTGCAGGCATCAGTCACAGGGAGTTCAAAACACATAATAACAATGAGTATATGATTATGTATGAGTATATGAAGTACAGATGTTTATACTTACAATGGATGACCTATTTGACTACTAGGTTTCAAGGATGAAATAATGACTCCAGCTTGTCTAGTATGCAGTTGAGCTGTTGGGCAGCCTTGAATGTTTTGTGGTTTATGACTAAGGCCTATGTAAGAGGCTGAAAAACGGCAATAATTAAAGGTATTGATTCATTTTAATGGATGTATCTAATAAAATCATATATTTTTATTTTTGAGACATCGTGGTGCCTGATTTTGTTCTCTTTCATTGGACATTTGAATGCCTGAGTACTGGGGTCTTCCGAGCACATGCGTCTCTATCTCATCCTGTTTATCTTTAAGGGCTATTTTGGGGTAGCAGCACAGTTTTTGGAGATGAATGTTTTGTTGCTCCTCAGCTGCCAAACTTAGGCATTTTTGCCTGCAGGATCATTGTGGTGTATTATCCTGCTCCGTCATTGTTAAGGTGTCACAAAAAATGTTTATGCTGCTCTTCAGTTGTAACATTTTTAGTGTTTGCTGCAGGCTATATAATGCTCTTTGTCTCCTATTTTGGCATATTCCAGTGCTCTTTCAAGCCATAATATTTGTGGTTATTGTCCCCCTAAAATAGCGTAAAAAAGTGTTTTTGTTTTTCATTAAATGTGCCTGGTCTCTCCTCAATAAACTGTGGGCTAGTAAAAGTGCTTACATACTGAACATGGAGTCTGTAAAATATTTTGATGACTTGTTTGTAGTCTAGTAGCACAGAGGAGCCTGCAGTAATGGAAGATTGGGTAAGATAAAGTGCTTTACAAAGTCCCCTAGAAATAAACAAGCAATTAACCATAGCAGCCAAACTACAAGGGAGAATTTTTAGGTTTTTCCGGAGTTCAAATTTAAAGGCATCTCTAAAGCTGGAATTTAAAGAATTTGTGTTTTTCCCATATCACCCTAAAAATTGCATAAAATAGAGGACACTCTCCCTATCTAACTTTATTAAAAAAATATTTTTTGCATTTGTACATATTTGCCTGTGAGTGTCCAACTTATTGTGCCCTTTGTTTGTCAATCCATTGCCTATTTGTCTTAAAAGTCCACTGAAGGTTCCCATAAATTGAACCAAAGCTGATTTCCCTATCACTAGTGCTGATGGGGAATCACAAAATAACAACTAAATTTAATAAAATATCGGGCTATATTGTAATACTGATAATAAATATAAATAATTATTTTCATATAAATTGTGAATAAAATAGCTTCTTCTTATGCTGAATTATTCTTCATTTTGCTCCATGTGTTGGTCTTCTGCAATATGGATGTCCATGTAGATAAACAGCTCTTAAATACAGCATTGCAGGAATGTAACAATAAAGCAACAACATCATTTTAACATATTTTGCTTGTAAAATAACTTAATGAGCTTCCTTATGGATTATGGCAGAAGTTAAGGTAATGTTGTAAAACAGTTTTCAAGCGTATGAAATTTTGTAGAATTTAGTTTAGTCAGATGACTAATCGTCCAGTGGAGTTAGCAACATCTTCAGTACAACACTCTTGTGCAGCCATCTGTTTCCTTGGATAGGTGGTAGGTGCATGAAGATGGATATACATTAAAATAACCCTGTCACAGCAAGCTTTGGCAATCCAAATTGAGCATATGATGACAAGATGCATTATCATACATTAATCCCAGTGAAAACGGCATGTCAAGTGATAAGTAAATACAGAGATTAAAGCCAAATTTTAATGCATCTATGGGCAAGCTGGTTGTACTGAAGTGGATCTATCGTTTGATTTCTGTACAACAAGCCTGCCTGTATTTTTGTACGATCACTGCCGAAGGCTATAGCCAGCAGCAGTGCTCATTGTATTCTGACGGCAGCGGAACCTCCCAATGTCAGAATACAATAACACAGTGGGAGGGATTCCTCCATCAACACTGGATGTGTTGATGGGGGAATCGAGTGTGTTTCTTTCCTTCACTCCGTGGTTGAAGGAAAGAAATTTGCATAATATATGGTCTGCCTAAGGGCCCTCTTCACACTGGTGCATTTTTGCTGCACTTTTACCTTGCCAAAAAACGCAAGAAAAAATATTTCCCTTTAAATTTTATGAAATGCTTCACATCAGTGCGCTGTGGGTGCGGAGCATTTTGAAAAGTCCTACATGTTACATCTTTGGTGCACTTTTCAAAAACGCACCAAAACGCATCTCCCCACTTAAATTAACGGAGATCAAAAACGAGTCAAAAATGCGATTGTGTTTTTGGTGTGCTTTTTGAGTCATATGTTCATGTTTCACAGGTGCATGCAGGGAGTCAGGCAACCAGAAAAAGCAGCGGAAACGCATGAAAATCACATCATAAATGCATATGTGTGTGTGAAAGGGCCCATAAGTAATTAAAATTATATGCACATCTTAAGTTTAAAGACTCTAACCCTTCCTCCCTCCCAAGTTACTATATTGGTTCTTTAATTTAATTGATGGCCTCACTGTTAAAGCAGAACTTCACCCAAAAAGTGAAGTTCCGCTTGTCTGCCCCCCCCCCCCCCTTTTTGATACTTTTTGGGGGATCGGGTACCTGGTTTTGACAGGTACATGCTCCCACTTCCGGTTGGATCGCTACTGCGATTTGAACAGAAGTTCGACTCCCCTTCCCCCGCAGCCTTCTAGGATACATCACAGGTCACAGAAAGCTGTGGGACCATTACCAAAGCGGCTCACACATGGGTAGTGGGAACCTGGCTCTGAAGCTGCAAGCTATCACAGGTAGCTTCCCACACTAAAGATGCCGACCCTGGGGACCTGAAGAGCCAGCTTGGGTGAGGACTGCGCTGGATCCCTGAACAGGTAAGTGTCTATTAAAAGCCAGCAACTACAGTATTTGTAGCTTCTGACTTTTATTTTTTTATGTTTCTAGGGTGAAGAACCACTCTAAATAGGTAATCTTTGGAGAGGGCTTTTTTGATATTTGCTTTTCACCACAAGACAGCCCCAGCTTGTGCCCTTTTTTTATCATATTCTTAGTTTGAATTGCCAGGGTTTGTAATAGCTTTACTTTAAAGTCTAACAATGATAATAAAAAAAATCACCATTGAGTGTACTCTTCCCACACTACATGGGTTACATGTTTGTTATGTGTAAGATGTTTCAGTACATGATCAATCATTTACACTACATCCTGCTCCAGCCAGCTCCAACCCTTTGACCAACTCTCATTTTAGTGGGAGGAGCCTCAGCGTCTTCATGTACCATAGAGGGACATAAACCTTGTATTATACACTTTAGAGGCTAGAGTGTAACCAGAGCTGATTTTAGCTTACAATTGAGCTGCAGGAGACCAGTTGTAGGGATCCTGCTGGAATGAGGATTAAGATAAGTAGTTTCTTCTATTTCCTCTACACTTATGCCCTGTACATACGGTCGGACATTGATCGGACATTCCAACAACAAAATCCTAGGATTTTTTCAGACGGATGTTGGCTTAAACTTGTCTTGCATACACACGGTCACACAAAGTTGTCGTAAAATCCGATCATTCTGAACGCGGTGACGTAAAACACGTACGTCGGGACTATAAATGGGGCAGTAGCCAATAGGTTTCATCTCTATATTTATTCTGAGCATGCGTGGCACTTTGTGCGTCGGATTTGTGTACACACGATCGGAAATTCTGACAACGCATTTCGTTGTCGGAAAACTTTATAGCCTGCTCTCAAACTTTGTGTGTCGGAAAATCCAATGGAAAAAGTCCGATGGAGCCCACACACGGTCGGAATTTCCGACAACACGCTCCGATCGCACATTTTCCGTCGGAAAATCCGACCGTGTGTATGGGGCATTAGACAACAAACAGTTAGCCCTTGCAGTGTGTGTGTGTGTGGGGGGGGGGGTCGCACTGTAAGGGTAATTTTTTTTACTTTCATGGAGTTGGGCTTTTAAAGTAGAACTATAGTCACACCTTTATGTAGATTTGGGGTTGGAAAGTCTCTCAGGTATTTACTACTTTATGTATACTCAATGAATAGATTAACCCTAATTTAATGTCCTAGTGACTGTTGTCACCTTAGAGAGATTTGCTCCCACTTCTCGCAGAGGTTCTCCTTTTCCTCCACTCTATCCAAAAAAAACAAAAAACGTTTGGCTGGAGGCCTACTTAAAGCCTCATTTCCATGTTATAGATATACCACGTTGGAATCCTTTTGGCACTGATCCTTTTTCTTTTTTTTTGCATTCCATTACTACTGCCACGTAGAATACAAATATCGTGAAGGTTCTTTATCTTCCATTGTGATTGGCTTCTCTGGAAACAGTTCTTTCTGCTGAATCTAAAAACCGTTGGAGTATATCAAATTCAAAGAAAATTTTTTCCTGTACTTTTGCAGGTGTCTGGAATACAAAAATGTATATTAAAGTTTATATACATAGCACACTGTTATATCTTTAATTGTATGTTTTAATCTCAAACATATTTTGAAAAGCTGTACACTGTCCATAACTTTAGACTGATCACAATAAAAACATTAATACAACACCGTCACTTAAAGGGGAACTAAACCCTCCTATCCTTTTTAGCCAAGGAAGCTGCTTCTGTCTGTAACTACCATGATGCTGCACATGTGATCATGTGATGACTCCCGCCATTTGATGGTTAGACAGTTTGGTTGAGGACACCAGCAAATGTGAACAGTTAACAAAGTTAGCTGCTGGATCGCTTTCAGAAGTGGCAGGGGTGGACATCCCTCCCCTTCCAATGTTTCTCAAGCTTACCGTTCTTACTCCCTGAGAAACAATCCAAAGGTGCAGTTGGCTGGTCACAGAAGCAAACAAAGAACAGATCATCTTTGATCGCCTCCATGGCCTTGGAGGACCGGAGGGACGTAAACATATTTTTTTTTTAAAGCAAAAGATCAAATAAAAATTTTTCTTGATCTTTTTCTTTTAAAGGTAAAGGAAAGATTTGGGGTCTTTTTGACCCCAGATCTCTCCATAAAGAACCTGCCATCCTTATTTCTATTACAAGGGATGTTAACTGTTTACATTCCTTGTAATAGGAATACAAGTGATATAAAAAAAAAATTAAAGGGACAGTGTAAAAATAAAAAATAAAATAAATAAGGAAAAAAAACATTTAAGGTGCCCCCATCCCCCTGTGTTCATGTACAGAAACAAATGAGTTTATAGGTCCGCACACATATATAAACGGTGTTTGCACCACACAAGTGAGGTGTCGCCACAAACGTTAGAACAAGAACAATAATTCTAGTGCTAGACCTTCTCTGTAATGCTAAACAGGTAACCTGTAAAAATGTTTAAAATGTCGCCTATGGAGATTTTTAAGTACCGTAGTTTGTCGCAATTCCATGTGCGTGCGCAATTTTAAAGCATGACATGTTAGGTATCTATTTACTTGGCGTATCATCTTTCTTATTTTACAAAAAAATTGGGGTATATATTGTTCTTTTTATTTTTTTAATTCACGTGTATTTTTTTCAAAGGGATTGAAAAACCGCTGTGCAAATACTGTGTGGCATAAAAAATTCCCTAGGGTCTCTGCTAAAGGCTACACAAATGTTGAATGATCTAGATGACATTTGCATTTACTGCACAAGCAATGTCATTTGAATTTTTAGAGAACCCAAACCTGTAAGAAAGTTGCTATTATGCTATGCCCTTGTCAACCTGACTTAATCTTGTCTTAATGCTATGCTATTTATCATTTATTTATCTATTAATTTTTTTCCCTCTGCATGCATTACAATGTAAGTTGAAAAGGGGAATAAATTGTTCCTAAAGGTAAAAACATGCATTTACTACAAGCTTTGTTATTTCACTAGGACATAAACGTCACACTAATATGATACCATTTCAATCAGCAGACTTTGAAGACTGTACGTAAAAAATACATAAATACTTTAAGTGGAACAATACTCTCCTAGGATCTAGAGTTGCAGCGTCCCCGAGCTCCCCGCCTGTCCGCTGACATCTTCGGGTGGCTGGCTTCTGGGTCTTGATCGCAGGCCACTGTCATTGGCTGGGCGGGGATGACGTCACTCTCACACATGCGTGGGAGCTTGGTCAGATTCGGCATTGCTGAATTTGTACAGTAAGCTGCACGTGCGCGGGTGGACAGGCGGGTAAGTAACTTTAATGTAGAAGAGACAGACTGTCTTTTCTGCATTAAAATTCCTTGCCTGTCGGCCCATTTTGAAACTCAACAAAAAAGTTTAATTTAAGTCTGCATAGTCTGGGGGCAGGTTCACTTCAAGTAAGCAGCAAACAAATTAAAACTTAACTCCATTTAAATAGTTACAGTTTACAATTTTTGTTTAAAAAAAAAAAGTTTAAGTTAAATTAATTTGACTGTTGTAAGGAGCCCTGACAGTGTAATTTGGGTTGTCGTAAGAAAGCCAAAACTAAGAAGAATTTCCCCAGAGCTCAGTGAATCTGGTGAAATTTCTTCTTCTTTTTTTCTTTTTACAATATAATTCTTATTGAAAAAATGTTAAAGTATACAAATATACAAGTGATGTATATAAATAAAATAGGCAAGAATATGAAAAGGATTACAAGATAACAGTAAAGGTATGCAAACATCAAAACAAAATGAAATAAAATACACTTTAGACAAATCTCATTTGACTGAATAGAACATCAAGGACTTATAAGGGAGGTGTAAGACATAAAAAAAACTATAATGCCGCACACTCTTGGAATTTCCGACAACAAATGTTCAATGCGAGCTTGTTGTTGGAAATTCCGACTGTGTGTAGGCTCTATCGGACATTTGTTGTCAGAATTTCCGACAACAAAAATTTAAGAGCTGGTTCTCAAATTTTCCGACAACAAAATCCGTTGTTGTAAATTCCGATCGTTTGTAGACAATTCCGACGCTCAAAGTTCCATGCATGCTCGGAATCAAGTAGAAGAGCCGCACTGGCTATTGAGCTTAATTTTTCTCGGCTCGTCATACGTGTTGTACATCACCACGTTCTTGACGTTTGGAATTTCCGACAACATTTGTGCGACCGTGTGTATGCAAGACAAGTTTGAGCCAACATCTGGCGGAAATAAATGCAGGATTTTGTTGTCGGGATGTCCGAGCGTGAGTACGCTTTTACAATGGGTATCTCAATGAATAGACATTGCAATAATCAACAAGATAAGCTAAATCTAGGACCACCTCAAGTGCCCATAAGATGATCATAGTCCGCTGAATATTATAATTTAATCCAGGTTTTCCAGGTATTGTGGTAATGTTTTAATCAGTCATTTGAGATGGCCAAAGTCTCTTCCAATTTTTTGCTGCATTAAGCAAATGATTGACTCGATATTCTTTGTATCGATGAATGGGTTGGATGGAAATATGGAGAAGTCAGAGAGCTGTATCTAGCTCTATGTTTGTCTCTGTTATTTTCCGAGTTAGGTCACATACATTTCTCTAGAAATTCAAAATTACCAAATGTTACAAATATGTAACATTGAGCCTACGTCATCACTACATCTCCAGCACACATCTGTGGTTTGTGGGTACCAAGAGTGTAATCTGACAGGTGTGGCATACCACTGTGTAAGTAGCTTGTATGAGGTTTCTTGCAGTCTTGTGCTGATAGAGCACTTGTGAGATAGAATAAAGGCTTTTTCCCATTGGGAGTCAGTGAATCCTTGCCTAAAGCTAATTCCCACTTAGATTTGAAGTTGACCTTCTGCTTATTAATAGGGGCTTGGAGCCAAGAATAGGCTAGGGAAGTGTTTTTTTTAACTGTTATTGCGTCCATGCAGATGGTTTCAAATTGAGTGGGAGTCCTAGAGAAGTAATGTTTCAGTTTGTGGCTAGTAAGATAGCTACGCACCTGTAAATACGTCCATCCGGGAAATGCCTGTACATTGCATAGACTTTGGAGATCTTGTCTTGGCTTTACCAGTCCAGCTTACCAGCAATGGAAGACTAATAATGGGGAGCCCTTGGTGGTGGCGGGGAACACTTTGTTTGCATTCCTGGACTGAACTCTGGATTATCTGTAATCCGAGTGAGGGGACCAGGAATTGAAGCTAAGTCATAGTTAGAGGAAATCAGATGAAAGATCTGTAATGTGGTGCCGATAAAGGGATGTTGCTTTAAAGATTATAGGTAGAATGATTTTTGAATCCGAGGCAGAAATTTGAGGGGTAAAGGGGAGGATGCGTTTTTTAATAGCAATCCAATCTTTATTTTGTGCATGGCAGTGCCAGTCTATGACCCTTGTAATATGTGTGGTATACCTTCTTCATTTTTTAAATGAGTTATTGTGTTGAACTTTAATCATGTTTTTTTATGCGCGCAGACAAATTGCAGTTGAGCGTGTTCCAATCGTTTGAAAAAGGTAGATGGTGAGATTTCACTTTATAAAGAATGCTTAATCATGTGCAAAGTGAACTTTCTATTTGCCTTTAGTAAATCAACCCCAATATATATGTCTGAGGGCTGTCCTATATATTCTGCAATTTAGGCACCCACAGCATCATTAAATTCTTTAGACATCTGAACATGCATGCTCAGCAAGTTTTTTTTTTCCATAAGAAGCAAATCACAGTCCAAACATTAAATTTTAGTTTGCAACAGTGGTAACTTTGTAAGCTAATCCACCATCACCCATCAATTCAATTGCATTCATCAAAACTGTTGCTCTCAACTGTCACTTCTCAGAAGACATTCTTTAGAACACCTAAATATTCTTATCCTATATATTTCTGCTTTAGAAAACCTAAAGTTGGTGTGCCAATGTTTCATCTACTGTTACAAATTACTGCACACATTTTTTTATAGATTGGTTTTAAAAAAAAGTACCAGTTTATCCCATGGCAAGCTCTGTCTGATCAGTTTTTGCGCAGTTGTTAGAGCCTTTGGGACAATGATGACATTGTGAGAACATGTACACAGCAAGGTGCGCAGTTGTAAAGGTATCTACGCCTCGATTTACTTCACCACATTGGAAGTTATTTACAAAAATTTGTTTAGTTAAATTAGTTTGATCCGTTTATTTCATTTTTGGAATTAGTTTTGTTTATTCGTATTCTAATCAATTCAAATTTTTCGAATTTGAATTTGGATAGAATTTGGATAGATTCGAAAAGTTTTTTAATCAATTTCAAAAAGTTTTGGAATTCGAATTGTTTTAGAATTCAAAAAGGTTTTGAATTGTTTTTGAATTAAAATCATTTTCCAATTTCCGAAGAGAAAAAAATAGAATAGAAAAAAAAATAGAATAGAATAAAAAAGAATACAACAGAAAGTAAAAGAATAGAATATAATAGAGTAAAACAGAACTAAATAGGATAGAAAATAAAAGAACAGACTAGAATAGAATAAAATAGAAAGAAATAGAATAGAATAAAACAATTATATAATTAAATAGAAAGATTAGAACCATCTTCTGAAATTCAAATAGAATAGTAAAGAATAGAATTAAAAGAAACAGTAGAATAGAAAAGAAATAATATAACCATTTTCCAAAACTCAAATAGAATGAATTCAAATTTGAATAGAATAGAAAAGATAGAGTAGAATAGAATAGAAAATAACAAAATCGTATAGAAAAAACCGAGAGAATAGAATGAATATAAATCTTTCTATTCTATTCTTTAGAATAAACAAATAGAAAAAGATTACAATTAAAAAAACAATAAAATAGAATAGAAAAGAATAGAAAGAATAAAACCATTTCCCAAAATTCAAATAGAATCAATTTGAATTTGAATAGAATAGAAAAGAATATAATAAAAAAGAATAGAATAGAAAATAACACAATCGTATAGAAAAAAACGAGAGAATAGAATGAATATAACCATCTTCCCATTCTATTCTTTTTGATTCTATTCTTTTCTATTCTATTGAAATTCAAATTGATTGTATTTGAATTTTGGGAAATTGTTTTATTCTTTCTATTCTATTCTATTCTATTCTATTTTATTGTTTTTTTTAATTGTAATCTTTTTCTAATTGTTTATTCTATTATTTTCTATTCTATTATTTTATGTTCTATTAAATTCTATTCAAATTTATTCTATTTGAAATTCTAATTTTGGATAGATATATTTTGGTTATATTCCTTCTATTCTATTCTATTCTGTAGTTTATTTCTATACTATTCTGTTATTTCCTATTCTATTCTAATCTATTCTTTTCTAGTTTATTCAAATTTGAATTCATTCTATTTGAATTTTGGTAAATGGTTATATTCTTTCTATTCTATTCTATTTTTTTAATTCATTTATGTTCTATTATAGTCTATAGTTTATTTTTTTCTATTCTATTATTTTCTATTTTATTCTTTTCTTATGTTTTAGAATTCAAATGTATTGTATTTGAAATTCAAATTTCAGAAGTTGGTTATATTCTTTCTATGTTATTCTAGTCTATTTGTTTCTATTATATTCTAGTCTTTTATGTTCTTTTATTTTATTTTCTATTTTGTTCTGTTTTACTCTATTATATTCTATTCTTTTATTTTCTGTTATATTCTTTTCTATTGTATTTTTTTTCTATTAGTATTTTTTTTTTATTGTTTGTTTATTACATTTTTCAAAGCATACAACGATTGTACATTTCAAAAGCCAAAAAAGAAGGCATAACAATATGCATAAATGCAATAGATGAAAGGTAATATAAGGAAACACAATGATGAAACATCATGGTACAAGTGATATGACAGTGAATGTAAAATCAAGAGGAAACTGAACAGGAGCTATTTTATACTGACCAATGTGATGTGTACATAAGTTATAGTGTTATAGAACTGGAGGTAGCGTCTCAGTATTATATTCAGAAATATCCCATTTCCTCCAAATTTTGTTAAATATTGGCAGGGAGTCATCTATCACAGCAGTCAGGCGCTCCATTCTGCGTATATCAGCTATGGCTGAGAGAAACTGCATAAAAGAAGGAGGAGAGGTAGACAGCCAACATTGAGCTGTGGCACATTTGGCTGCCAGTAAAATAAAAGCCATCAATCTTCTAGTAGCTTTGGGTGTATCAGGGAGTGGGAGGCCTAAAAGTAGATGGTGGGGTTTAAGGGGATAGGTATATCTAGGGCCTTTCCCAGGAGGTTATGAACTTGTGTCCAGAAGGGTATAAGTGCAGTGCATTCCCAAAATATATGATAATGGGTACCTAAGGATAAACCACATCTCCAACATTTCCCAGATGATGTCAGCTTTCGAGCAAGTAAAAAGTCTGGGGTCATATACCAGAACATAAGTATTTTGTAAGCAGTCTCTCTCTGTGCCACACACCGTGAAACTTTAGATATAGAGTCCCATATTTTTCCCCATTCACCTAGGGATATAGGTCGTTGCAGAATATGGGACCATTTCCTCATGTATGCATGACTGTTTTCAGTCAGGGGGGGAGCTGCATGTAGGATTTTATAGATAGATGAGATCAGGTGGGGTTCATAAGGACTTATTGAGCATAACAGTTCAAATTCTATTGGCATGTCTAAAGTCATATGAGGGATTTTGGTGGCAAAAAAAAGATTAATTTGTAAAAAAGTGTAAAAGAGAGATTTTGGGATTTTATGCTTGGATTGTAGGTCAGAGAAGGAGAGGAGTTTACGTGTCACTGGATGTACCAAGTGGCGTAACTGAAATATACCAGCTTGGGTACATGGTAGCATAGGGTTATAGGATAAACTGTCTGGGATTTCTGGGTTGAATATAACGTTCACAAGTGGCGAGCATGAAGAAGAGACAGAGTATCTACCTCAGCAACGTTTCCAAATCAGAAGTGTGAATAACATCGGGTTCAAACATACACTTCGCAGTTGAAAGATGGATTTGTCAGAGGATGACCATAACATGCAACAAGGGTGAGCAGGAGAGGTGATCCCCATTTCAATGTCAGACCATCTGTCTGGGGCGTACCTGGACGTCCAAGAGGCTATGGCTCTCAGGTGTGTAGCATAATAATATTTTAATAGGTCAGGAGCTCCCAAACCTCCCCTGGTTCGTAAAGCCTGGACCACTGAGCTTGCTATCCTATGAGAAGTGTTGTTCCATATAAAATTCAGTGAATTTCTCTGAAGTGCTTTCAGTTGGGGCATAGGGATCAATACTGCTAGTGTCTCAAATAGATACAGCAGTTTAGGAAGTATTGAGGACATTGATCCCCCCAAGAAGCGAAGGGGAAGATTTGACCATGTTTTCAATAATCTATTTATTTCTGTAAATAAGAGGGGGAAATTGGCCTGAAAGAGCATGGAGTATGAGGGAGTCAGGTGAACACCTAGGTATTTAGGTGAGTGGGAACGCCAACGATATTTAAAATTCCCCTGTGGGGAGATGAGATCCGTCAGGCTATTTATAGGGAGGGCTTCAGTTTTAGTTGAATTAACTTAAGTCCTGAAAGACTACTGAATGAATATAGGGTGTCATGGAGTGATGGAAGAGAGATGTGGGGATGTGTTATTGTCAATAGGATTTCATCAGAAAATAAGGACAGCTTTTACTCCCTGTGTCTCAGCATCACCCCTCTTATATCAATGACGGATCGAATGGCTGCTGGCAAAGGTTCAAGACTAAGTATAAAAAGCAAGGGTGATAAGGGGCAGCCCTGTCTAGTGCTGTTACTCAGGGGAAATAACAGAGACAAATGGGGGGCAAGCTGTGCTTGGGAAATAGGTTTAGAATATAACGCCTTAAGGGTCTGCATAAATGGACCTGAGAATCCATATCTGGATAGTATGGCCAACATGAATGACCAATTAAAGCGGTCAATCGCTTTCTGAGCATCCAAGCTTAACACTATGGCAGGTTGCTTAGTTTTGGTTAGGAGGTCAGTAGTACATCTGATGTTGTCCCCTGCATGTCTAGTAGGGACAAAACCAACCTGGTCTTTGTGTATTAGCGAAGGGAGCAGTAAGGACAGTCTATTTGCCAGGATTTTCGTGAACAACTTATAATCAGAGTTTAGTAGAGCGATGGGGCGGTAGTTATCAGGAATCATCGGGTCCTTGTCTGGTTTCGGGATGACCGTAATAAAAGCATGTAAAAACTGGGTGTGGGGGATGTTCCTTTCATCAGAGAGGCAAACACATTTATCATGTGGAGAGCGAGAGTCTGGAGGAATGTCTTATAATAGGAGTAGGGGTCTCCATCAGGACCTGGAGACTTATGTGATGGTAAATGACTAATAACCTCAGTGATTTCCTCGACAGCTATAGGTACGTTTAGCACAGAACGATTATCAGGGGATATTGTGGGGAGTTGTAGGGAAGCAACAAAGGTATTACATTTCTCTTGTGTGAACTGAGAATTCGGGTCTGTAGGTAAACAGTTATAGCGTTTCTGGTAGAATTCACCAAAGACTTTAGTCATGGTCCGAGGGCAATATGTTGGATTTCCATCGGATTGTAGCAGAAAGTAAGGAATAGAGACAATGGGGCGTGGCTTTAATTTATGGACCAGCATTCTATGAGGCTTGTTAGCATATTCATAATATTTTTGTCTGGCCCATAACAAGGACTTAGAGATTTTGCTTAATCTAGTGATTTTAATACAGTTACAAAGAGAGACTACAGCACAGAGACAATCCACAGTGGGGGAGTTGAGTAAGCGTTCCTCCGCTGCAGACAGTTGGGTTCAAAGAGAAGAGCATTGGAGGGTAGATTTACGCTTTAGGCGAGATCCAGAGGAAATACACTCACCTCTGAAAAAAGCTTTATGGGCTTCCCACAGAGTGAAGATCTCAGATACCGTACTCTCATTGAGTTGAAAGAATTCAGTCAGTTTTTGTTGCAAGTGAAGCTTAACATCAGGAATATTAAAGAGGGATTCATTAAGGCGCCAGTGACATTTTCTGGAGGTTGGAGCAGATAGAAGAAGGTCAAGTACTATGGGTGCGTGGTTCAACCAAGTAATCGGGTTTATGTCAGAATTAACTACATGCGTCAGTAAGGGTGCAGAGACAAAGAAGTGGTCAAGTCTCGTATATAGTTTGTGAGGCGGGGAGTAAAGCGTAAATTGTTTGTCAGTTGGGTGTTTCACCCTCCATGTATCAAACATATTGCAAGCTCGGATACGTTTTCGGAATGAGGAAGAAAGTTTTTGTACTTGAAGAGATGGGGTCGTTTGAAATAGGGCGAATCTATCCTTGGTCGGAGACATGCACAGATTAAAATGTCCACCCATGATCATAAAGGGTTGCGAGAAAACATTTTATCAAAAACCTCCTCAAGGAACCCAATCGGCCCCGAATTGGGTGCATAAACATTAGCTAGGGTAAAGGAAGTATTCATGTGGTCACAGCTCAGGAGGACATAGCGGCCATGAGGGTTTAGGTAAGATAATTTGATGCGTATGGAACAGGAGCGTCTGAAGAGAATTGCTACTCCAACTTTGCCGGAAGGGTCAGACACCACAAAGGCAGTGGGAAAAACTTAGATGCAAATTTGAATGGTCCCTCTGCACGGAAATGTGTCTCCTGAACCATGACCACATCTGCGTTAGAGGATTTGAACTCCTTCAATGCCAACCGGCATTTACGAATGGAGTTCAAACCTTTTACATTACATGAGATGATACTGACAGCCATGACTAGACTGTGGAGACATTGCAAGCATTGCGTCAATAAACAGGAAAATGTGCTTAAACCATGATGTACAAAACACTAAAACCATTATAGTACAGATAACGAAAAAGGGAAGAAGTGTTGCTGTTAGAGCACAATAGTGATTCCAAAGAAGATCAAAAAATGATCTAAAAAAGAAGGTAAAATCAAAAATAAAAATAGAATCAAAATCAAAACCAAAAAGAAAAAAATAATAAAAAAACGAAAAAAAAAACATTTAGGTATAATGCCTGAGGAGAGCATGCACCTCAGGAGTCCATGGTCAGTTCCCAAGACCATGGAGAGGGACATGACAGCCCATAAGATCCAACTCACAGGCCTCGTCCTGTTTCAAGTGCCTTGTGGAAGAAACAAACAGGAAACATCCAAACGAGTAACAGTTTAACAGGCGTCAACAAGGGTGGTTATGCTAAAACAAAGAAAGAGGGGGATCCAGACTCTTGAGCCAAAGTCTTAAAACACACAGGTGGGAACAGAGACATTTGTGTAGAGATAAAGTAGTAAAGCAGTCAGATGATGATCCTCTGGTGGGGTCTCTGGATGTTGCAGCTCCTTGGGGAGTGGAGGAAGCTTTCCGCGATCTCTGGCAGACTGGGGTTCAGATCTTCCCAGGAGTGGAGAGCGGTCTGGGAGCTGGAGCAGGTCTTCTTCAGGGATAGGTGGAAGACCTAAGTTCCTAAGGAACGTCTCATTGAGAGGCAGAATGGAAAGCCCCAACGATATGGAACCTGGTGGGCTTGCAGATGTGCAGTGACAGGATGTAGGTTGCGCCGTTTCGCCAGGGTAATAGGTGATAAGTCACTGAAGATTTAAATTTTTGCACCTTTAAATTCTACCCGTGTTTTATTGTGAATGGTGATGGTGAGAGCTTCTTTGCTTTCATAAAAGTGGAAATGAACAATGATGTCTCTGGGGTTGGCACCTTGAGGAGGCTTAGCAGCCAGAGATCTGTGGGCTCTATTTAGGCGCCAATCAATATCAGGAATATGGGGCGCCAGAGTAACAAACAGTGCAAGGAGATAGGGACGTATTTCTTTATCTGTAATGTATTCAGAGACCCCTCAAATCCGCAGGTTCTGGCAAGGTTCCCTATTTTCCAGATCCTCCTGTTGCATTTGCAATTGGGATATTGTATATTTAAAAGTAGTGTTTTTTTCCCCCCAAAACATGGACATACTGCACTATGCCATCAAATTTGGTTTCCAGTGTGTCCGTTCATTCCCCCCAGTTGATCAATTTCTGAAGCAGGGCCTGCAGCTTTGAATCCAAAACCTCCACAGTCACCATTGTTGCCGAAGCTGGCTGTACGAGTGGTTGTGCTTTGTGTGAGGGCCGTTCAGCGTAAAGAGAGGGATCAACGAGTGAGAGGGAGTAGACTGACTTTGCAGGATCCTCCGGACTACCTGAGACCGGGGATTGTGGCCTACACAGGTAACGATCCATGAGTTGGCAAGGCTTGAACGCGGCCTGTGACGAGTGCCTCTGGTAAATGTGCCTCTCATCACCAATGTTACCCATAAAATGCCTGCGGGGTAGCTGGATGATTTTGGGATCGGGTGAGAGGGCTCCTGGAGCTGTGAGTGCTGATGTAGCTGAGCGGGAGCTTCGGATGAGGGAATGGAGGCTGGAGCTCTGGTCCTAAGCGTCCGCCATCTTACGAGCCACGCATGCACTCCCCCATTTTTTTTCCTATTCTATTCCTTTATTTTCTATTTTATTTTATATTATACAAATTTGAAAACTATTCAAATTCAAAACTATTTGAAAACTATTCGAATTGGAAAACTATTTAAATTCAAACCCCATTCGAATTCGAAAAATATTTGAAAACTATTTGAATTTGAATTTCGTCCAAATTTTTTTTCGTTATTTCGGATTCGTTTAAATTCGGAACTATTGTAATTCGGAAATTCGGATACATCCGAATTTCCGAAAAATGAAAATTCATCTGAAATTTCAATTCGGAATGAAACGAACTGCACACATTTAATTGGAAGGGTATCACAGTGGATATCGGGCTGTAGGCAACTCCTCAAAAAGGGTTTGCCATCTGCTGCAGGAAGTGAAAGAGACACTTCTGAATGTCTCTCCAAATTGTGGACAGTTTACGATGAAGATGGCACCTTGGGCCTGCTGAAAGAACAGCCGGGCATTCCACTATGAGGTCCTCCCAGATTACGAGAGTCCTTGCAAAAGGGGAATACTGTGGGATAAGGAAACTGTGTGGGCGGCAGTCTGTGTTGACGCCTGTGGTGGAGCAACTGCTAACCAGTGGAACCAGTAGCGAAGCAACTGCTGTGTCCTTTGCCAAGGTGGTGCCAAAGGTGCAGGAGGCAGAACAGCATTCCAACGATCCTCCGAGAGTGGCTGCTGTGACTACAGAGGAAGCACCAGGTGCATAATGGGGTGTTCCATTGCCCCAAGGGGTTGAGGAGAATTCCCGGTTCCACAAGGTAATAAGAACAATGCTCTTTTGTTATTTTTGAGGACAAGATGAAAGGGGCTGAGGAGTCGGGGGGGACACCACAGAACAGAGATCCAGCTCTTACTTGCACCATTTGACCTGGATGTATTGGTTTGCCATGTGCGTGAACTATGGACTTGGGTTTCCATACATTCCAGAAGCCCTGTTCAAACTGGTGGAAGCCGAATTGCAAAAGACATATGAGACTGCTGTTTGGGAGCATTTAAAGGTGCCAAAATGTCAGCAGTACCTTGTCAGAAATTCCCTGACTACTCAGGAATTCCATCGCTGTTGCCTATGGTTCCACATTCACATGGACAAAGTGTTGTTGTCTCGGTCAGAGGAGATGACATCCAGTATTACGTTAACAGGCAACATCCTGTGACTGAAGAGTGGTGGGATTACCCTAAACCAAATTATTACCTATGAAGAAAATAGGCAAGCCGCTCACAGGATAAGCACTTCTAAACAATAGGAAACGTCCTCCCTCAGCCTCACAGGTGCTAGCTCTGCATGATGAGTAGAAAACAAAATAGAAGAGTCTAGATGGCTGCACTTCCGTGGAAAAAGCACCTTTATTGTAGTGAAGGACCAAGGTTACATGAAGATGGATACACAGGACAACTGCTAGCTAACGCGTTTCACATCAACAGATGCTTACTCATAGCTAAGTAACTTCGCTATCTTCATGTAACCTGGGTCCTTCACTACAATAAAGGTGCTTTTTCCATGGAAGTGCCGCCATCCAGACTCTTCTATTTTGTTTTCTACCCAATTATTACCTATGCTTGTATATGTGCTCTGTCATGGTGTAATGTTTTCCCCTCTCTGTTTTTTTAAGCATACTGTGTATGTTCATGTTCTAAAGTTTGCAACATGTTTTAAGCTTCATACCAGGTCGGTATATTGTTATATATGCCTTCTGTAATATGTTATTTAAGTGTGTGGTTCAGGCCAGTTTCTCCCAAATTTGTGATTCCCACAGGCACAGGGACATGCCAATGACAACAGGGAGAGAGTGTAAGCAAAAGTTGGTTTCCCTTTTAATGAGGCCCCTCTCCTTGATGGTTGGTGGGTCGTGTCAGTACACTTTTAAAAACTGTGGTGGGTGTGGAACTCTAGTCAGATGGGAGTATGGGAACAGGTCATCTCTGACTTACATTATATAGGTTTGTGACCTAGGCAGGAGAGTTGTTTGTAATGTGCAAAGCCCTTCCATGTGCACCTTACTGTAAAGGCTAGTTTATAGATTAGGGTGGTTGTCACTTATATGCACAGCTTGTCGGCTAAATTTGGTATGGGGACACATTGGATGCCTTCAGCTGCCTTTGTGCTTTTGCTGGGCATCCAGTGCGTCCCTGTGCCTCTAAGGAGGAGTTTGCTCCCTCGAGGCAAATCTGCCCTTAATTTATCCAATGCTATATGTGCTCCAATTTGGAGACTCTCAAAACTATAAAGTTAGGGCCACAGGCCACAATATACAGAGGAGCCTTGACAAGGCACTGTAGCTTTCACATATATTTGCAAATGTGTCCAACTAAACCCTCTGTTTTTAACCTCCCTGACGGTTTTCCCGAGTGTGGCTCGGGGTTAAATTTCAGCACTATTAGCGGTAACCCCGAGCCACACTCAGGATTACATTGCAGGATCCTGGTGCAGTGTTTCTTACCTTGTCCCCAGGATTCTGTGATGTCTCCCCCGCTGTGTCTGTGGGCTCTTTCTCCTCCGAAGCCTCTCTGTGCCAAAATCATAACACATACAGTACTGTAATCTTACAGATTTCAGTACTGTATGAAATTATTTCACATTTCTTTTGTCCCCAGTGCTTTGTCCAATGCCCTGCATGCAGTTTTATATGATATATACTGTTCTTTCTGCCTGGAAACTGGAGATTGTCCATAGCAACCAAAAAGTGTCCTTTTATGTCAAAAGTGGCTTTAGACCAGCTAGAAAACAGCAATAGTAAATTAGAACATTTGCAGAATTGAGCGATAGTGAATTGTGGGTAAATTAATTTTATTATTATTATATTATTATTTTTTAAATTATTTATATTTATTTATTATATTATAATTTATGTTTTTGTGTTTCAAACTTTATCATACCCGGGATATCTACTAGACTCTTGGTGGATAGATTTAAGTGTGTTATTGTTAAGAATTACAGGCCTACAATATAAAACGCCAAATTTCCATGCAAAATAGTTGTACTGCTTTCAGCACCTAAAATCTGAAATAATCATACCGCCAGGGAGGTTAACATGGCTAATCTGGGGTTTTTATTTTTTGCAACCTAACTTGTAAGTGTGCTTGGAAATTTTCTGTTGTTGGTACTAGACAGGAGAGAGGGCCCTTCAGAGATGAACTGACAGGAGGCTTTGGATAAGGACCCACAATAGCTGGGCTCACAGCGGAGAGAGAATGGGAGAATTGTCTAAACTTTCTTAGTTCTGAAGTATATGCACTGACATTAAATGTACTGGATGTCTGATGTGTAGAAATGGCTGTACAGAAGGTTGCCTCGTTACTTCACGGTAAACTATTGGAAAACAACGTGGGGGAGATTTAATAAAATTGGTTCACACAGAATCCGGTGTGCATAGTAACCAATCAGCTTCCAGGTTTTATTGTCAAAGCTTAATTGAACAAGCTGACGTTAGAAGCTGATTGGTTACTATGCACCAGATTCTGTGTGCACCAGAGTTAGTAAATCTCCCCCACATGTTGACACTTTTTATTCAAGGTAGTGGGCCACAGGCCTAAAGTATCTGTGACACAATATGCCCACGTTTCTCCTACAGACAGGTATAAGTGCACCCTATCAGAAGAAGACTTGGGACTGAGCCCCAAGCCAGCTTGGCAGAAAGCAGCAGCAAATCCAGATTGCTTACAATGTTGCAACTGTAACTTCATGAAAGTCCTTATAGAGATAGCCATTTTTTCTGTAGGTGTTTTACCATGGCTCTGAGCTCTTACTTGACCTACTCAGCTACCTACTCAGACTTGCAAAACAAGTCATAAAGTAATTGAAAAATTGGCAACCTGTCTATAGACATATAAAAATGTGTTTCACTGTGTCCTAAAATATGCAAACGTATGACTCATGTTGGGCTGAGGATTTTATGACTATGACCTATCAGAGCCTGTATATCATAAACTACCATGCTTTTTCCATAAAATACTGTTTTTACATTTATTCCATCCTTTCTCACCTCGGTGCTGCTGATCTCACCCAGCCTTTTTCAGTCACTTCCTGTCTACTTACACTCCCCCATGGCATCTGCTGCATCCACTGTACATCATTGCTCTGAACCAGCTTCCTGACCCATTGTGTAGGGGTGGCATAGGGGGAGAGATCTTTCACCGCATTACAGGAAGTGCCTGAATAGGGCCTTCATGGATCACCAGATATTATTTTGATGAAAGCTTCAGATTTTTGAAAAAAATGAAAATAGCTTGAAATTATATTAATGGAATCTATTATACGTCACACGGTCTAAGAAAATCCCATGTGTTTTTCTAAATACCGACGCTGAAAAGGAGTTTGACCGGTTAAACTGGTCATTTATGTTTGCTGTACTCAGACATATTGGTCTGGGGGAGGTGATGCTCAACCGAATAGCCAGAATATATTCTAACCCAACAGCCCAAGTAAAGGCAAATGGAGTCTTATGGGACCTCTTCCCAATAACAAACGGGATGAGACAAGGATACCCTTTATCCCCTCTCCTATTTGCTCTCTCCCTAGAACCCTTTCTATCTAAAATCAGATTAAACCCTGACATCCAAAGAATATCAGTTGGTCCTTTGCAACACAAGATATCGGCTTATGCAGACGACCGGCTCTTTTCACTGACCAACCCAGGACTGTCCTTGCCAAATCTTCTCAAAGAATTCGAGACATATGGGAAATTATCAAACTTAAAAATAAATTTCACTAAATCCGAAGCCATGGGGATATCAATACCAGTGTATAGTCTTCCAAACTTACAATCAAATTTCAGATTCAGATGGACATCCTCCGCCTTGACTTACTTGGGTACGAACATACCATCGGATCTGTCTCATATATATGAGAGTAATTTCCCCCCTCTACTGGCAAAGACCAGGATATTGCTAGACAAATTGAATAAGGGTATACACTCATGGTTTGGGCTGTGCAACGTACTCAAAATGAGTATACTTCCAAAATTTCTATACCTCTTCCAGGCCCTGCCTATTAAGATACCCCCCACATACTTCAAACAAGTACAAACTCTCTTCACTCGCTTAATTTGGGCACATAAAAAACCCCGCATCCCAAGAACCCAACTTTCCATACCAAAACATTATGGAGGACTAGCACTACCAGACATCAGGAAATACTATCAGGCAGTCCACTTGGGTAGAGTTATAGATTGGCGCCGTCATAGGGACTCTAAACTGTGGGCACAAATAGAACAACACCAAACCACTATACCTCTGCAGACCGCGCTTTGCTGCAGTGACTCTCTTCCCTTAGAATTGAAATCACATCCTCTCATAGGGAACACTATCAGGCAATGCTTTCAGGCTACATTACAAAATTCCCTAACAACCAAAACGTCTCCCTTAACTTCGATTCTAGGTAACCCCAAGTTCCCTTCTGGGATCTCACCTACGCAATTCCAGACATTAAGAAACTCCAATTGTGTATTAGCATCACAATTTGTGAAACAAGATAAATGGCCCTCCATATCAGAGTTAATGGATCCTATGGGCCCGTTCAAACTTTTATTCTGGGACGCAACACAAGTTCACCATTTTCTTCAGACTATCCCGAACCCTCAAAGCTATACTAGATCTCTAACCACGTTTGAAGAAATCTGTATGGACACAGAACCACTACCACAGGTTCTATCCAAAATGTATGCTTTGCTGAATACACCTCCCCAGCCGCCTTGTTTGCCATGCATTACAAAATGGGAAACAGACCTTCAACGCACATTTACTGCAGTCCAGAAGCAAAACATGATTAGTCTCTCCCTTAAGTCCTCAATATGCACTAAAATACAGGAGACAAATTATAAGATCCTGACGAGGTGGTACCTAACACCTAGTCATTTGCATGCCATTTTTCCTGACACATCAGAATACTGCTGGCGTTGTCATGAGGAAGAGGGAACAATGCTGCACATGTTTTGGTCATGCCCTAAGTTGACAACCTTCTTGACTGCGGTTCGTACCATTTCCCAAAAATTCACTATTTTCCAGATCCCGAAGGACCCGGCATTTTTTTTACTTCACATATCTACTATACCCCTCAAAACCTATAAAAAATCCTTATTGCGCCATTTGATAAATGCGGCCAAATCTTGCATTCCCCTACTATGGAAGCAGCAATCTCCATCGACCACATCGATGTGGTTACGGAAAGTAGAAGACATAAATAAAATGGAGCATCTGATAATGACAGCCCAAGATAGACACGAAACTTACAAGAAAACATGGTCTCTCTGGAACCTATTTAAATACTCAGAAGAGGGTAAATCCCTCCTTGGGACCTGAAACCCTACAATCCTATATTGATCAACAGTTCATAGCCACTCTGAAACACGGAGACTAATATAACTGAACGCCACCACCCCCCCTCCCTCCCTTTTTTCCTTCCCAACTTCCCCCTCCCCCCCTCTTTTTCTCCCCACCTATCTGTTATTTATTCTTCTTTCTATTTTCTCCTTTCTCTGGTAGCTACCTCCTGACTTACTTATCTACATTTTTTCATGAAAAAATTTGATAGACATCTGAAGACATTGACCGCCCGGTCTCTTATCATTTTCACGTATCTAGTACCGGGTAGCCAAGAAATACATGTATATATTAAAGCATGATATTGAAGGGATATGTCCCGCACGCTTCCATGTACAACATTTAATACTGTAATATAATGTCGGAAGGCTGCGACCCCCCCTGTTATATGTTTTTGCTATATTTTTGTGGGCTTTGCCCTTTCTTTGAAAAACTAATAAAATATATGTTTGAAATTACATTAATGTATAAAAAATGTTTTGTTATATAAGTTATTGGGTTTTGATACACATTAAAGCGATTTTCTGTAAAGATCTGTTATGTGGTGGTGGAATACTCCCAAGTGCAGATCCCTGGAAGCTTTGTTCACCCACAGTTAAACCTATATTTAGTTAAAAAAATAGATTGCAAGGATAAGGCTGGGATAACCTTGAGACCCCTTTTTGACTGTAAATGTTTACAGCTTAGAATATTAACGTGGTAAATAGGAGTAGTATGTATTTTTAAGCATATGTTGAAGGCAAACAGGTATTAGCTCACAGAGCAGGGGGAGAGAAATGAGCATAACCCTCTAGTATAAGCAGAACTAAATCTATTATCAGTGTAGTTACATTATCAAGGTTGCCAAATGGTAGAGCCAGAGGACATTGGAAAAAGACTGTGAGAAGATGTCAGTGGTGGCAAAAAAGAGTAAAGGCAAAGCATGGCTGAGAAGGGCACCTTGGAATATAGGGTATACCATAGTGTACTTGCCAAATTATGGCAAGAGCCCACCTACACTAAAGCGGTAAAGTTCAACTTTAATAATGACACCCCTTACATGCCAGACTTGTATCCTTGTGACTTTTAATGTTGACAAATCTGCTTTTGACCAGTTTTGGATAAGTGATCATCACTGGGTTTTTCATTTTTTTGTGATATAAACAAAAAAAGAAGACATTTTTGTGCTTGCTACAAGAGTCCATGAAAACTTAAAGCGATTGTAACGTCTGTTATTTTTTTTCTTTTTTAAAATAATAAATATGGTATGCGGAGAATACATTGAGGTAAAAAAAACTTTTGCCTATCCAGCCACTTTAATATAAACACATTGGGCATTTATGGAATGCCTTGCTCCTCCTCCCCCTCTTCAGCTCTGTGGCCACGTTTACCAGCTGTCACTTTGACAACCGGGATTCTTTTACTATCACAGAAGTAGATTTTGCTGCATTTTTCTAAATTCACACTATAGCAGAACAGGATCTGCAATATCAACATGTATGTGATTGATGAGCTGATGGAGGAATTTAAAGTTAGTTGTTAGGTGGAGGCATGGATAGGCTTTCCTGAAGAGCTGAGTTTTTAGGGATCACCTAAAGGTGGCCAGAGTACAAGATACCCAGACAGATTGAGGTAGAGAATTCTAGAGGATGGAAGAGGCTCTGAAGAAGTCCCGGAGACAAGCATGGGAGGAAGAGACGAGCGCTAGAGAGCTAGAGGTTGTGGGAGAAGCAGAGAGATGTTTTGGGTGATATTTTGAGACAAGATTGGTTACGTAGTTTGGGGCAGAGTTGCGAATGGCTTTGTATGCTTTTGTTAGCATTTTGCATTTAATTCACTGGGCAATTGGAAGCAAGTGGAGGGATTGGCAGAGAGGGGTGGCAGACACTGAGCGGTTGGTAAGGTAGATCAGTTTGGCAGCAGCATTCATAGATAAACTGAAGAGGGGGATTGCCTGTGTAGAGGTAGGCCTATGAGAAGGGAGTTAAAATAGTGAAGGTAAGAGATAACAAGGGAGTGAATGAGAAGCTTGGTGTTTTCATGAAATAAAAAGGGCAAATTTTAGAGTTGTTGCGAAGGAGAAGTCTACAAGCTTTTAAAGTGATTGGATTTGGGGCTGAAAGGACAGGTCAGAGTCTAGGATTACACCTAGTACCTTGGCGTGAGGGGAGGGACTGGGAGGGGAAATTAGTTGTATTATTGATCTTTATGGAAAAGTCAGAGAGAAGGGCACAGTTGGGGGGAATATTACAAGCTCAGTTTTAGACAGATTTAGTTTGAGAAAGCGTTGTGACATCCATGTTGATATGTCAGTTACAAAGTTAGTAATGCGAGAGGAGACTAAAGAAGTGAGATGGGGAGTAGAGAGTTAGGTTTGGATGTCATCGGCGTAGATATGGAATTGGAAGCCATGGGACATTATCAAGTGACTAAGAGTGGAGGTGTAGAGAGAGAAAAGAAGGGGTCTAAGAACATATTTTTTTGCAAGACAGTATTACCAAGAGAAGGCCTGGTTTGTACAAAAAAAAAATATGTATTACTTTGATACCTTAACCACTTCCCACGAAATCACGTACCTGTACGTTATTTGTTTGAAGTGGTTATACCGGGGGGATGCCTGCAGTTGCAGGCATCCCCCTGGTATCATTTTTTAAAGCTAGCGGTCTGCTAGCTCATGATAACAGCCGATGCAGCTAATGAGCCGCTTGGCCATAAGCATAAGGAGCGGGAGGGCACAACCCCCTCCCCCGCCTTCCCCTGCTCTGCCCTGGTCTCCCATCCCACTGGGAGACCGGAGCGACCATCCAGCATGTCCGCCGGCTGTGTTGAGCCCTGAACTAAGCCAGAAAAGGCTTTGATTGGGTCTATGATGTGAAAACATGGAAGCGACGAGTCAAAGTCACTTCTGGTTTGCTCGGGTGCCAGTGGCACTGATTTTAAAATAATTTCAGTATTCCAAAATGTCAACTTTGCCGTTTTGACTACTTTGAAGTGCAAAGGAGGGATTTGGGGTCCTTTAGAGCCCCGATTCCTCCATAAAGAGTACCTGTCACTGCCTATTACTATCCCAAGGGATGTTTACATTCCTTGTGACAGCAATAAAAGTGATCAGATTTTTTTTTAAAGGGACAGTGTTATATATTATTATTATAAAATAAATAAGAACATTTTTTTTTAAAGCGCCCCGGTCCAGCAAACTCACGCACCAAACAAAATGCATATGTAAGTCGTGCCCACAAATGTAAACGGTGTACAAATCACACATGTGAGGTACCACCGCGATCGTTAGAGCGAGAGCAATAATTCTAGCAAACGACTTCCTCTGTAACTCCAAACAGGTAACAGTTAAAAATTTTAAAGCATCGGCTATGGAGATTTTTAAGTACCGTAGTTTGGCGCCAGTCCACGAGTGCGTGCAATTTTAAAGCATAACATGTTGGGTATCTATTTACTCAGTGTAACATCATCTTTCACAATATGCACAATATGCGGGCTAACTTTACTGTTTTCTTATTTTTAATTTAAAAAAGTGTATTTTTTCCAAAATACACATATAAAGTCAAAAAACACCGCGCTTGCTCTGTCAAAGCAGCTCACACACAAATAAAGGAAATTTGTAAAGAGTATGGATATAAAGGTGTAGCGCTAATATTAAACAAAAACACGAAGAGACATAATATCCAGCTATGACCACCGTAAATCTAACAAGTACTGTTATGGGGGTTTCAAACGAATGTATATCCACCTCTAAGGAAATCCAAAAACCGATAAAAGCTCAGATTCCAACGGTGATGTCTGTACATTCCATAGCTGAATTGAATGAGACAATAGGCAGGAAATATATATATATGACCATTTGATTTATAACTTTATATATTCTAAATGGTGGAGAAAGTCTCTATAGGTATCTATTTATAGAAGCTGTATAAATCCAAAACCGGTGATGATGTCCCCACGTCACATAAAACAGACATTGATGGAGGCTTACCGGAACCGTTGGACCCACAGAGACATATATCTCTTGAGTCAGAAAGGCTTGTATTGCCACAAGGCAATATGATGAGATGTCATGCCGGACCAATGTGGAACTCGGATACTGTGTTGAAAGCTCCTATTAAACTTCCTCCGTGCTTGACCAGATTTTGTAGTGGCTCATGAAAAGCAAAAAAGGGGCCACATAGTATAATACCGTTTAAGAAAAATAAAATTTATTGTGGTAGAAAACTTACATGTTCCATGGTAAAAAAGCGCTTAAGTTAAAATTAATGGCAGGCAGTGGAGAGCATTACCTTCTACCTTTATCCAGCACTGATGACATTCATTGTGTATACGATTTGGTACTCTAACAAATTAACATTCTGGTTCCCCACTTCTCACGAGGGATGATTGGAACGCATAGAAGCCATCAATAAGAGGCTTGGAACGCACGCGGGGCCGCCATTTTGGCGACACCCGGAAGTGCAAGTAAACAAGGGGCACATGCCGGATTCTCATCAAAGGGGGTCTTGGTGGGTATATAAGTAAGTATGGCAGCAGTGGTAGAGTACCCCAGAGGAAGTCTAATGAGACGAAACGCGTCGGGAGACTCCACTGCCTGCCATTAATTTTAACTTAAGCGCTTTTTTACCATGGAACATGTAAGTTTTCTACCACAATAAATTTTATTTTTCTTAAACGGTATTATACTATGTGGCCCCTTTTTTGCTTTTCATGAGCCACTACAAAATCTGGTCAAGCACGGAGGAAGTTTAATAGGAGCTTTCAACACAGTATCCGAGTTCCACATTGGTCCGGCATGACATCTCATCATATTGCCTTGTGGCAATACAAGCCTTTCTGACTCAAGAGATATATGTCTCTGTGGGTCCAACGGTTCCGGTAAGCCTCCATCAATGTCTGTTTTATGTGACGTGGGGACATCATCACCGGTTTTGGATTTATACAGCTTCTATAAATAGATACCTATAGAGACTTTCTCCACCATTTAGAATATATAAAGTTATAAATCAAATGGTCATATATATATATTTCCTGCCTATTGTCTCATTCAATTCAGCTATGGAATGTACAGACATCACCGTTGGAATCTGAGCTTTTATCGGTTTTTGGATTTCCTTAGAGGTGGATATACATTCGTTTGAAACCCCCATAACAGTACTTGTTAGATTTACGGTGGTCATAGCTGGATATTATGTCTCTTCGTGTTTTTGTTTAATATTAGCGCTACACCTTTATATCCATATTTTTTCCAAAAGAATCAAGCTTGAAAGACTGCTGCGCAAATATCGTGTGTCATAAAATATTGCAACGACCGCCATGTTATTCTTTAGGGTCTTTGCTAAAAAATGTATATAATGTTTGGGGGTTCTAAGTAATTTTCTACCAAAAAATACTGATTTTTAACTTGTAAGCAACAAGTGTCAAAAATAGGCTTGGGGCTGAAGTGGTTAAATAATGGCAATACAGTTGAAATGTAGAAAAGTCCTGTAACTCAACAGCCCTGCTTCTACTGGGTGATGCATCAAGCGTTGTTATTATTTGTGGAAATTTTTCTCAATATGCCATTTTTAGCATGTGACGTCCAATACAGAAGCTTGATGCACCAGGATCACAGTGTTTATTTGCACATTTTTAATTAGTTTAGTTTAATTAGAAACTATAGCAATCCATTTTAGACCATTTAGAAATTAGGCATAATCAGAAAGATGTTAACCACATAATTCATGCCAAATAATTAAAGGAAAATTAGTGTATGTAACCACCCAGCCATTGCAAGTGTGATTCTTTAAGTTTAGCTTTGCTAGGCTATAATCAGACTATACTGAATTGGTAGTTCTTTATTCACGTGGTCTTCCTGAAACCCAGTTTTCTTGTTTGCTTCTTCTTGCTGCTGGGGATTGCCTAACAGGATCCAATAATCCTGGGTCTTAAATATTTATGTCTTATTGGACAACCACTATGAAGATTCTTGCCAGTGGTGCAGGCTGGGGAAGTGTATAAATATTAGATCGTAACCTTGTGAAGCTCCCCTCCTCTTAGGCTTCTTCCTGGGGGAGGGCGTGGGTTGGATGTTTTGTCCTCCTAGTCCTACTGCCTAGGGAGGACACTCATGTGTATGTGAAACAAGGGCTGAGTCTGGGAACTAGGATCACACTACTCTGCTGGAGATGGCCTTCCCACCCTTTGGATTTAGGAAGCAGACAATAGAAACTTCAACTAGGGTTACCTGAAAATCTTAAATTTGGCTTGGGCGTTACAGGGAGTCTCATATTTTAAGCTGGCTATACACTGGCAGACTTTTTAAAAATTTTAAATTTCAAGAATTTTCATTCACTTTTCTACTCATTAATGAAGTCAAATCGATGTCGACCACAGTGACAAGAAAATTGGAAGGAGCAGGATAGAATACTTTTTTGACCTAACAAATCTCTAACAGTGTATGTAACCTTCGTTTGGGAAATTGCATTTATTTCCAAATTTAATGTTAAAAGCAAAATAAATTTGGAAGTACTTTAGAATGACATTCATGCAGAAATCAAAAGTACAAAGAATTTTCGTATGAATGTTTATACAAATACTTGCACGAGAGCTTCTTCTAAAAATCTACTAGTAAATAGCCAGCTTTGCCCAAGCAATTTTGGCAACATCTGTTCTACAGTCATGTGCTCGAGAATCATAGAATGTTGGTCTGGTCTAAAGGTCCTTTACCCTTAAAGACCTATTTTTCTTGGATTCTCCTGTGTCCTTTTGGTGTCCTGTACCCTAACACTCTCTCACCCATGAGTTTACTGTGTGGTGGGTCAGTGAACACTTTATGCAACCAAAAATGTCTGGCATCTGTTCACAACCCCACTATACAAAAATGACTCTACCCTAAGTGTGAAATGTCAGCCCACCCAGTAACTACGGCTAGCTAACTGCTCCTAGAGAGTAGGGGGTGTTGTACTATAGTTTCAGTCAGTGCACTTTTTGAGTTATCATTGCAGTCTTTTCCCTAGAGATGTGTATATTAAACACTTGAAAGGACTCACACTGGCTCGATACAAATATTCTGTCCCCCCTATAACAACTATCGATATACCAGCCAATTAAGTAGAACTATATGCAAAACTTTTTTTTTTCAGTTTAGATAGAGTAAGGGAGAGTTATAACCCCTATCAGTTTTTTATTCTTTTGCCATCTATGTCCCATTAGGGAAATTTACCTTCACTTCCTGTCCCATAGCCAAAAGCAAAGTGTGAGGAAATCCCTGCAAATTAAAGGGAATCACTTGGGCCCCTCAGGTCACTAGAACTAGTGTCTCCATTGGAGGAGGGGAAATCCCTCTATCACATTTCTGGGGACAACCCAAAATTTTGAATTTTCTGTTACTTTCACTTTTAATGATAATGGTAAACAGGACCAATAGAGAGGGTGAATCTCCCTAATAGGGGCACAGACAGCAATAGGTCTTCTAATCCATCTCCACTCTATCCAAATGTTTTGCCTATAGTTATACTTTAATGAGTGCATTGTCATCCAACTCAAAGACTTGCATTTTGAAATGAAGCAATAAAGAATGATCCCTGTTCAGCACTACAAAGCAGGTATGAAAGCCTGCATTTGTAAAGGCCAAATATGGCTGTCCTGTGTACATATATAATTGCAAATTATACCCAGCAATAAAGGTCAAAAACATTAAAGTGATTGTAAATGTATGCATTAAGAAGATAAAAAACCTTCTGTGTGCAGCAGCCCCCACTAATACTTACCTGAGCCCCATTTAGATCCAGCGATGTTGCAGCAGTGTTCCGGTTGCCCGGAACTCCCCTCCTCATTGACTGAGACAGCAGAGCGGAACCATTGGCTCCCGCTGCTGTCAATCAAAGTCAGTCAGCCAATTAGAAGAGAAAGGGGCAGGGCCGGGCTGTGACAAGGCTCGGGTGCCCCCATAGCAAGCTGCTTGTAAGCATAACTTACCTTTCTCTTTTCACGCTTTAAACGGCTCAACTGGCAATTTATTATTGCTGTTCCATTTAAATCCATATTCCTTTTGTAGTTACTGCACTGAAAAACAAAATATACAGCAAATAAAATAAATAAACTCATGCCCATATGGATAGCACAAGAATGTGAACGCTCATGATAAATTCATATTTTATTTGGAAGCTACCAGTTATGTAGTAGAATGCTGTTTTTTAATTATGTGCTGTAGCTAAATTATAGAATTTTCACTAAATTATGACATTAAAACACCTGACTTACTAGAGGCTAGTTTGAAGTATATGTGTAACATCTATTTTTTTCCCTCCCTTTGGTCTGTTGAGTATATCAATAAATATGTTTGTAATATCAGTTTGATAAGTGCAAACAAATACCAGTTGATCCTGCCAGAAATTTAATGAGCTGTTAACATCTTGCGCTCAACCTCTGATGCAACGTTATTAGTTTTCATAGATATCAGTTCTCTTTGTAGGCTACCCCCTCGATTTTAAATCAATAGACTCTCTCAATTCTCTAGTGGTAGGAGCATCCAAGTAACCATATGAGAGAAATCAATAGTGTGATTTAATAATGTGGATATGTGCCCCATTGATTACGTTTTCATTATACAGTAGGTACCGGTAAACTTTGCAATTTAACATATTGCTTTAATATATTTTTACGGATTAAAAGAGGGCTAACAGTTATGAAAATGTTCAGTATCTGGTAACTCGAATTTATCTAAAACATTTTGACAATATTGCTCCGTTATTGCATATATCTGCTATCCATATAAATCCTTTGTTGGTCCAACAAAATTGGGGGGATTGAGACCTGGCGCAAAAGCTGGATTGTTGCATACTGGAGCCGTAGCGTTATGTTGAAATATAAATTTGTGGATTCTATTTAACCTATCCCATAAACTCAAGGAAAATGAAATGGATGGGCAAAGAATAGTGGGATCTATCCTTTGCCGACAGCCACATTAATTGAGTAATTGGTTTCAGAAAATTAGGGATAAGATTCCAACTTCATCCAAGAGGGATTATTTAATTGTTTATGATATTTTTCTAGTTGAACTAATTGTACTGCTTGATAATATTTAGATAAGTCTGGCACTCTAAGCCCTCCATTTTGTTTAGCGTATACTGTATGTCTATTAACTCTGTTTTCTATCTCCCTAAATAAAATTGAGTAATTTCCTATGGAAGATAAAAGATCATTTGTTTGAATACCTATTGGGATTGTCTGAAATAAGTATAATAATTGGAGCTGGCTATCTTACCTGCAGTATCAAAAGACACTCTGCAACATTGTTGCAACAAGACTGTTTCCCTCTAGTGTCAGCTAGGATTCTGTGTCACATCCTGTCAGCGGAGTAATTACCATCAGGGAGCAAAGCATAAAGGGAATTGTAGTTCCAGGGCTTAAGTTTCTCATTAAAATGTAACTGTATGGAACTACAAAAGACCAGCATGCTCTGAGGGCAGGAAAGGAGAGACTCCATTTTGATTTACTGAGGAGAATTCAGACAGCACGAGGCGGAGGAAGAGATCAGACCTGAGGGAGAGATGCTGTCTCCTAGGTGATTTCTGAATTTAGGCCTCTTCTGCCAGTTGGGACATCCAGCCTGACAGAGGGGGATCCCAGGTGCACATCCAGGCACACCTGCACAAACAGTGAAGTGTTCCAATGTGAGGTGACCAGTCGGGTCGCCAAGAGAGCCTGCTGTTCCAGGACTTACGTTTAGGGTTAGGGTAAGGTGAGAGGGCTTTTGCCCATTTGCAGGAAACAGGGACACTGCACCACAGAAGAAGTTAAATGGACACTGTATACAGATATCATTGTTGTTAGTCATCTTGCTGATACTTGTAGTGCCACAAGGCTAAAAGGATAAGGTCATCCATTTCCAGGAACACTGTATACTGACACCATTGTCCTTTCACTTTGCTGAGAAAGATCCTGCCTTTTTTCACTTGATAATCAGGGCAAGGTGTGTTGTTTGGCCCTGCTATTCAGGAGTTTAAGTGTACCAACAAAAGTGGCTAGCTGAAGACACAAAGTTTTATATTTTCTTCAAAAGGAATGAAGCTACTAGTGCCATACGGATCCACACACACATATTCAGGGCTCTGTATATGCAGTGTGTGTGTGGAACAGTTTATCTAGGTGCTGATGATAGAGGCCAGTAAAGTGACCACGGTGTCTGGTCTCAGCAGCCATGATTCACCATGGTCACTTTACAGAGGGGTGGGGAGAAACTAGCAGAATCAGGCAGGTTTTTTAGGTGTTACAGGGGTCCAAGTGACACAGGACAAGCACTGTGTCATATAACATGTTTTAAAAGAGAAGGATCCATTTTTTTGTTTGGGTTAACAAACGCTTTAAGCCATTACATGTTGATTTGAATAAAGTGTTTAAACTTGGGCCTATGGTGTCAGGAGACAGAAGAGAGAGGCCTGACACAAAGAGGGTCATTCCTCTGCTCTCCTCCTGCCTGGACTCATAGAGCCAACCTGAGTAAAGGTAACCAATCTGATACGGATTGCCATATTGTGATTTATTTGCCAAGCATAGGCGTGCGCACAGGGTGTGCCGGGTGTGCCCAGGCACACCCTAATCTCCTCATGCGCATTATTGTTATCATTCTGTGTAGCAACAGGCACATGGGAAGGATCTCCCTCTTACTGGCTCTGCCATAAGAGAAGTGTTTATCCTTTTCTCTTTGATCTCCCTGCTGGCACAGTAAATGTGACGGGGTCATATATATGTAGATACATACACATGCATGTATGTTTGAGCTTAAGGGTGCACACCCTAATGCATTAGGCTGCGCACACCTATGTTGCCAAGTAAGTGTGCCTCTGCTTTTGGGGTTATTCTTAGGTTTTGAATCTCCTAAAAGCAGCCTAAATATAGTATTGAGCTATATTGCTCTCCCATTGCATTCCTTGAAGATACAGTATCTCTCAAAAGTGAGTACACCCCTCACATTTTTGTAAATATTTTATTATATCTTTTCATGTGACAACACTGAAGAAATGATACTTTGCTACAATGTAAAGTAGGGAGTCTACAGCTTGTATAACAGTGTAAATTTGCTGTCCCCTCAAAATAACTCAACACACAGCCATTAATTTCTGTCTAAACCGCTGGCAACAAAAGTGAGTACACCCCTAAATGAAAATGTCCAAATTGTGCCCAAAGTGTCAATATTTTGTGTGGCCACCAATATTTTCCAGCACTGCCTTAACCCTCTTGGGCATGGAGTTTACCAGAGCTTCACAGGTTGCCACTGGAGTCCTCTTCCACTCCTCCATGATGACATCACGGAGCTGGCGGATGTTAGAGACCTTGCGCTCCTCCACCTTCTGTTTGAGGATGCCCCACAGATGCTCAATAGGGTTTAGGTCTGGAGACATGCTTGACCAGTCCATCACCTTTACCCTCAGCTTCTTTAGCAAGGCAGTGGTCATCTTGGAGGTGTGTTTTGGGTCGTTATCATGTTGGAATACTGCCCTGCGGCCCAGTCTCTGAAGGGAGGGGATCATGCTCTGCTTCAGTATGGCACAGTACATGTTGGCTTTCATGGTCCCTCATTGAACTGTAGCTCCCCAGTGCTTGACACCATCTGAACCAAATAAGTTTATCTTGGTCTCATCAGACCACAGGACATGGTTCCAGTAATCCATGTCCTTAGTTTGCTTGTCTTCAGCAAACTGTTTGCAGGCTTTCTTATGCATCATCTTTAGAAGATGCTTCCTTCTGGGATGACAGCCATGCAGACCAATTTGCTGCAGTGTGCGGCGTATGGTCTGCGCACTGACAGGCTGGCCCCCCACCCCTTCAACCTCTGCAGCAATGCTGGCAGCACTCATACATCTATTTCCCAAAGACAACCTCTGGATCTGATGCTGAGCATGTTCACTCAACTCCTTTGGTTGACCATGGTGAGGCCTGTTCTGAGTGGAACCTGTCCTGTTAAAGCGCTGTATGGTCTTGGCCACCATGCTGCAGCTCAGTTTCGGGGTCTTGTCAATCTTCTTATAGCCTAGGCCATCTGTATGTAGAGCAACAATTCTTTTTTTCACATCCTCTGAGAGTTCTTTGCCATGAGGTGCCATGTTGAACTTCCAGTGATCAGTATGAGAGAGTGAGAGCGATAACACCAAATTTAACACACCTGCTCCCCATTCATACCTGAGACCTTCTAACACAAACGAGTCACATGACACTGGGGAGGGAAAATGGCCAATTGGGCCAAATTTGGACATTTTCACTTAGGGGTGTACTCACTTTTGTTGCCAGCAGTTTAGACATTAATGGCTGTGTGTTATTTTGAGGGGACAGCAAATTTACACTGTTATACAAGCTGTACACTCACTACTTTACATTGTAGCAAAGTGTCATTTCTTCAGTGTTGTCACATGAAAAGATATAATAAAATAATTACAAAAATATGAGGGGTGTACTCACTTTTGTGAGATACTGTAAATATTGTTACTGTTTGTTACTTTTCCACAGACATATTGCAGTAAAGACAATTTCTGTGTTTTATCATAACGTATGTTTCTCATTGGTTATTGCACTTACACTATTGCCAGGTGTGCCAGAGGGGGCTGGGATTGTTACTAGGGTTGAGAGGCAGAGTAATGGACTGAACAAACTTAAGCAGCTCCTCTGGGGGTAGCGCTACATATCAGATTGGTTACCTTTACTCAGGTTGGCTCTATGAGTCCAGGCAGGAGGAGAGCAGAGGAATGATCCTCTTTGTGTCAGGCCTCTCTCTTCTGTCCCCTGACACCACAGGCCCAACTTTAAACACTTTATTCAAATCAACATGTAATGGCTTAAAGCGTTTGTTAACCCAAACAAAAAAATGGATCCTTCTCTTTTAAAACATGTTATATGACACAGTGCTTGTCCTGTGTCACTTGGACCCCTGTAACACCTAAAAAACCTGCCTGATTCTGCTAGTTTCTCCCCACCCCTCTGTAAAGTGACCATGGTGAATCATGGCTGCTGAGACCAGACACCGTGGTCACTTTACTGGCCTCTATCATCAGCATCCTGCTATCTGCTCTCTTCTCTGCTCCTGTGTCCTCCTTCCCCCTCCCCTCTCTGTCTGTGTGTGAGCCACCAGTCCCCCCTCCTGCTGCTCACATAACACTAACCTGTATACACCATTAGCACTGCCTCCTATTGCAGTGCCCCCCTCTGTGAATGATTTATAAATATAAATGCTGTAAATACCTCATTTAAGAGCCGAGATTGTGATCACATGACCAGCCAGCTCTCTCCTCCTCTCCTCCCCTCCAGACTGACATCAGCAGAGGAATCTCAGTCCCGCCCACTGCATCTCTCAGAGGAGTAAAGGAGAAAGCTGGCCAGTCATGTGATTGCAGTCTCGGCAGTGAAATTAGGTATTTGCAGCATTTATTTTTATAAATCACATGCAGAGGGGGATACTACAATAGGAGGCAGTGCTGATGGTGTATACAGGTTAGAGTGGCTTAACAACCACTTCCTAGATAAACTGTCCCACATACCCACTGCATATATAGAGCCCTGAATATGTGTCTGTGGGTCCGTATGGCACTAGAAACATCAGTCCTTTTGAAGAAAAGATAAAACTTTGTGTCTTCAGCTAGCCACTTTCATTGGTGCAATTAAACTCCTGAATAGCAGGGCCAAACCAAAAGTGGCTAGCTGATACTATTGTAGTATCCCCCTCTGTGTGTGATTTATAAAAAATAAATGCTGTAAATACCTAATTTCCCTGCTGAGATTGCGATCACATGACTGACCAGCTTTCTCCTTGACTCCTCTGACAGATGCAGCGGGCGGGACTGAGATTCCTCTGCTGATGTCAGTCTTAAAGGGAGAAGAAGAGGAGGAGAGAGCTGGCTGGTCATGTGTGGAATGCAATGGGAGAGCAATAACTGAGGTTATGAGCAATATAGCTCAATACTTGTGTTGCTATGGCCATTTGTATTGTCTTGATAGCAATAATAAAGAGTTAGGTTTGGTAAGAGCATATGTTTACAGAGGCCCTTCCCACTCCATTGATATGTAAATAAACCAGATGGATAGGTTTTGGAACTGAGCAGAGGAAGTTGGTGTATGCAGGAAATGGGTGGGAGGGGCTTGGGGAGAAATGGAAAGAAACGTGCTTGGACAAGAGAGATGTGTTTGGAAGGACAAAGAGGAATATATGGCTTCCTGAAGCTGGATAACTTTGGAGACACTTTTGTGAGTTGGACTCTGAGCAAGGAACTATGAAGGATATCTTGACCGCTAAGTTCAGTAACTGTTTAGTTTACTTAATGTGTACATATTGTACATGCTTATATGTGTAGGCATATTTTGTAAGCTATAAGTTGTGTTGTATTGTGCATCCTACAGTTTGTATGTGCAGATTTTTCCCTGTTCAGTAAAGCATTGATACACTTCAGAAGTCTAAGCTTCCTTGATTTTACCACAAGAACTTAATAGATAGGTGTAAAGGATTGCAATACTATATTTAGGCTGCTTTTAGGGGATTCAAAACCTAAGAATAACTCCAAAAGCAGAGGCACACTTACATGGCAAAAAAATCACAATATGGCAATCCGTATCAGATTGGTTACCTTTACTCAGGTTGGCTCTATGAGTCCAGGCAGGAGGAGAGCAGAGGAATGACCCTCTTTGTGTCAGGCCTCTCTCTTCTGTCCCCTGACACCATAGGCCCAAGTTTAAACACTTTATTCAAATCAACATGTAATGGCTTAACTTCCTAGATAAACTGTTCCACACACATATACAGAGCCCTGAATATGTGTGTGCGCATCCGTATAGCACTAGTAGCTTCATTCCTTTTGAAGAAAGGATAAAACTTTGTGTCTTCAGATAGCCAATTTTGTTGATGCACTTAAACTCCTGAATAGCAGACCCAAACAACACAACTTGCCCTGATTATCAAGTGAAAGAAGGCAGGATCTTTCTTAGCAAGGTGAAAGGACAATGGTGTTGGTATACAGTGTCCCTGGAAATGGATGACATTATCCTTTTAGCCTTGTGACACTACAATTGTCAACAAGATGACTAACAGCAATGATGTCTGTATACAGTGTCCATTTAACTTCTTCTGTGGTGCAGTGTCCCTTTTTCCTGCAAATGGGCAAAAGCCCTCTCACCAAACCTGACGGTCAAGGCCCAAGCAAAGGTCCTGGAACAGCAGGCTCTCCTGGCTACCCGACTGGTCACCTCACACTGGAACTCTTCACCGTCGGTGCAGGTGCACCTGGATGCGCACCTGGGATCCCCCTCACTCAGGCTGGATGTCCTGATTGGCAATGGAGGCCTAAATCGTGCGGTGAAATCACCTAGGAGACAGCATCTCTCCCTCAAGTCTGATCTCTTCCTCCGCCTCGTGCTGTCTGAATTCTCCTCAGTCTCTCCTTTCCTGCCCTCAGAGTATGTTGGTCTTTTGTAGTTCCATAAGTTAAATCTTAATGTGCATAATTTGCCTTTGATATTCAGAGATTCCCTTATTTTATATAACTAGTGGTTCTAAAGCTAAAACAAATAAGTTTGGAGACAATGGGCAACCCTGTCTAGTACCTCTATATATCTATATACATCTATATATATATAGATCTATATATCTATATATATTAAAAGATTGAGATTGGTAACCCTTGTCATTATTTTGTGGTCCAAATTTATTAGAGAAATAGGGCGATAATTCCAATAATCACCAAGGTCTTTACCTGGTTTTGGAATAACATGTATAAAGGCTTTGTTTGCATGTGGGTGTAATATTGTATCATCTCGTAAACTATTGAAAAAAAGCACATAAGTAAGGGACGAGAAGGTCAACATTTTTTTATAACCAGACATGAAGACATGAAAAACCATCAGGGCCTGGTGCCTTAGGCCTCATGTACACTGCTGCTTGTAAACGGACATTCAGAGGCAGTTGGTTGCTTTTTACAACTGCCCCTGAACTCATCCAATGTTATCTTATGTGTACATGTACACAGGTTCGTTTAATATCGTTTTTAGGCAGTTGCGTTTATAGGCTTTTCTTTGAAGGCAAAAAAATTAGTTCAGACGCCGAAGTTTCCGACGTTTCAGACGCCAAACGTGGCTAAATGCAGTAACTCACGTTTAGCCGAGTTTCGTTTACAGGCGTTTTTCATTTTTGGCTATTTTTAAAAAAGAAAAAAAAAATATTTTTTTCAAATACTTCTAAACGCAGCAAAACACAGAAAAACCCTAAATGCGACATATAAACACAGCAAACCGGATGTTTTAAACGTGGGTTATTATCTGTCAAGTAAAATCGTTCAGGAGAGGTTGTAAAAACGTTGCTTGTACATTAAGCCTTAAAGTAATTCTAAAAGTTGGTCCTCTTCTTTTTTGAGTCCCCCCCAGCAGTCATTTTTCCTCCCCCCTGCCTACTGCCCCCAATAGCAAGCATCTTGCTATGGGAACATTCACTCCCGAGCTGCGCTCCTGTGAATGGACATTGTTTGTTCACACATAGAGTGCGCCCCCCCACTCCTTCCTCATTGGCTTACTGGCTGTGATTGACAGCGGCGGGAGCACTCCTGCTGCTGTGTGAGCCAATGAGGAGAGAGAAACAAAGGAGAGCCGCTGCTCTCATTCACATCGCTAAATTGAGATTGGTTTGGGTAAGTATAAAAGGGGGCTGGGGGGGGGGAGCTGCATAGAATGTATTAGGGTAAAAAACCTTCTGCCTTTTGAACCACTGTAAATGGGTTAAGATGTTTTGTAGAAGTTATAACTTTTCTCTCTGTGAATTCTCCTTCTGATAAATCAATATATTTATTTGAGAGATGCGGTAGAGGGGGATCATAGATCAATTGTGCAATTATTTGTACATGGAAAGAATGAGGAGGAGCGTAAAGTTTAAAGTAAAAATGAAACAATTCACATAAAAATTAACTGTAGATTTTGGGTGACAGAGCTATTAGAAAGGTGTAATTTGTGGAGTGCCATGGTCAGAAACAGCAAGTTAAATTTTCTGGCAAGTAAAGTATCATCTCAGGTATTTTTCAGCCTTTGCAGTGAGACCAATGCCCCATACACACGATCAGAAATTCCATCAGAAAAAACTTGGATGGTTTTTCCAACAGAATTCCGCTCAAGCTTGCCTTGCATACACATGGTCACACAAAAGTTCTCTGGACTTTGGACAGTCAAGACCACGGTGACGTACAACACTACGACGAGCCGAGAAAATGAAGTTCAATGCTTCCGAGCATGCATCTAATTGTTTCCGAGCATGCGTGATTTTTTGCGCGTCCGAATGGCATACAGACGAACGCATTTTTGGATAGGAATTTTTTCCAACCGAAAAATAGAGAACCTGCTCTCAATCTTTTGCTGGCTGGAATTCTGCCAGAAAAGTCCGATGGAGCATGCACACCGTCAAAATTTCTGACCAAAAGCTCACATCCGACTTTTGCTGGCGGACTTTCTGATCGTGTGTATGGAGCATAAGATTTAAGAGAGTTTGTGCTGTTTCTATTTGAGGTATTCGATTTCTTTGTGGGTTTTTCTTTTGTTTACAGATCAAATGTTTCCACCTTTCTTCCTGTTGAATAATGGTATTTATATGACACTAGGGTTGCTTTCTTTTGATGTATTACCTTTAAAAAATTGTAGTTTTAATTTCCTTAAAAGTTACAGGCTAATTACGAAGTGCAGTATTGAGCCGCCATTGTGTCACTTGAGGTTTAGTCCAAATATTTGATATAGACAATTATACTGGAGAATGATCAGGCCATGATATTTTAAGGATCTTGGAAGTTGCTACGAAGGAAAGGGGTGAAACTGAAAGGGAAAGAGAATAAATGGTCTACATGGGAATATGTCCCATGGGAATAAAAGGTATAGTCTCTAGTATTAGGGGGGGGGGTCTATTGTTGCTGGGGGGGATTTGTTATTGTTGGGGGTGTCTATTATTGCATGGGGATCTAATTTTGCTTGGAGGAGCTATTGTTGCTGGTTGCATGGGATCCATTTTACTGATTTTCTTATTATAATTACAAAGTTCCATACAGATTACTAAGATAAAAGAGCTGGCACGGTAAGCTTGCACTGTAAGGTGGGTAGGGGGTAGAGACAAGGGGTTTCTGGAGGAGATTTCCTGAACCTGTTATCTGAGAAAAAAGCCCTGGGTAATAATTTTGAAGTATGATTTGTAACAGGTTGTCATTGTGATACATTTACAGTGCCTTGAAAAAGTATTCACACTCCTTGAAATGTTCCACATTTTGTCATGTTACAACCAAAAACATAAATGTATTTTATTAGGATTTTATGTGATAGACCAACACAAAGTGGCACATAATTGTGAAGTGGAAGGAAAATGATAAATGTTTTTTACATTTTTTTACAAATAAATATCTGAAAAGTGTGGTGTGCATTTGTATTCAACCCGTTTATTCTGATACCCCTAACTAAAACATAGTGCAGTGGTTCTCAACTTCTGTCCTTGGGACCCACCAACAGGCCAGGTTTGCAAGATAACTAAAATACATCACAGGTGATATAATTGCAAGATAACTAAAATACATCACAGGTAATATAATTTTCTGCTCAGTGATTGCAGTATTCTAGTCTGCATCTCCCCAAGGTAATACATAAAACCTGGCCTGTTAGTGGGTCCTGAGGACAGGCGTTGAGAACCACTGACCTAGTGGAACCAATTGCCTTCAGAAATCACCTAATTAGTAAATAGAGTCCACCTGTGCTTAATTTAATCTCAGTATAAATACAGCTGTTCTGTGAAGCCATCAGAGGTTTGTTAGAGAACCTTATTGAACAAACGTCATCATGAAGGCCAAGGAACACACCAGACAGGTCAGGGATAAAGTTGTGGAGAAGTTAAAAGCAGGGTTAGGTTATAAAACAAATCCCAAAAGCTTTGAACATCTCATGGATTACTGTATAATCCATCATTCGAAAATGGAAACCTACAAACCTACCAAGACATGGCCGTCCACTTAAACTGACAGGTAGGGCAAGGAGAGCATTAATCAGAGAAGCAGCCAAGAGGCCCATGGTAACTCTGTAGGAGCTGCAGAGATCCCCACCTCGGGTGGGAGAATCTGTCCACATGTCATGCACTCCACAAATCTGGCCTTAATGGAAGAGTGGCAAGAAGAAAGCCATTGTTGAAAGAGAGCCATAAGAAGACTTGTTGACTTGAACACACCATCTCCACCATGAAACATGGTGGTGGCCGCATGCTTTTCTTCAACAGGGACAGGGAAGCTGGTCAAAGTTGATGGGAAGATGGATGGAGCCAAATACAGGTCAAATGTTTACCTTCCAGCAGGACAAAGACCCTATACATACAGGCAGAGCTACAATGGAATTGTTTAGATCAAAGCATATTCATGTGTTAGAATGGCCCAGTCAAAGTACAAACCTAAATCCAATTGAGAATCTGTGGCAAGACTTGAAAATTGCTGTCCACAGACGCTCTCCATCCAATCTGACAGAGCTTGAGCTATTTGAGCTATTTTGCAAAGAAGAATGGGCAAAAATGTTACTCTCTAGATGTGCAAAGCTGGTAGAGACATCCCCAAAAAGACCTGCAGCTGTAATTGCAGTGAAGGGTGGTTCTACAAAGTATTGACTCAGGGGGGCTGAATACAAATGCAAGCCACACTTTTCACATATTTATTTGTAAAAAAATGTGAAAACCATTTATCATTTTCCTTCCAATTCACAATTATGTGCCACTTTGTGTTGGTCTATCACATAAAATCCCAATAAAATACAGTTACGTTTTTGGTTGTAACATGACAAAATGTGGAAAATTTCAAGGTGTATGAATACTTTTTCAAGGCACTGCATGTATTTCTGACAGAGGGATCTCATTGAATGAAAATCAGTCCTAGTGAATAGATTTACGTGACCGTACTGTATATAGATGATTGTGACAGACCTAGCCGGGAGAGAGACTTTTAGAGGGGACTGAATGCTACCCTCTTGCCGATCGATCGTGGGCCCTGGCATTTGGGGGAACCTTGCTCTTTGTGAGCTGTATGCCTGGGGACTCTTGAGGTGGTATTACTGTGGATTCAGGTCCTGGTCCCCCAGGACACACAGACTCTGGGGACCCTTTGTATGCCATATGGGAAATGGTAACTTGGAGGGTATGTCTTGGATTGCTTAAAATGGGACAGTAATATTTATCCCCAATATCTCCCAGGATATATATGTAAAGACTATTATTGGTTTGTTTGCTTCTGAACTCAACATGTTAATTGAGTGAGCTGATCACATTAGCCTCCAGGACTGGCTAGGAGACGAACAGTCTACTCCTATTATAAGTGTTGATGACTAGGCTGAGGAGGGGGGAGAACACTGTTTGTATTGTTAATTGTAATTAACTCCTGCTATTGTGGAAATGTCCTGTGGTTGTACTTATGATAATGTATAATGTACTGTGTGAAGCTCGGTGACCACAAGTCTGGGCAAAAGGTCATGTTAGTAAACTAGCTCATGTTAATTAGGTTAATTAGGTTACAGGTGTATTGTTAGAGTAATATGAGCAGGAGGTCTGCACCTGGGAGACAGTATCACAGACATATCGTCCCAACATCCAGATGATGGAATGGAAAAGGAAGCAGCCGGCTCACCTCCCCAATGGCAGCTACACAGTTTGGGAGTGGAGGAAGCCAGCCTTCTGCCCCAACAGTTAGCCGGAGCAGATGGTGTGGGGTTTCCAGCAGAGGGGCTGGCAACAGGGCCAAATACTGGACTCTGCCCTCAACTAACAGAGGACGGATTTCCTGTGAAGGTGGATGGGACTTCAGTCTCCACCTGTATACCCCAGGAATGCTGGGCAGTTGGCCCAGATCCCCAACAGCATGACGGAGTGAGCCCAGACACCCTGTCTTCTCTCCAGCAGTAGAAAGGACTCCAGGGAGAAGGGCCAGTCCAGGCCTCTCCCCAGCGGCAGATATGTTCTCTGAGAGAGGCAGAGGTTGGCTGGGTGAGTAATGCTTTGTTTGGAACAATTTGTTTGGGGTACTGTGTGCGTACAGGGATTAGAGGACTGAAACTACTGACTAACTTCGGAGTCAACCCGTCTGGGGTCTCCTCCTGTGTTAGTCTCCTGTCGAAAGGGGAGAAATGTGACAGACCTAGCCGGGAGAGAGACTTTTGGAGGGGACTGAATGCTACCCTCTTGCTGATCGATCGTGGGCCCTGGCATTTGGGGGAACGGTGCTCTTTGTGAGCTGTATGCCTGGGGACTCTTGAGGTGGTATTACTGTGGATTCAGGTCCTGGTCCCCCAGGACACACAGACTCTGGGGACCCTTTGTATGCCATATGGGAAATGGTAACTTGGAGGGTGTGTCTTGGATTGCTTAAAATGGGACAGTAATATTTATCCCCAATATCTCCCAGGATATATATGTAAAGACTATTATTTGTTTGTTTTCTTCTGAACTCAACATGTTAATTGAGTGAGCTGATCACATTAGCCTCCAGGACTGGCTAGGAGACGAACAGTCTACTCCTATTATAAGTGTTGATGACTAGGCTGAGGAGGGGGGAGAACACTGTTTGTATTGTTAATTGTAATTAGGTCCTGCTATTGTGGAAATGTCCTGTGGTTGTACTTATGATAATATATAATGTACTGTGTGAAGTCTGGGCAAAAGGTCATGTTTGTAAACTAGCTCATGTTAATTAGGTTAATTAGGTTACAGGTGTATTGTTAGAGTAATATAAGCAGGAGGTCTGCACCTCCTCTTTCACTGTATAAAAGAGACTGTATTCCTGTCAATAAAGAGAGATTCCTGGTTGAACTTACATACAGCCTGCCTGGTGTTTGTTCTGAGCTACACAACTAGATTAGAACGGCACATAGCTGTAGTTCTAGTCCCGGAGCATCGAATGACCGAACCATCAGATGTTGCGATCTGCAATCTGATTCTATAGCTGCAGAGGAGTGTCGGGAGAGTGGAACCGAGCGAGCAGGGGCTCGTTACAATGATCAACCGGGGGAAATTGATTAGGAACAGAAGAACATGGGATTGATTATACATTGTATTATTTTTTAAAAAGCGGTAAGGTCAATAAGGTCTACTCTCAATTATAAATTTTCTTGAACTCATTGAAATGTCAATCAAATTTGATGTCCATGACATCTATTGAACATTTATGCAGAAATATTGATAAACTATCTGGTCTCATTTATTCAATCCTAAATACTAAACCTACAAAATTGTCAAATATGCTCAAATAGGAACAGGATTTAGATATAGAAATGTTTCTTAAAGAATGGCAAAATAATACATAGAATAAATCATATACGAATCTAAATCATACATAAATACTTTAATAATGGAAACAAATGATACATGAGTGCTTCATTGGTATATGGCCCCCTCAAAATTATCTTTTTGTGTATCTGGTGTTTCTCTTTATTGCTTCAGGCCAGGGTTGTGCTCAAATGGGTATAATTTGCTTTATTTGGTGGGAGTGTCTGAAGATTAATTGAGTTTTTGGACTTATATCCATAATCTTATAAACACCTTGATGCAGATTAACATTAATAAATCCTCATTGCAAGCTTTACTAAACCCAACAATAAAGGGGATACCTAGTTACACAAGAAAACTGATCTAATTTCTATTTATAAAACAGCAAAAATTACAATAGCCAGTTCTTGGAAGATGCCAAATATCCCACTTGACCTGGTAAATTCTAGAATGTGCTGGATAATGATAAATTAAAGAATCTCTGCTATTCTAAATGATTACCTTGGATTGTATGAAAAAAATTGTAATCCTTGGCTCTCTTACATATCTGGTGGTAATCTTTAAATGTATATTTTTACCCATGATACTCATACTTTTTCTTTATTTTATCCCCCATTTTTATTTTCAAACATTCCTATTAACTGTTGACAGGGCTGCTGATAAGGCAGTACAACTGTCCCTCTTGTACCGGGCCCAGGACCCATCAGTTCAAAAGGGGGCCAGTCCCCTGCCAAGCAGGAGTAATGGCTTTACTTCCACCTGCTTTCCTCCCACCCTGTGTGCCCCCACCCCCCTCCTCAGCAATGCTGCTGGCTTTCCTCCTCTCTACTCCTCTCCTGCTGCCAGCTGTCAGATTGTTTCAAGATGGAGAGCGGTGGGTCAGTATTTACAGGCACTTTCTTTCCTGAATGAACACAATGAGCGATTGATACCGATCGCTCCTGTGTCCATTCATCACTGAAGCATAATTAATAGTCTTTACTATACTTCAGTTTGTGAATGAACAGGAAGCCTCAGAGCGCTTCCTAATCATTCATCTGCAGCTGAGGCTGCAGAGAAATGGACTGATAAATATATGCCCTTAGTCCCTTTCTCTGTCTCAAATGTAAGACATTAGACATTAGTGGTCTGTTTAGACCCCTGATATTTCACCAAAGCCCCCCAACAGCGTATTTTTAAAAATGGGAAAAGAAAAATGATTTTAAAAAAAATGAATTACTCCTTCGTCAAACTGCATTTGACAGGTGGTGAAGAGGCATATTGCCTCCTTATCATCTGCTTTAACCCTGCACTAATGCACCACAACCGTGTGCTGTGCACATGGTGGCGGGGTTCTTGTAGTGCAGCACTATTCACTTGAATGGGTCTTGTTTGACAAGGGCATGATTTCTGCCATTAATTCAAGGCATAGCATAGCAGGCATGGAATTCTAGCGATAATGTCATTTGATAATTTTTTTGGAGGGCGGGCTGTCAGGTAGGTTGTACAGTGCCCTGTGATTTCTAACAGCAGCCCTGATTGTTGATTAATTTATCTATATTCCTGTATTATACTTGAGCATAAGGTACACTACTCTCCATCATAAATCTCCTATGGGGATTTTCCTTGAAACAGCAATCCTATTCTGATATACTCCATATATCTCGTCTAGATTTCTATAGTGAGGGAATCCTCCCTATCTGAATGAAAACATGAGGATATTACCCCAAGTTGAGTTCCCATTTACTGTAGAGGTTTGATGACTTTTTGCATAGAATTCTAAAGAATTAAATGAATGAATTTGTACCCTATTTTTAATTTCTAAATGTTACTATCTGTCACCTATTTATAATATGTTTTAAATATTACATTTATGTAATCATTCATCTCATTATATTCTTTTATGTCATCCTTTTCTTAATCTTTGAAATGTCAATAAAAATTATTGAAAAATCAAAAGAAGCCTAACAGAAACAACTGGCAACATCTGTCAATGGAATATCAAGGGGAAGGTGAAATACTGGTACACAGTTATAACATATTTGCCTCATGAATTTTGTTTTTGAATGAGCTTCTGAAAAATTCAAATATTTGTCCTAAAAAAAATATTTTTAAATCAATATATATCTTATGCCTTGTATCGTTTTCTGAAAGCAAAAAGAGGCACAAGAGCATGGTTGCATGGCTTACATTCAATTCTTAATCTACAGCCATCACAGGATGTTCAAAAGTGCATTCATTCTAACATCACAGCACTTACTTGCAAAGCTTTTGCCTTAAGGCCTCATGCATATTGGACATTTTTAATGCTGCTGTTAGAGATGTATTATTTTGGCCAATAAATTGAAAAAATCCCCAAGTGCTTGAAATGCCTAAACATGCCTAAACATATTACACACGTTTACAAGTGTCAAGTGTTTTTGCTGCCAAAACATTGCTATCAGGACTAAAGGCATCTAGGAGAGATGGTCAAACGGCTAGTGTACATGAGGCCTGCACAAGAACACTTAGTCTAAACACTGGCAATGAAAAAAATATAAAAAGGAGAGGAAAATTCAGACAGTTCTAATGCAGGCTTTTCTTGGCAAAAACAAAGGTTTTATTGAATCTATTCTATCGCTTTATCACAAAAAATGGTCATGCTGAACAATCTAGGGCTGCCCCACTGTTATTATTATTATTATTCAAGATTTATATAGTGTCTGTCAGGGGATGTTATACACAACATCCCATGCAGGTGATCAGATCGCTGGGCTGCACCAAGGAATCAGGGACAAACGAGTAAATAAAGAAAGTATGTTTATTGTCAATGATAAAGATACACATGAAAACAAGACAGCAAACCAAAACAAGTAAATGGTGAAAACACAGCAAACCCCAAAAACCCACCTAACTATCTATCTAACTAATATAATACACAAGCAAGGAAACCAACATGAAATAAAAAATAAGGCATGGGCCAAAGCGACAAGGGAACAGAAAACAGGAATAATGAAGCAGACCAAGGAGTAGGGAACAGGAAACAGGGTACAAGGTCAGGATACACAAACGGGGTTCAGGAACAAACAGGAACAGGCTGGAACAAGAGCAGGTACTGGCAGGGACAAGGGCTTAGCAGAGGAATACTGAAGCACTGGAGGTTAGTTCAGGGCGGGTTTATATAGTCCAGCAAAACCATGACAGGTGTGCTTGATGGCAAGTCTGCAGTCCAGGCAGGGAGACCCCGCTGGTGGCCACTGGAATTACACCCTTTTGGTGCTGAATGTAATAGTGCCACCAGCAGGAGAAACCGGAGATGACACCGTTCCTGACAGTTCCCCCTCCTAAAGGAGTGGCCTCCGGACACTCCATTTAGCCCTGGGTACGACAGTCCGAGTGGGTGCAGAAACACCTTAAAATGTTTCCCTACTGAGTCTGCGGACTTCTTCGCACTTCCAAGGCCAGAGTCTTTTAGTTCACTGGGGGACGTGCCATCAGAGTCTGAAAATAGGACACGTACCCCACCACCCGGGTCAGGAAGTTTGGATCTGGAAATGAAAATTAGCAGGGTAACGGGAAAGAAACCATCGGAGGCAGACCACACAGGAGCATTACATTTAAGCCAGGTGACAGACAGGATTGACCCAGCGGCAAGATGGCCATCAGTCAGGAACAGTTTTAGCAGGCCCCATGTCATCAGGCTGAGCAGAAAGCAGAGGTACATCACACTGGGTAGTGGCACATCCGCATCGAGCTGGGCAGCAGACATGGGCACAACAGGCTGAACAGCAGGTGCCTTGGACTGGATAGCAGGTACTGGAACTTCAAACCGGGCAGCTGGTACTGAAACTTCAGACTGGACAGTGGGCACAGGTGCTGGCACATCAGGCAGAACAGCAGGTAATGGCACAACAGGCTGAACAGCAGGTGCATCGGACTGGATAGCAGGTACTGGAACTTCAACCCGGGCAGCTTGTACTGGAACTTCAGACTGGACAGTGGGCACAGGTGCTGGCACATCAGGCAGAACAGCAGGTGCAGTGGACTGAATAGCAGGTACTGGAACTTCAAACTGGGCAGTACATTTAAGCCAGGCGACAGACAGGATTGACCCAGCGGCAAGATGGCCATCAGTCAGGAACAGTTTTAGCAGGCCCCATGTCATCAGGCTGAGCAGAAAGCAGAGGTACATCACGCTGGGTAGTGGCACATCCGTATCGAGCTGGGCAGCAGGCATGGGCACAACAGGCTGAACAGCAGGTGCCTTGGACTGGATAGCAGGTACTGGAACTTCAAACCGGGCAGCTGGTACTGGAACTTCAGACTGGACAGTGGGCACAGGTGCTGGCACATCAGGCAGAACAGCAGGTGCAGTGGACTGAATAGCAGGTACTGGAACTTCAAACCGGGCAGCCGGTACTGGAACTTCAGACTGGGCAGCAAGCACAAACACTGGCACATCAGGCAGAACAGCAGGTGCTTTGGACTGGATAGTCGGTACTGGAACTTCAGACTGGACTGTGGGCACAGGCGCTGGCACATCAAGCAGAACAGCAGGTACTGGCACAACAGGCAGAACAGCAGGTGCATCGGACTGGATAGCAGGTACTGGAACTTCAACCCGGGCAGCTGGTACTGGAACTTCAGACTGGACAGTGGGCACAGGTGCTGGCACATCAGGCAGAACAGCAGGTGCAGTGAACTGAATAGCAGGTACTGGAACTTCAAACTGGGCAGCCAGTACTGGAACTTCAGACTGGACAGTGGGCACAGGTGCTGGCATATCAGGCAGAACACCAGGTACTGGCACAATAGGCTGAACAGTAGGTACATCGGACTGGATAGCACATACTGGAACTTCAAACCGGGCAGCTGGTACTGGAACTTCAGACTGGGCAGCAAGCACAAACACTGGCACATCAGGCAGAACAGCAGGTGCTTTGGACTGGATAGTCGGTACTGGAACTTCAGACTGGGCAGTGGGCACAGGCGCTGGCACATCAGGCAGAACAGCAGGTACTGGCACAACAGGCAGAACAGCAGGTCCATCGGACTGGATAGCAGGTACTGGAACTTCAAACTGGGCAGCTGGTACTGGAACTTCAGACTGGGCAGTGGGCACAGGCGCTGGCACATCAGGCAGAACAGCAGGTACTGGCACAACAGGCAGAACAGCAGGTGCATCGGACTGGATAGCAGGTACTGGAACTTCAACCTGGGCAGCTGGTACTGGAACTTCAGACTGGACAGTGGGCACAGGTGCTGGCACATCAGGCAGAACAGCAGGTGCAGTGGACTGAATAGCAGGTACTGGAACTTCAAACCGGGCAGCCGGTACTGGAACTTCAGACTGGACAGTGGGCACAGGTGCTGGCACATCAGGCAGAACAGCAGGTACTGGCACAATAGGCTGAACAGTAGGTACATCGGACTGGATAGCAGGTACTGGAGCTTCAAACCGGGCAGCTGGTACTGGAACTTCAGACTGGGCAGCAAGCACAAACACTGGCACATCAGGCAGAACAGCAGGTGCTTTGGACTGGATAGTCGGTACTAGAACTTCAGACTGGGCAGTGGGCACAGGCGCTGGCACATCAGGCAGAACAGCAGGTACTGGCACAACAGGCAGAACAGCAGGTCCATTGGACTGGATAGCAGGTACTGGAACTTCAAACCGGGCAACTGGTACTGGAACTTCAGACTGGGCAGTGGGCACAGGCGCTGGCACATCAGGCAGAACAGCAGGTACTGGCACAACAGCAGGTCCATCGGACTGGATAGAAGGTACTGGAACTTCAAACCGGGCAGCTGGTACTGGAACTTCAGACTGGACAGTGGGCACAGGTGCTGGCACACCAGGCAGAACAGCAGGTACTGGCACAACAGCAGGTCCATCGGACTGGATAGAAGGTACTGGAACTTCAAACCGGGCAGCTGGTACTGGAACTTCAGACTGGACAGTGGGCACAGGTGCTGGCACACCAGGCAGAACAGCAGGCACTGGCACAACAGGCTGAACAGCAGGTGCATCGGACTGGATAGCAGGTACTGGAACTTCAAACCGGGCAGCTGGTACTGGAACTTCACACTGGGCAGCAAGCACAGACATTGGCACATCAGCAGGTACTGGCACAACAGCAGGCATCGGAACATCAGGCTGGGCGGCATACAGGAACACATCAGGCTGGAACAGATCAGCTGGTGGGGAGGCAGGATTGGATACTGGCATGATGGTATGGGTTGGAAAAAACTTCCGCCTCTTTTTGGTTTTAACCACCGGGGATCTATAAGTGGGTACAGGGCTGTAGGTAGTGAATGCAGCTGGTAGAAGCGAAGAGTGAAAGGATGGCAAAACAGAGGGAGTAGGTTTTGAAGGGAGATTTAGTGGAGCTGATGGAGGCAGTTGAGAAGCAGAAGGGGAGTTAAAGGCAGGGTAGGTGCAGCAGGAGGAAACAGGGTACTGGTATTTCATTGGTAGAAAGGTATATTGGGAGCTAACAGAAGCTGAATGCGACAGACTTGACCAGGCCTGTATTAATGATTGCACTGCATCAGGTTTGCACTTGGCTTGTCTGACCAGAGACTGCACTGATTCAATGCATTTTGCAAGCACCTGCCGAGAACAAGCTGAATATTGTTCAAAAAAAAATGCTGAGTCATCCTCCAACAGCCAAACTAAAGATTCAACCTGAGCTGCACTAAAAGGGGGTGTATAGTCATCACCTCCCTCAGCGACATCAGACAGGGCCAACTCAGTACAGATCTTAATTAATGGTTGCACATCTCCAAACAAAAAACTGCCTTGCTCAATAAAAACATGAGCTAGGCGGATGCATTCTAACAATTGTTCCCTAGTGTATTCAGCCAATGTCTGATAACAAAAGTCTCTGTCATCAGTTGCCAGGAGCGATAAATACAAAATACTTTCAAAATCCATCTTGCAAAAATAGCTGGGACTCAGGTCCCAATTCCCAGGTGCAACCGACCTGATTGTATGGCTTCAGTATTCTGTCAGGGGATGTTATACACAACATCCCATGCAGGTGATCAGAACGCTGGGCTGCACCAAGGAATCAGGGACAAACGAGTAAATAAAGAAAGTATGTTTATTGTCAATGATAAAGATACACGTGAAAACAAGACAGCAAACCAAAACAAGTAAATGGTGAAAACACAGCAAACCCCAAAAACCCACCTAACTATCTATCTAACTAATATAATACACAAGCAAGGAAACCAACATGAAATAAAAAATAAGGCATGGGCCAAAGCGACAAGGGAACAGAAAACAGGAATAATGAAGCAGACCAAGGAGTAGGGAACAGGAAACAGGGTACAAGGTCAGGATACACAAACGGGGTTCAGGAACAAACAGGAACAGGCTGGAACAAGAGCAGGTACTGGCAGGGACAAGGGCTTAGCAGAGGAATACTGAAGCACTGGAGGTTAGTTCAGGGCGGGCTTATATAGTCCAGCAAAACCATGACAGGTGTGCTTGATGGCAAGTCTGCAGTCCAGGCAGGGAGACCCCGCTGGTGGCCACTGGAATTACACCCTTTTGGTGCTGAATGTAATAGTGCCACCAGCAGGAGAAACCGGAGATGACACCGTTCCTGACAGTGTCAACAGTTTGCGCAGTGCTTTACAACATGAGGACAGACAGTACAGTTACAATACAATTTAATACAGGAGGAATCAGAGGTCACTGCTCATTAGAGCTTACAATCTAGAAGGGAGGGTCAAATGATACAAAAGGTAATAACGGTGGGGGATAAGCTGATGGAGAAAATCAAAGTACAGTTGTTAGGTGTGGGCAAAATAAGCTTCCCTGAAGAGGGTTTACAGAGATTGTCTAAAAGCAAACATAGTAGGAGATAATCCGACAGATTGGGGTAGGGTGTTCCATAGGATCGGCGAGGCTCTGGAAAAGTCCTCGAGCCGAGCATTGGGAGAAGGGTGCTAGAGAGCAGGAGGTCTTGGGAGGAATGAAGAGAACAATTAAGTTGGTATTTGGAGACTAGGCTAGTGATGTAGGTGGGTGCTGAGTTGTGGATGGCTTTGTAAGTTGTTGTTAGTATTCTGAATTTAATTTGTTGAGTGAGCGGAAGCCAGTGGAGGGATTGGCAGAAAGAAATATCAGACACTCGGTTGGTAAGGTGGATGAGTCTGGCAGCAGCATTCACGATTGACTGAAGGGGGGATAGTGAATGTAAAGGTAAGCCAATGAGAAGGGAGTTGCAGTAGTGAGAGGCAATAGATGACCAGGGATGACCAGGGAGTGAACTAGGAGCTTTGTGGTGTCAAAAAGGGGCATATTTTGAAGATGTTGCAGGGGTTAAGGCAGCAAGATAAGGACAGTGATTGTATGTGGGGCCTAAAGGATACATCAGAGTCCAGGATTACACCTAGAACCTTGGCTTGTGGGGATGGGCTGATAGTTGTGCCATCGATTTTGACAGAGAGATCAGGGGCAGAAGCACGTGGGGAGGAAATATTACGCGCTCGGTATTGGATAGAATTAGTTTGAGGAAGTGGTGTGACATCCAGACTGATAAGTCTGTTAGTAAATTAGTGATACCTGAGGAGACTGAGGGAGTGAGCTGAGGGGTAGAGAGATATATTTGGGTGTTGGTGTAGAAATGTTATTGGAAGCCGTTTATATTTATATTGTTCAGTTACCCAATCTGGCAGGAAGCAGAGAGACAGTAGTCATATATTTAGACTCTTGAAGTCAGTATTTTTCACTTGTAAGCAAAACAAACCCTGTAAAAGAACACGTATACTTACATTTCCAAAGACCCATGTCTTCAAACTCCAGTGCTTTGCTGCTCCCTGGCAACTGCAGGTATTTAACACATCATGGAGGAACCAAAACATGTGGCAGGAGGAGCAGGTATTTGACATAGGAGAAGCCAATTAGTGGTGTTAGAAGATAAAGGCCACTAGGAAGGCTAATTATACATGTTCTTCTGTTACGGGATCAGCTTTGTTTAAAAGTGACTCTATGGTATTTTGTGATAGAAGTATTTGTATTCCATATTAGTAAATATTCCACAACATTTAATGAGAACCAAGATTAGATACACTATTTCAGCATCAAAATACCCCTGGAATTTATTTTGAAATGTTGACTACAGTACATTGCATTTATCTGGTGTATTTTTTTATCACGTACCTTTCTTGATTGTGTTTTATCTCCAAACATTCCTTTGCAAACTTTCTGTAAAGGTAGATGACAGCAGATAAACAATTATACAAACTACAGTAACATCACAATTTCTCTTTCTCATTTTGTTTGGTTAGAAAGATGAGGTGGGTCAAACTGCAATCCTTTACAAGCATGCTGCTGTGTTATTTCACTCTAATTAGAATAAAGGGTTTTGGGCAACATTGTCGTGAGCCTTTTGTTGGTATCAACCTCCTTCATGGTAGCTCACTCCCTCTATTCAATGTTCCATGATTCAAACCTGTAGCCAGGGCATACTGTTCATAGGAGAAGACATCAGCAAGCTGATGCTACAAACATTCTCACACAAATGTTGGTTTCAGAAGAAACTTCATCAAGCTATTCCTCTAATCATTTATAATTTGAAGTTCCAAATATGTGGTTTACATATTACAGTGCCCTTGTGGCCTACAATATGTGGGCCGCACCACATCGGCATTACGTGTCCGATTCAATGAACATGTGACAAATATCAACAAGGGATTCAAAGGACACAGTGAGGGAGATTTACTAAAACTAGTGCACTCAGAAGCTGGTGCAGTTGTGCTAATGAGCCAATCAGCTTCTAACTTCAGCTTGTTCAAATAAGCTTTTGACTAATGAAGTCACATATGACAAAATGTGTAGGGCAGAGCCAGGGCATACGTCACCACACATGCGCGCCAGAAGGCAGCCATCTTTGATTCTGGTGACATCAGAATTTGTGTTGAATACAGCACTGTTTACCTTTTTGTTACATAGTTAGTCAGGTTGAAAAAAGACACAAGTCCATCTAGTTCAACCCCCAAAAAATAAAAATACAATCCCATATACACAATCTTATACCCACTGTTGATCCAGAGGAAGGCGTAAAAAACCCCAGCAAAGCATGATCTAATTAGCTATAGTAGGGGAAAAAAAATCCGAGAGGCAATTGGATTTTCCCTGGATCAACTTTACCTATAAACATCAGTACCCAGTTATATTATGTACATTTAGGAAAGAATCCAGGCCTTTTTAAAGCAATCTACTGAGTTTGCCAGAACCACCTCTGGAGGGAGTCTATTCCACATTTTTACAGCTCTTACTGTGAAGAAACCTTTCCGTATTTTGGAGATTACATTTTTTTCCTCTAGTAAAGAATGCCCCCTTGTCCTCTATGATGACCTTAAAGTGAATAACTCATAAATTGAATTTTTGGATGCAGTAAGTGTAATTTTTAGCAAATAAAGCTTTCAATATACCATTTTACACTTTGGGTGGTATGTTTATTCTCTACATGCTCGATATGTGAATCTGAGTTCTTAGAGCCAGAAATAATTCTGGTAACCTAGTGACACCTGCCGCATGGTGCTGGGAGATTGGAGGAGCTGAGAAATAAGAAGGATCTTTACATGAAAGCCATTTTTGACCACTCTTATTTGAGGGTCATCATATTCTGGTAAGCCTCTCCTGTGCACTGTACTTTATCACATACTTTATAGATGTAATATTTTGGATTGTAACATTTATTTGTTTGATTTAAGAGCACATTATATGGAAATTGTTTCAAAGCGTTACTTATATATTGTTACAGAGATATTGTAGCGCTGCACATTTTTGTATTTATTTCTGTATATCTTGTATCAGGATATTGTGATAAAGAGTACGTACCGTATTTATCGGCGTATAACACGCACCGGCGTATAACACGCACCCCAATTTAGGAGGGAATTTTAAGGAAAAAAAACTTTTAGGAGGGAAGTTGAAGGAAAAAAAACTTACATTTAAATGCCCATCATTGCAGCCTTCTCAGTGCAGCCATGTCAGTGCAGCCATGTCAGTGCAGCCATGTCAGTGCAGCCTTCCCCAGTGCAGCCTTGTTAGTGCAGCCATGTCAGTACAGCCATGTCAGTGCAGCAATGTCAGTGCAGCCTTCCCCAGTGCAGCCTTGTTAGTGCAGCCTTGTCAGTGCAGCCTTGTCAGTGCAGCCTTCCCCAGTGCAGCCTTCCCCAGTGCAGCCTTTCCCAGTGCAGCCTTTCCCAGTGCAGCCTTCCCCAGTGCAGCCTTTCCCAGTGCAGCCTTTCCCAGTGCAGCCTTCCCCAGTGCAGCCTTTCCCAGTGCAGCCTTCGCTTCGATCCCCTGTCCTGAGCTTTAAAATCGCCGACCGCGATTTGAAAATGGCGCCGCCGGCGCCAAAATACACCGAGCCGGTCCTCGGCTCTTTCCGGTGGCTGTCGTTCACTTTCGGCTCCACTCGTAGTCCCGAGCGGAGCTATCCGAACCTAGCCGAGTAGGTTCGGATAGCTCCGCTCGGGACTACGAGTGGAACCGAAAGTAAACGAGAGCCGCCGGAAAGAGCCGATGACCGGCTCGGTGTATTTCGGCGCCGGCGGCGCCATTTTCAAATCGCGGTCGGCGATTTTAAGATTGTGACAGCTCGGGATCGCATGGTATCGGCGTATAACACGCACCGCCGACTTTCCCCTGATTTTAAGGGGAAAAAAGTGCGTGTTATACGCCGATAAATACGGTAATTTTTTTCAGTTTTAAAAATGTATAGGGAGCATCTATTGTGATGAGTTGTTTTTTACCATTATAGAAGTTAGGTGGCATTTATACAGTAATGGGTTAACAGAATTGTATAAAACCTCCAATCCACCTGTTTGGCAAGCTCTGAGGAAGAAAGCTGTGGTTTCTCCAAATGTGTCAACAGAATCCAGGAAAACAAATGATGACACATTTATGTAGGGTAAGGGCCATTCTTGGATGTTTCCCTGAATTTTACCGCAGAATGTTGAGGGCACAGCAGTTTTTTTACAGAATATCAATGGCACTCTGCAAGTGGGAGCACTTGGAAAAATTCAACTTTACATAGCAGAATACCTTTGGGGCTTACCTACAGTTGGGAACTACATTTACATATTAAAGAGGTTGTAAACCCTCACGGTTTTTCACCCTAATGCATAGAACATTTTGTGCTGCAGCATCCCCCCCCCTTTTTCCTTACTTGAGCCTAATCGTGCCAGCGAGGGAGATGAGCACAGCAGCTCCAGCCACTGTCTCGGGTCCTCATTTGATAGATTGATAGCAGCAGGAGCCATTGGCTCCCACTACTGTCAATCAAATCCAGTGACACAGCAGCCGGGGAGCAGGCCTGAGTCCTGCTGTCAATGGACGCAGCAACAGGACTCGGGAGCACACCCGCAGGAGTGCCCCCATGGAAAGGGGCTATACATGGGGACACTCGAGAAGAGGAGGAGCCAGGAGCATTGTAGGGGGACCCCAAAAGAGGAAGATCAGGGCCACTCTGTGTAAAACCCTTGCACAGAGGAGGTAAGTATAACATGTTTGTTATGTAACAAAAAAAAACTTAGCTTTACAATCACTTTAAATAGCTCTATATACTGTCTATTGTTTTTTTGCTTGTTTTCATGCTATAGTTTGATCAGCTGTGTTCCCAAAGTTTCTATGATGGTTTTAATGTAACCTTTGTACATATATATTATATATATATATATATATATATATATATATATATATATATATATATATATATATATATATATATATATATATATATATTTTACAATATATCCTTGCTTCCTATTAGAAAACTTTGTTTCTTTTGTATAAAGCTGATTGATTGGTTGTCTCTACCACTATTGCGTGGCTAGGGAATTTTAATTTGCTGTTTTAATGTAATTTTCATATGTGTGTTTTATTTATATGTTTTTACAAAGTTTTTTTAATTCCTATATGTAGACTTTATTTATATTTTTTATAGAGCTAGTTGATTGGTTACTCTTCCCACCATTGTGTGGCAATGGTAATTTAATCGGCAGTGTTTTTTAAAGCATAGCTCCTGTATATGTAAAACCCTTCCAGGTTGAAATGCAAAAGCTATATCTGTTTTATGGGTGACTTGACCCTTCAACAGAGTACATCCAAGAGGATTATCTTGATTTCTGACTTGTTTACATTCTTGGTTTCGATTCAGTTTGAAGAAAGGACGGTTACCGAGCACCAAAATAGTGGAATGTGGGTTGGATTCAGGTTCAGAGCATACATCTTTTTATAGTTTAAATTTATCTTTCAATACGTGCCGTTGATGAATTGTTATTGCAATTTGTAGCTGGGATAATTGCTCCTTCTCTTCCTCTGAATACTTACAAAGATTTATCTGGGTCAAGTGACTCTAGAAAATTCCGCAAGATGCAGCAGTCACTTTAATTTTTGTACCACTCACACACAGAGAAAATATTTTCTAAGTTTGCAAAAATTTTCTTTAAGTACTCCCCCACCATAGTGTGTCTAGGGAATCTTAGAGTAGCTTGGGAATTTTAATCAGCTGTTTTAATGTAATTATAAGTGTGTAATTTTAAGTGTAAGTGTGTTTTATTTATATGTTTTTACAAAGTTTCCTTAATTCCTGTATATGTAGACTTCATTTCTTGTTTATACAAATGGTTGATTGGTTTCCCCTCACACCATTGTGTGGCTCGGGTATTTTAATCATCTTTATTTTCTAACGGATAGTTATGACTAAGGCCCTTCCAGACTAAAATGGGCTGTGTTTCAGTTGCACCCTCTGCAGCTACTGTAATTAAGAACTAGGAGTAGGGGTGAGATTCAGGTTGGGCATGGGCATTGGTTTGAGGTGTAACGAATGCAGCAGTTTCGCTGCCCCCTTTCTTGGCCACCCTGGCAATATACCTGGATAACGGTCTGGGTCAAATATTAAGGAAACGACCAAATATTGTTTGTAAAGTGACCTTTGCAGAATACCTTGTCTTAATGTTGAGGGATCCTACTCATCCTCCAATCATATTATTTAAAGAATTTGTGTAGTTTCAGTGTTGCCCTTGAAGCTGAATGAAAAGACCTTCTCCCTAAACTTCACTGGGTGCAACACCAAGTTTGGGGTTCACAGACTTCATGCTGGATTTGACAAACCTCTCGCAAACTGAACCTAGGCAGATTCACTCATTCCTAAGTATCAGATATTAACTACTAGTAGTTTTGGTAATTTAGTGTAGCCTTGCTAGTAAAAGTAGAAATGTAGTTGTTAAAGTCCTATAAAACTTTACCCTTTAAATAATAAAATAATATAAACAATTAACATCCACAATGTTTTTTACCGTTTTTATGCTGCATATTTGGTTGACCTTACCTTTTTTGACTGTTTTATTTTTGTACAATGTGTCTGTAAACAAAACAGAATACAAAGCTATTTTTTTACAGCAATTAAGTTATGATTTTTTCATCTAGCAAAGTATAAGATAAAGCAGTAAAGTGTATTTAAACCCAAGAACCAAAATGTTATGTATTGCAGCTTACCAGTTCTTAGATGTGGTGGCTGCATTAGTTTTCATTTTTAGGCACATTTTCAGAACATTTTCAGCAAGTACAGAGAATACCTTTTGATCCTGCCAAAATAGAAGTGTCCTTTGTAAGTTCCTGTGAATTAAACTCATAAATTACTAATTACCCCTCCTCCCATGTAATGGAGATAAAGAGAGGAAGACATGATTCTAGTCTTAAGGTGTTCATATCTTCCTCTATAGATACAGTGGAGTGAGTAGGCGTTGTCACCTTAGGGCAGGAAATATGTTATTTGCAGGATCACAGGTGAAAAAAAGGAAAAAAGCCTGAAAATTAAAAAATGCAGCCACCACATCTGAGGACTGGTAAGCTGCAATATATTATTTTTTTCTTTTTTGGGCTACAATTTAAGCCTTTTAAAGCTGCAGTGTGGGATAAATAAATATTTTCTAAATACGTGAGGCATTTAAATTTCAGTGTACTTTGTGCATTTGTTGTGGATCTGTGCAATAATCTAAGACAAAACATTTCCTTTTTTGCAGAAGGTTCCTGTAGTAGAGGCCAGCCGCTGCTGCTGTTTCTCCTTTTGCAAGGTGACTGATCTTGTATGTAGTTACATGCAGGCAACCCGGTCTGAGTAACAGCTTTGCTTGCTACATAGACTATTTGTAGCACTTTTCAATGTACGATTTGGGTTTGTAAAGGCATTTGGTGCAGACAAAATGGATTTATATCTTTTGTGGTTATTGAAGAATATATTTGGATGAAAGTTTTTGCTTCCCCAATTAGGTTTGCCCCACTCGCTGTGATAAAATGATAATGTACGTCACAGGTATGTGCTCTCTCTCCAAATGCAATAGGGCCTGGTGGGAATTACAAAAGTACAAACCCCAAGTACTCATCCTCCAGGAGACATATGCCCTGTACACACGGTCGGACATTGATCGGACATTCCGACAACAAAATCCATGGATTTTTTCCGACCGATGTTGGCTCAAACTTATCTTGCATACACATGGTCACACAAAGTTGTCGGAAAATCCGATCGTTCTAAACGCGGTGACATAAAACACGTACGTCGGGACTATAAACGGGGCAGTAGCCAATAGTTTTCGTTTCTTAATTTATTCTGAGCATGCGTGGCACTTTGTGCGTCGGATTTGTGTACACACAATTGGAATTTCCGACAACGGATTTTGTTGTCGGAAAATTTTATAGCAAGCTCTCAAACTTTGTGTGTCCGAAATTCCGATGGAAAATGTGTGATGGAACCCACACACGGTCGGAATTTCCGACAACAAGGTCCTATCACACATTTTCCGTCTGAAAATCCGACCGTGTGTACAGGGCAATACAGTTGTGTGAAAAAGTATTTGCCCCTTGTCTGATTTTTTTACTTTTTTTGCATATTTGTCACACTTAAAATGACTCAGATCATCAAACAAATTTTGTTATTACACAAAGATAACCTAAGTAAATACAAAATGCAGTTTTTAAATGATGGTTTCATGTATTAAGGCAAAAAAGCTGTCCAAATCTTCCTGGCTTTATGTGGAAAAGTAATTGCCCCCTAAATAATAACTAATAACTGGTTGTGCAACCCTGTTGCGATAACTGGCAATGAGTCAATGAGTCTTTCACATTGCTGTGGAGCAATTTTGGCCCACTCTTTTAGTTTTAATTCAGCCACATTGGAGGGTTTTCCAGCATGAACGGCCTGTGTAAGGTCATGATACAGCATCTCAATTGGATTTAAGTCCAGGCTTTGACTAGGCCACTCCAAAACCTAAATTCTGCTTAGTTTGAACCATTTGGAGGGGGACTTGCTGTTGTGTTTCGGATCATTGTCCTGCTGCATAACCCAAGTGCACAAGAGCTTGAGGTCACAAACTAATGGCTGGACATTCTCCTTTAGGATTTTCTGGCAGAGCTCAGAATTCATGGTTCCATCATTTATGATAAGTCGTCCAGGTCCTGAAGCTACAAAGCAGCCCCAGACCATCACGCTACCACCACCATGTCTGACTGTTGACATAATTTTCTTGTTATGAAATGCTGTATTCGTTTTATGCCAGATGTAACGGGACACACACCTTCCAAAAAGTAATATTTTTGTTTCATCAGTCCACAGAATATTTGCCTAAAAGTCTTGGGGATGTGAGATGAGCCTTTGTGTTCTTTTTGGTCAGCAGTGGCTTTGGCCTTGGAACTCTCCCATGGATGCCATTTGTGCCCAGTCTATTTCTTATTGTTGAATCATGAACACTGATCTTACCTGAATGAGGCCTGCAATTCTTTAGATGTTGTTCTGTGTCCTTTTATGACCTCCTGGATGAGTCGTCGTCATGCTCTTGGAGTAATTTTTGTAGGCTGGCCATTCCTGGGAAGGTTCACCACTGTTCCAAGTTATCTCCATTTGTGGATAATGGCTCTCCCCATGGTTCACTGGTGTTCCAAACCCTTAGAAATGGCCTTGAAACCCTTCCTAGACCAATACATGTACATTACTTTCTTTCTAATCTGTTCTTGATTTTTTTAGATTGTGGCATGATGTGTTGCTTTTTGTGATCTGTTAGCATGCTTCACTTTGTCAGACAACTTCTATTTATGTGATTTCCTAATTCAACAGGTCTGGCAGTAATCAGGCCTGTGTGTGGCAAGTGAAATTGAACTCAGCTTTCCAAAAAATTGTGGTTAATCACAGTTCATTCATGATTCAGCATGGGAGGGGGCAATTACTTCTTCACATAGGGCCAGGCAGGTTTGAATACATTTTTTTGCCTTAATAAATGAAATAATATTTTTAAAACTGCATCTTGGATTTACTTGGGCTATCTTTGTTTATTATTAAAATTAGTTTGATGATCTGAATCATTTAAGTGTGAGAAATATGCAAAAAGATAAAAAATCAGGAAGGGGCAAATACTTTTTCACACAACTGTATTTCACTCAGACGTGCGTACCCAGACTGCCAAATCAGGTTTTTGACAAATGGCTTTTAAGCACTTCTCCTATTAAATGAGTAAAAAGGGTGGCAATGGCTATACATAAATGATGTCTTTAATCCCTCTGAATCATCTTGCAGAGTCCGAAGATACATGATGGTTAGGAGCACACTGTATGGGTCTCTTAGCATATTTGCCAACATATATGCCCCTAAATCAGGAAAGATTGGCTTTATGGATGGCATATTACACAAGGTCAGTGAATTTTCCTTCAGGTTGTTAGTAGTAGGAGGTGATTTTAATGTGAGTTTTACTGGATACTACCTCTGGAATGGCAACTCTGTCAGGGGCTTCAAGAAAACATCTTTGCAAATCTTTTCAACAATTGAGATTGGTGGACAGTTGGTGGACAGTTGGTGGGACATGTATGCTATAGAAAAGGAATATACTTATTTTTTAAATGGTGCACCAATCATTTTCTCAAATAGATCTTTTTTTTAATCGATCAATGTTACTTAGACAGAGGCTCATCATTAAGGATGAAAGTCTTTTGGACGACCCGGCTGTCAGTGAGAAAATTAGTTATACTCTTAAAAGTGGAGCTGGAGAGGTATCTCAAAGTGTGTTATGGTAAGAAGTAGTCGGGGGTGCATTCATTACACAGGCTTAAAAAATGTTTAGGTCTGATATGTATGAGTTATTACATCAAGTTACTATTTTGAAACATCGTCATAAAACATGGTGAAATCCAAAAAGAGCAAAGCTTAGCAAATCCTAGGTTGCAGCTGAAACAGATGCTTGGTTTACAGGTTTAGTGTAGGTGTAGATTCTTAGCCCATGGGTTTTATGAGCAGGGGAATAAATGTGGCCGCATGTTAGCCAGAGCCTTTAAGCATACATTTGGGAGAACTAATGTTTCATATATAAAATCTCAAACTGGTAAGAAACTCTACAATCCTTTGCAAATTGCCCAAAAATTCCAGGAGCATCATCTTTCCGATAATCTTAAAATAGGGGAGTCAGAAATAGAAAAAAAAGTTATTAGATAAAATACTATCTATCTGAAATAAACTATCCCCAATTAGCAGCACAGGCAATAGAGAAATTAGAATAGGACACCAATCCATCCAGTTCAGCCTGTGTGGGCGTGTATTTATGTCTCTATAACTTCCCATATACCTGTATATTGTGGTCAATGCCTATCTAAATGTTTTTTGAAATTATTGACACTTCCTGCCAACACCACTAATTGTGGAAGAAAGTTCCATATCTTTACTGTTCTAACAGTAAAAAAAACATACACCGTTTTAGGTTAAACCGTTTCTAGCCCAACTTCATTGAGTGGCCTGACAAGGAAGGGATATATCCCTAAAGACGCTTTGGCCGCCCAAGTGGTACTTTTGGCCAAAGAAGGGAAGGACCTTACATTGTGCCATAGCTATAGGTCAGTCTTTATGCTAAATCCAAATATTAAGATCCTTGCAAAGATTTTGGCTGATAGACTTAAAGCACATTTATCAGCAATAATATACAAAGACCAAGTAGGTTATATCCCAGGCAGAAAAGGTAAAGATAAATCTCAAAAAACTATCTCCCTTATTAATTGGTGGTAGTACATTGAACCCCCTGCCTGATTCTATCCTTGGATGCAGAGAAAGTGTTTGACAAGATTGATTGGACTTTCAAATCCTCAATTCTGAAAAGATTAGGTTTAAGGAAGAAAATGCAGGCCTGGATCTCTGCACTTTATTCTGCACCTTCAGCTCGAGTAAAAGTAAATTATACAATTTCATCAGGTTTTTCTATCAGAAAAATGGGATACATCAGGGATGCCCTTTTTCCCCTTTGCTGTTATTTTAATGAGGAAAGCATTGCTGATAAAAATTATGACTAACCCAGACATATCTGGAGTTACAGTGGGGTCAACAGAGCACAAGCTTGCTACTTCTGTGGATGACATTTTTTTTTTTTAGTTACCAAACCTAGTATGACCTAACCTCCAGAGAGAATTTGTTAGATTCCAAGACCTCACCAATTTTAAAATTATGATGGGCAAATCTGTGATTCTCCCCATTGATGTAATAAAATTAGCATGTGAGTCTATGGAAGCGTCATTCCCTTTTAAGTGGCAAGGTGTCCCCATTACTTATTTGATAATTAGGTTGACTACTAGGATACAGGATTTATTCAAGGTTAATTTTCCACCACTTTTACAAAGGATTAGAGAATATTTAAAACAATAGGATAAGCTACAATTTACCTTGCTTGGTAGCATAAACATTCTGAATATGGTGATTCTCCATATATTTTAATTTTTTCATTCAAATACTCCCCATTAAAGTGCCCATGGTCCTATTTCCAACATGGAAAGGGGAATTTATAAGGTTTGGCTGGGGATGAAAATCCTGCAGGCTTTCATATAATCTATTACATGGGATGCAAGAGAAAGGGGGCCTGGGTCTTCTAGATATCTATTTTTTCTACCAGTCCAATGCACTGATGAAGATTGTAAATAGGAACTTGCATGTTCAAGATAAACTGTGGATTCCTCTAGAAAATACAATGGCAGGCCGAAACCTGGCCTATGTCCTTTGGTTCCCCCGAGGAACATAGAGGCCTGGCTGATTCAATTTTACCACGACACAAGCAATGTTAGAGTTCTGGGACTGACTAAATAAAGAAGGGAGTCTAGTACCCTCCCATCCCTGCTTATACCAATGGGAGGCTTCCCTTGGTTTGTACCTGGAGAAGAGCTAGCCTTCTTTAATGCATGTGGAGGTAAAACAGAAATTAGTTACTACAAGTTTTTAAAAGGTTCGGACTTAAAATCTCTTTCTGCTTTCAGGAAGGAATGGGGTAGGTGTATTATGGATGTCTGGAAACAAATCCGAATTCAAGCTTTTTTTAATAGCTTAAATAAAAAGCTGAGACAGGTGACATCCTTAACTTCTTTCAAAACCTTGTGTGTCTCAAAAGATCTATCCACAAGGTTGCTCTCCATATCCTATAAATTGCTTCTAGACTTAGCCTCACAAATCGTTCATTATTACTTCAGGGACTGGAAGAAGGAATTGGGTAGGACTCTGCTTGAAAGTGTGGTGGAGAAAATAACGAAGCTAGCGCCCATCAGTTCCAGAACACAGGAATCTTGCTATAGATTCTTAGCAAGATGGTATAGAGTCCCTGAGAGGTTGGCTAGAATTTTACCATCTGTGTCAACAAACTGTTGGATGGGGTGTGGCTTGAAAGGGACCTTTTTGCACATATGGTGGGACTTTTGACCATATGACAGATATTTGTTTATTTAGAGATGTAGTCGGGTTCAGCTCAATGATCATTTGCGTTAAGTTTAGTTATAATAATAATTACAGAAAGCAGGTGTGATGTCATAGTGATGTCAAATTTGTATTTTGTTTGTTTTGTTTTGAGGTTTTTTGTATGTGTTGATGTATCATTTATATGTTAATAAGATTGTATTTGTGTTATTTAATGTTCAACTATACGCATAAAAAAAATAAGGATTTAAGAAAACAAAATAAAAGTTTTTGTGTCCAGAGTTCAAAGTTGTAAAAGTATACGTTTGTAAAATTTAGGAAAATGTACTAAAACACAAAGTTGCAAATTACATAATTTTAGGAGAACACTTTTATTTGTATAATTAAACAAAAATCAAAATATACAGCACTAAATGTAAAGTTTTATTCATTTGATATATCACATACCCCATTTGATTGTTTTTCATTTTGTGATACTTTCCTGCAAATATTCTGTAAAATACAAAGAAAAATTAGATTTACATTAGAAATTAAAGCTGTTTGACTGCCCTGTGGGCTGGTACCCTCGGGAAAATGTCTGCACTGCCAACAATACTAACCCTAAGGAGATAACTTACAGTCTAGGTCACCTATCAAACAATTCCACTATCCCTACCCACACTTACCACAGAAGCAACTCTGTAATTTTTACTTTTGCATTGCCTAGGCTTTTAACACCTACAGTCTACAGTTTTCATCCTTAATAGAATAACATACAGGACACAGTTTGAGGTCTTTATCTTTTTAAATAGCTGTATACTGTATATCTAGATTGTGGTAGATGCAGGGGATTTTTATTGCAGAGAAGATTACTGTCATCTATTTGGAAACTTTACTAAATTTCAGAAGAAATCTATTGCTATCTGAACCTTTTAATATAATAAATCGATGTAACTGGAGGGGATTTATATCAAGAATGTAGGGCAGTGGACAACTCTGCTGTTCTACCAGAATTTAAACTGTTGTCAGAGGTTTTGGAGGTTCTTACAGAAAACCAATGGAATTTTGGAGAGAGATTAAATAATCTTTTACAATACTGTGATTTACATGCAAACAAGTTACATAATTAGGTTGAAAATAGAAAATCCATCAAGCTCACCCAATAAAGTAAATTATATTATTTTATTGTAGATGTAGATTCTAACTAAAGGGCATTTAGTTTGCTAAAGCACTGAGTTTCATAAACAACTGCCATTTGTTAAAATAAAGTTTGTATTCAGCCCCCTTTACTCCGATACCCCTAACTAAAATGTAGTGGAACCAATCTCCTTCAGAATTCACCTAATTAGTAAATAAAGTCCACCTGTGGGTAATGTAATCTCAGTAAAATTACAGCTGTTCTGTGAAGCCTTTAGAGGTTATTTTAGAGAACCTCAGTGAACAAACAGCATCATAAAGGCCAAAGAACACATCAGACAGGTCAGGGATAAAGTGGTGGAGAAGTTTAAAACAGGGTTAGGTTATAAAAAAATATCCAAAGCTTTGAACAGCTCACAGAGCACTATTCAATCCACCACCCAAAATAGGAAAAAGTATGACACAACTGCAAATCTACCAAGACATGGACGTCCACCTAAACTGACAGGTCAGGCATTAATCAGAGAAGCAGCCAAGAGGCCCATGGTAACTCTGGAGGAGCTGCAGAGATCCACAGCTCAGGTGGGAGAATCTGTTCACAGGGCAACTATTAGCTGTGCACTCCACAAATCTGGCCTTTATGGAAGAGTGGCAAAAAGAAAGCCATTGTTGAAAGAAAGCCATAAAAAGTCCTGTTTGCAGTTGGCGAGAAGCCATGTAGGGGACATAGCAAACATGTAGAAGAAGGTGCTCTGGTCAGATGAGTCCAAAATTTAACTTTTTAAAAACTTTCTAAAAGCAAAACGCTATGTGTGGCAAAAAACAAACACAGCACATCACCCTGAACACACCATCCCCACCATGAAACGTGGTTGTGGCAGCATCATGTTGTGGGGATTCTTTTCTTCAGCAGGGACAAGGAAGAGTTGATGGGAAGATGGATGGAGCCAAATACAGGGCAATCTTATGCCGCGTACATACGAGCGGACTTCTCATCCGCCTGAACTCCGAAGGACTTTACGACGGAGTTCCGACAGAGTTACGACGGAGTTCCAATGAAACAGACTTGCCTACACACGATCACACCAAAGTCCGATCCTTTCGAACGTGATGACATACGACCGGACTAGAATAAGGAAGTTCATAGCCAATAGCTGCCCTTGCGTCCTTTTTTGTCCGTCGGACTAGCATATAGACAAACGGATTTTTCGATTGGACTCGAGTCCGTCGGAAAGATTTGAAACATGTTCTATTTCTAGGTCTGTCAGAATTTTCGACACAAAAGGTCCGATGAAGGTTCGATGAAGCCCACACATGATCGGAATGTCCGATGGATTAGTTCCTGCAAAAGACCTGAGACTGGGGGGAGGTTCACCTTCCAGCAGGACAACACCCCTTAACATACAGCCAGAGCTACAATGCAGTGGTTTAGATCAAAGCATAGTCATGTGTTAGAATGGCCCAGTCAAAGTCCAGATCTAAATCCGATTAAGAATCTGTGGCAAGACTTGAAAATTGCTGTTCACAGATGCTTTTCATCCAATCTGACAGAGCTTAAGTTATTTTGCAAAGAAGAATGGGCAAAAATGTCACTCTCTAGATGTGCAAAACTGGTAGAGACATACCAAAAAAGACTTGTAACTGTAATTGCAGTGAAAGGTGGTTCTACAAAGTATTGACTCAGGGGGGCTGAATGCAAATGCACGCCACACTTTTCAGATATTTATTTGTAAAACATTTTAAAAACCATTTATCATTTTCCTTCCACTTCACAATTATGTGCCACTTTGTGTTGGTCTATCACATAAAATCCCAATAAAATGAATTTACGTTTTGGTTGTAACATGACAAAATGTGGAAAATTTCAATACTTTTTCAAGGCACTGTACATGCATGTACTCAATCAATGGCTGCATGACATTTCTCAGTGGAGACTGGTGACACCAGTGACAACATGTATTGGCATAGACACTTGCAATCTCCATTGAGAGTGCATGTGAGAGGGGGACAACACAATAACACAATTGGAAAATAGATACAGAATGTTGACATCCTATAACACCCTATAAGTGCCTAAACAAGGACCTTCATGGAATGATCATCAGGGATTCTTTTATTGAAAGTTGCAGATTTAAAAATATTGAAAAATACTTTTCAAATTACATTACCATGGTAAAGCTTATATGAAATTTTAGTGATTGAGTTTATATATAATTTATGTATAGTATATTGTAGAATTTCAGCTCTTACGGAATGGTAAGGCTTAAAGTCATCTCATTATTATTATTATACGAGATTTATATAGCGCCAACAGTTTACGCAGCGCTTTACAATGTATAAGGGGGACAACACAATTACAGTACAGTTCAATACAAAAGGTACAGGAGGGCCCTGCTTGTAGAGCTTACAATTTAAAGGGAGGGGGTGGGGGTACAAAAGGTAATAGCTGCAAAGAATGATTTGATGGGGGTGGCTCAGGGACAGTTATGTGGGTGTGGGATAGGCTTCCCTGAATAAATGAGTTTTCAGGGATCTCCTAAAGGTGGACAGGGTAGGGGCTGATCGGACATACTGGGGCAGGGAATTCCAGAGGATGGGAGAGGCTCTGGAGCAGTCCTGAAGGCGAGCATGGGAGGAGGTAACAAGGGAGCTAGAGAGCAGGAGGTCCTGGGAGGAGCGGAGGGGGCGATTTGGGCGATATCTGCAGATGAGGTTGGTGATGTAGATGGGGCGATGTTGTGAATGACCTTGTATGTTATGGTTAGCATTTTGAATTTTACACGGTGGGGTAGGGGAAGCCAGTGAAGGGATTGGCAGAGAGGAGCAGCAGTCACGGATCTCATCTCATCCTTCCTTCTCTTGGCTATTCCTCTGGCTTATAAAACAAAAAGAACTTTATAACTGATTATTTTTTCAACACATCTGCAATTATTTATATGCTCTGAACATTTCAGAATATTTATTATCTTTGAAAATATAGTATGTTAGTGTCTTGTCATAATTTACCTTTTCTCCTTTTCCCTTCTTTTCAACTACTTTTCTACATTTCTAGAGAAAAGAAAACAGTATGATATAGATACTTTTTTGTCTGCCTTATGTAATATAGTAAAGGAAATAGATTGCTTACAAACAAACTAATTAGGCCATTACATGAACTCAAGGCTAAAAAAAACATAAAACTCAAGTGATCTATATGAGAGCTTTGTGGGGTCCTTCAAAACTGAACCCCAAACAACTAAAAACACACTTAAAATAACATACTGTATATGGGAACTGTCAATAGATTTTTAATTCTGCGGTGATCCAGACACCCTGCCAGACACCAGATTTAGGTCATTGATCTCAATATTCCATAATGTTACCATAATGTTAAAGTAAAAAAAAAAAACAATTTTCAAAAAAGTTTTCCAAATTGTTTACAATAAAATACTGAAAATCTCAATTGCATAAATACCATTTTTGCTTAAAAGTAAGACTGATGGTCCTCAGACGTGCTAACATCAGTTGAATGGAGCCTACCTATTAATTATATCTTCCACACATACTGTATATGGGTCAATATCAATTTTGAAAATGTATGGTGACTTTTAAGGTACTACCAAAATTATTACCAGCATTATTAAATAAACTCCTAAAAATACAGTTGTCTTTATTTTGTCTTATTCTTAAAACAGAAAGAATATACATTTTCTAATACTGTTCAGATATATGTAGTGTATAATTCATAGATTTTAGGCCAACTCAGTATATAATATCACATTTGCTCGCTACTAACTGCTTAGGCTAACACTTTGCTGCAGCAGTGAATCAACTTTTTTGTTTATTAGCAAAATCATATTAGACCCCTGTAAGGCTGGTCATACATTGATGAAAAATCAACCAGTTCAGCAAGGACTGGTTGGAATTTTTTCAGTGTGTGGCCATCCCCGCTCAAAAGAATTTGATCGCTTGATTTACTTCTGCAAAAATTACACGCTGGAAAACTTTTCTTAACCAGTGGCTGCAGCTAGGGGACCTCAATTATCTATTGGAAGTCAAGGGTATGGTAAGTTAGACCTAATTTAATATTGAGGGCTAATACACTGGATGTAAATGTAAAAGGGTTTTAGGAATGCAACCTCATAACTCATGAGTTTTATTGTTTTTGCCCTAGTGACTTATATGAATATTTTCAGATACTCTCAGAACCACTAAGGAATTATAAAGCTGTAGACAGTTTATGAGTTAGTAACTGACTGGCTGTCAATGCTGTTGGCTGGAAAGGAAATTTCTGATTATCCATTAGTTTTAAGGCAAGTAATCTCTAAAGCTACTCATAAAAAAAGATAGAATCATAGCCTAATCTGGCTGAGTAAGGCAGAATCAGTAAACGTACTGTTGTAAAACTTTGCAAGAACAAGTAACCATGTTATGTGGTTAAATGGTTATAAGTAGGGATGAGCTTTGTGTTCGAGTTGAACCCATGTTCGACTCGAAAATTGGCTGTTCGGTCGTTCGCCGAATTCCGAACGTTATGGGCCGTTCGCGCCAAATTTGTGTGGGCCATAATTCACTGCGGCATCGCAGTGCATTGCTGGCTGATGATTGGCCAAGCATGCACTATGACCCGCATGCTTGGCCAATCACAGCGCCGTCGTTAGAGAGAGCTGTAATTGGCCAAAGCCAGGGTGGCTTTGGCCAATTATGGCTCAGGGGGCTTAGAACACGCCCCACACTATATAAGGCCGCCTGCACGGCGGCCCTGTGTAGTGTGTGTTCCGGCGTTGAGATACATAGATAGACAGAGAGACAGTGTCATTTCATTTGAGTTAGCTAGATTAGGCAGGACAATCAGTGAGTTAGCTGCACTTACAGTGTATTGTGTATATATATGCATCCCAGGTGTTGCATATATATATATACACTGTATTCAGTTTAGCTAGATCCGTTCCTGTTATCTTCCTACTGACAGGCAGGCTTGTCTTGTTACAGTATTTACAGCTACCTGAAGAAAATCGCTGGTGTTCTTTTGATCCTATTAGTACCACAGTCAGGCAGCTAGACTATTTACAGTTAGTGTAGTGCGTCCTGCTCACAGTGTTCAGCTGAAACTACAAGTTAGTGTAGTGAGACCTCTGCACAGTGTTCATCTAAAGCTACAAGTTAGTGCAGTGCATCCTGCTCACAGTGTTCAGCTAAAACTACAAGTTAGTGTGGTGCGTCCTCCTCACAGTGTTCAGCTAAACCTACAAGTTATTTTTTTGCGAGCTCTGCACAGTGTTCATCTAAAGCTACAAGATAGTGTAGTGCATCATGCTCACAGTGTTCAGCTAAAACTACAAGTTAGTGTAGTGAGACCTCTGCACAGTGTTCATCTAAAACTACAAGTTAGTGTAGTGCGTCCTGCTCACAGTGTTCAGCTAAAACTACAAGTTAGTGTAGTAAGACCTCTGCACAGTGTTCATCTAAAGCTACAAGTTAGTGCAGTGCGTCCTGCTCACAGTGTTCAGCTAAAACTACAAGTTAGTGTGGTGCGTCCTCCTCACAGTGTTCAGCTAAACCTACAAGTTATTTTTTTGCGAGCTCTGCACAGTGTTCATCTAAAGCTACAAGTTAGTGTGGTGCGTCCTGCTCACAGTGTTCAGCTAAAACTACAAGTTAGTGTAGTGAGACCTCTGCACAGTGTTCATCTAAAGCTACAAGTTAGTGTAGTGCGTCCTGCTCACAGTGTTCAGCTAAAACTACAAGTTAGTGTGGTGCGTCCTCCTCACAGTGTTCAGCTAAACCTACAAGTTATTTTTTTGCGAGCTCTGCACAGTGTTTATCTAAAGCTACAAGTTAGTGTAGTGCATCCTGCTCACAGTGTTCAGCTAAAACTACAAGTTAGTGTAGTGTGACCTCTGCACAGTGTTCATCTAAAGCTACAAGTTAGTGTAGTGCATCCTGCTCACAGTGTTCAGCTAAAACTACAAGTTAGTGTGGTGCGTCCTCCTCACAGTGTTCAGCTAAATCTACAAGTTATTTTTTTGCGAGCTCTGCACAGTGTTCATCTAAAGCTACAAGTTAGTGTAGTGCGTCCTGCTCACAGTGTTCAGCTAAAACTACAAGTTAGTGCAGTGAGACCTCTGCACAGTGTTCATCTAAAGCTACAAGTTAGTGTAGTGCGTTCTGCTCACAGTGTTCAGCTAAAACTACAAGTTAGTGTGGTGCGTCCTCCTCACAGTGTTCAGCTAAACCTACAAGTTATTTTTTTGCGAGCTCTGCACAGTGTTCATCTAAAGCTACAAGTTAGTGTAGTGTGTCCTGCTCACAGTGTTCAGCTAAAACTACAAGTTAGTGTAGTGAGACCTCTGCACAGTGTTCATCTAAAGCTACAAGTTAGTGTAGTGCGTCCTGCTCACAGTGTTCAGCTAAAACTACAAGTTAGTGTGGTGCGTCCTCCTCACAGTGTTCAGCTAAACCTACAAGTTATTTTTTGCGAGCTCTGCACAGTGTTCATCTAAAGCTACAAGTTAGTGTAGTGCGTCCTGCTCACTGTGTTCAGCTAAAATTACAAGTTAGTGTGGTGCGTCCTCCTCACAGTGTTCAGCTAAACCTACAAGTTATTTTTTGCGAGCTCTGCACAGTGTTCATCTAAAGCTACAAGTTAGTGTAGTGCGTCCTGCTCACAGTGTTCAGCTAAAACTACAAGTTAGTGTAGTAAGACCTCTGCACAGTGTTCATCTAAAGCTACAAGTTAGTGTAGTGCGTCCTGCTCACAGTGTTTAGCTAAAACTACAAGTTAGTGTGGTGCGTCCTCCTCACAGTGTTCAGCTAAACCTACAAGTTATTTTTTTGCGAGCTCTGCACAGTGTTTATCTAAAGCTACAAGTTAGTGTAGTGCGTCCTGCTCACAGTGTTCAGCTAAAACTACAAGTTACTGTGGTGCGTCCTCCTCACAGTGTTCAGCTAAACCTACAATTTATTTTTTTGCGAGCTCTGCACAGTGTTCATCTAAAGCTACAAGTTAGTGTAGTGCGTCCTGCTCACAGTGTTCAGCTAAAACTACAAGTTAGTGTAGTGAGACCTCTGCACAGTGTTCATCTAAAACTAGAAGTTAGTGTAGTGCGTCCTGCTCACAGTGTTCAGCTAAAACTACAAGTTAGTGTAGTGAGACCTCTGCACAGTATTCATCTAAAGCTACAAGTTAGTGCAGTGCGTCCTGCTCACAGTGTTCAGCTAAAACTACAAGTTAGTGTGGTGCGTCCTCCTCACAGTGTTCAGCTAAACCTACAAGTTTTTTTTCTGCGAGCTCTGCACAGTGTTCATCTAAAGCTACAAGTTAGTGTAGTGCGTCCTGCTCACAGTGTTCAGCTAAAACTACAAGTTAGTGTAGTGAGACCTCTGCACAGTGTTCATCTAAAACTACAAGTTAGTGTAGTGCGTCCTGCTCACAGTGTTCAGCTAAAACTACAAGTTAGTGTAGTGAGACCTCTGCACAGTGTTCATCTAAAGCTACAAGTTAGTGCAGTGCGTCCTGCTCATAGTGTTCAGCTAAAACTACAAGTTAGTGTGGTGCGTCCTCCTCACAGTGTTCAGCTAAACCTACAAGTTATTTTTTTGCGAGCTCTGCACAGTGCACAGTGTTCAGCTAAAGCTACCTGTAGAAGGTTGGTGGTGTTTTCCTGATCCCATCACTACCGCAGGCAGCTAAATAAGCTGCAAGTTATTTTTTGGCGAGCTCTGCACAGTGTTCACCTAAAGCTACTTGTAGAAGGTTGGTGGTGTTTTCCTGATCCTATCACTACCGCAGGCAGCTAAAAAAGCTACAAGTTAGTTTTTTGCGAGCTCTGCACAGTGTTCAGCTAAAGCTACCTGTAGAAGGTTGGTGGTGTTCTCATACTACAGGCAGGCAGTTGATTTTACTAGCTGCAGTATCAGTACATGTATCCCAGCTTAGTGCAGCTACAGGCCATTAGTATGTCTGGAGGGCCAAGAAGGAGAGGCAGACAGTCACAAACCAATAAAAGAGGGCAAGCATGCTCTGTGTCTAGTGCTGGTCGTGGAGACGGTGCATCCTCATCAGCACGTGGCCGTGGGACACGCTTGGCCTTTTTTTCGGTAGCTGGCCGTGTTGAGCCGCAACATGCGGAAGACTTGGTCGAGTGGATGACCAAGCCGTCCTCATCCTCCTCATCCTCTCTCACCCATGCTTAGTGTACTTTGTCTGGCAAAGCAGCGGCCTCTTCCCTCGGCTCAATGTCATCAGTGACTCCTTCCCTAGCCCCACCATGTCCTCCTGAGGAGTCCCTCGAACTGTTTGACCACAGTGTTGGGTACATGCTCCAGGAGGATGCCCAGCGATTGGAAGGCTCTGATGATGATACTGAGCTCGATGAAGGCAGTAACATGAGCACAGACAGAGGGGGTGCCCAAGAAGGACAGCAATCTGGCAGTCATGCTCCCCCTGCTGCAGCATACTGCCAGGCTTGCTCCAGTGATGAGGAGGGAGGGGATGATGAGGTCACTGACTCAACGTGGGTGCCTGATAGGAGAGAGGAGGAGGAGGAGGTGGCACATCACCAACGAGGCAGGATGCCCTCCAGGGGCCAGCCTAAGGGCAGCACACTGACTGCATCACACCCCAAAGCTCAACATGTGCAGGGCGCTGCAGTCTCTGCGCGTTATTCCAAAAGTTCTTTGGTGTGGGCCTTTTTTGAGACGAGTGCATCAGATCGCACCGCTGCTATTTGCAACATATGTCTCAAGCGTATCTCGCGTGGCCAAAACATCTTCCGCTTGGGTACCACATGCTTGACCAGACATATGTTGACCTGCCATGCAGTTCGTTGGCAAGCGTATCTAAAAGACCCACACCAAAGAACAAAGAGGACCTCTCCTTGCTCCTCATCAGCTGAGATCTCCAACCCCACTATACCTTCAGTCCTCTCTGAGACCTGCACTGAGAGGAATGAAGGTGTAGAATTAGGTGTGTCACAGCCAAGTACTTGTGGGCAATCTGCTTTCGGTACACCGATGTCAGATTGTACCAGGCAAATTTCCCTGCCCCAGCTGCTGCACCGCCGAAAGAAGTTTGCTCCCAGCCATCCACATGCCCAGTGGTTGAATGCTAGCTTGGCAAAATTGCTAGCACTTCACCTGCTGCCTTTTCAGTTGGTAGACTCTGCCCCCTTCCATGAGTTTGTGGAATGTGCGGTTCCTCAGTAGCAGGTACCCAAACGCCACTTTTTCTCACGGAAGGCGATTCCGGCTCTCTACCGGCATGTGGAAGGCAATGTCCATGCCTCGCTGGACAGGGCGGTCAGCGGTAAGGTGCATATTACCGCTGACTCATGGTCCAGCAGGCATGGACAGGGACGTTACCAAAGTTTCACGGCGCATTGGGTGACTCTGCTGGCAGCTGGGAAGGATGCAGGACAAGGTGCAGTAGTGTTGGAGGTTGTTCCGCCACCACGCCTCCAAAATGCCACTACTAATGATTGTGACACACCTCTCTCCTCCACCCCTTCCTCTTCTTCCTCCATGGCCTCTTCCAGTGCTTTGTCCTCGGAACCAGCGGTGCTCCGTAGCTGTTCAAGGGGCTACGCAAGTACGCAGGCCAAAAGATGCCATGCGGTGCTTGAGCTGGTGTGCTTGGGGGACAGGAGCCACACTGGGGCAGAGGTTCTGTCAGCTCTGCAGGGGCAGGTTCAGAGGTGGTTGACGCCACGCCAACTTAAGGCAGGAATGGTGGTTTGCGACAATGGCACCAACCTCCTCTCTGCCCTCCGACAGGGACAAATGACCCATGTGCCCTGTTTGGCTCACGTCCTTAACTTGGTGGTGCAGCGGTTCTTGGGCAGGTACCCGGGCTTACAGGATGTCCTGAGGCAGGCCAGGAAAGTCTGTGTGCATTTCCGCCGGTCATATAATGCCAGTGCTCGGCTGGCGGACCTCCAAAAGGAGTTTAACCTGCCCAAGAACCGCCTAATCTGTGACATGCCCACCAGGTGGAACTCAACGTTGGCCATGCTGCAGCGGCTGCACACGCAGCAGAGGGCCATCAATGAGTACCTGTGCGACTATGGCACCAGGACAGGGTCAGGGGAGCTTGTTTTTTTTCCCCATGCCAGTGGGCCATGATCAGGGATGCATGCACTGTCCTGTCACCATCTGAGGAGGCCACGAGGATGGTGAGCAGTGACAGTGCATGCATCAGTGACACTGTCCCCCTTGTCCACCTGTTGTAGCACACGCTGCGTGGAATAATGGACAGGGCACTTGAGGCAGAACAGAGGCAGGAAGATGAGGACTTCCTTAGCTCTCAAGGCCCCCTTTATCCAGACAGTGTTCCTGCGTGCCCGCTGATCACACAGGAAGAGGACGAGGAGGAGGAAGATTGTGTCAGTATGGAGGAGGAGCCTGGCACTCAGCATCAGCAGCAGTCTTTAAGGGATCAGTCCCAGGAAACACATGGATTTGTACATGGCTGGGAGGAGGTGGCTGCGGACCATGTCATCCTTAGTGACCCAGAGGACTCCAGACCGAATGCCTCAGCAAACCTACGCTGCATGGCCTCCCTGATCCTGTAAAGCCTGCGTAGGGATCCTCATATTCGTGGTATCAAGGAGAAGGACCAATACTGGCTGGCAACCCTCCTTGATCCACGTTACAAGGGTAAGGTTGTGGACCTTATCTTGCCATCGCAGAGGGAGCACAGGATGAAACATCTTCGGGAGGCCTTGCAGAAAGGTCTGTGCAACGCGTTCCCAGAGACTGGGAGGTTACAAACTCCTGTTTCTGGACAACGTGTTGCTGAGGCTTCGGTCAGTCAAAGAAGGAGCGGTGGAGAAGGTGGCCGTCTGACTGATGCGTTCAGACAATATTTTGGTCCGCAGCCCCAAGGTATGATCGGTTCCAGCAACCATCGCCAGCGTCTGTTTTACATGGTGCAGGAATAGCTAGGGGCAAGATCTGACTTGGACACCTTTCCCACCGAAAATCCTCTGGGTTACTGGGTCTTGAGGATGGATCACTGGCCAGAGCTTGCACAGTATGCAATTGAGCTACTGGCCTGTCCTGCTTTCAGCGTTCTTTCGGAACGCACATTCAGTGCTGCTGGAGGCTTTGTAACCGATCACAGGTTGTGTCTGTCCACCGACTCGGTCGATCGACTGACCTTCATAAAAATGAATCAGTCTTGGATCACCACCAGCTACCAAGCACCTGATGCTGATGTAACTGAATAATTTTTTTGAAATCTCAGATCCCTTCAAAGACTGCCTATGCTGATGCTGAGTGACTATCCCTGAGTAATTATCCTCTTCCTCCTCAATGATCACGCTGATAGCTTGTAAGAACATTTTTGGTTCTGGGTGCCACCACCAGTGCCTAAGGCCCAATTTTTCAGCCCCTGTTTAACAGGAGCGTGTAATTACAATTTTTGATGCAATACTTTGGCCCGAATAGCTGCTTCATTCATTCAATGTTTCCTTTGAATGAATAAAGTACAAGGACCATCATTCACCATGGAAAATGTACTTGTAATTTGAATGAACTGTGAGTGTGCTAATCAACACGCCGGTAGTTCATTGACGCTGCCTACAGCTCTGCAATGACAGCCCATACAGAGGTATGGGTGACAGAGCTGTAGGCAGTGTGTGCAAGAGCCTGACATTGCACCTGCGATCTGCTGATGGTGGGTGCAATGCTTTCCAGGTTCCTGTTTTAAAAAATAATAAATGCACATTTTTATATCTGCAAAAAGATTTGCATTTATTTTTATTTTTTTATGTAAAGGTGAACTTAGCCTTTCAAGGCAGGGGTCTCAAACTGGTGGCCCTCCAGCTGTTGTGAAAATACAAGTCCCATGAGGCATTGCGAGGCTGACAGTTACAAGCATGACTCCCACAGGCAGAGGCATTATGGGACTTGTAGTCTAGCAACAGCTGGAGGGTCACCAGTTTGAGACCCCTTCTTTTAACCAAGTATGAATCTAAAGTGAAAAATGCAAACAAAATCGTTTTGTAGCGAAATGTATTATACTTATAGCCAAAGAAGAGCACTTTAGATTGAAAACCCATAAAAATGTAAAAAGCCACATTTTAATGAGTTTGCCTTTTTGGATGTGTGTGGTACATCCAAGGAGTAAACAGTTTAAAACAAGCTCATGGCAGTATCTTACTGGCTGCCAGACTTGTAATAAAGAGACATTAGAAGAGAGAGATGGTGCCAAACCTCTCTGAAGTCCTCTTAACTGTCAACTCGCATTATACTTTTGAGAAACTATTAGCTGTAAGAAATGACTACTTAAAGGCCTTTGAGAAGGCATGGGTACCATGGACACAATGGTTTACAAACAATACCTGATTATTATTATAATGTTGTTATAGACTCCTCCAGCCTGCAAGGCACATAACCTTGTTTTTTATGTTGTTTCTATTACTTTCCCTGCTGTAAAACCTGCAGTGACAGGTTTCTCTTGTACTTTTTTTTCCTCTATCCATTTGTAAAACCCCCCCCCCCCCCAAAAAAAAAAAAAAAACAAGCTCTTGGCTGCAGTAGGTTTATGGTTATTAGGTAAACATGATCTGGGCAGATGGGGAGCAGCTATTGGGCCAAAAATGTCATATATTTTTGATTTTTTTTATATTAACACCAGAGTAAGGGCATTAACTCTAGGGCCACATTTTTTCACATCAGATTTTTATTTATTTCATTTTTCATCACAAAAGCAAGGTCCTTTTATTCACACAACAAATAAGCAACCTAAAAACATTAACGCCATACACAGAAAGATAGATATACACACTATGCACATTACATTGGAACTTGGTAATTTTGAATAGGAATATTCCACATTATGTAAATCCCTTTCCACTTCACCAAGCAATAGCTCCTAGTTCTTTCTGAGGTAATGGAGGGTTCTAGCATTCACAATCCCTTGCCTTAGCACATGCAATGTGTTCAACACCCTTCTCCAATTTCATGCCATCGATTACATTTCAAATGATATGGAATCTTTATTTGTATGGGATTTTTTCAAATACTAGTATTTTATTTAATTTTGTAATCCAATCACATATAGTGGGATGATTATTAGCTAACCATCAATGTTTTAATACTCTATGTGCTAAAAAGAGACATCTGCACCACAGTGAAAGTAGGATTATCTAAAACAGTGGTATCAATGTAACCAAAAATGTAAGTTGGGAGTTACTAATGAATATAATATACTGTATACTTCATTTATTTTAGTAAAGACATCATCCCAGTATCTCAGTAATTTTGGGCATCTCCACAATAGATGCAGCAGATCACCTGGTTCCCCATCACATTTACTACATTTTGCAGAATCCCTATGTCCAGTAGAATAGAGGAATACTGCTGGTCTATGTGAAGGGGAAAGAGAAACAGATTTTGTTTTTGATTTCACTTTCATTCCTTGAATATAATTATGTGATCATTGCAAAGCCTGCCGTCTTACAACCACAAAAGCCTTTAAATTTCATAAATTCATGAAGTGCTTCATTCTTCCATATTTCTGGTTGGCATCATCCAATCATTCTTACTATGCATATTCTTAATTGAGACATTTATTTGATGGATACAATCCTTTCTTAGCTTTGGAAACTCCAATTTACACAGTTTTCTTCTAAATATCCCACTGTCCATCTTATGGGGAAAGACTGGTTTCTCTGCTTAAAATAAGAAATCAGTTAAATACCCCAATCTTCCTTCAGCCATGAGACCAGTGCCAAATTACAACAATCTGCAAGTACCAAAGCCACCAGAGAAATGTAGCTTAGACGAAACAGACAAAGATGCTGCAACGCATCAGCCAGGCAGAGGCAGTGACAATTATCCTGATTATGCACTGTGTATGTCTAATGAGCTTCATCTTATAATACAGTCAGAATGAAACAACCTGGTCAGAGACCTAGGTCTGCCAAAACCTAAAGCAGAACTACTGGGTCAAAGACTGCAAGAATGGCGTTTGCCATCACCAGGTACATTTCTGTCTTTCAAAGCCGCCAAGATGATTTAAGAAATTTCTTTGCACAGGTTATGCCTTAAGGCAATTTTATTACACAGTGGCAATGTATACCCTTCAATACCATTGGCTATGTTGGAGAATATGTACCAATGCAAAAATAAAATAAAATAAATTCCATTTACCCAGGAGCAGTGATTATTTTAAATGATTAAAATGAAACATTAAAAGTGTCCAATTTCTTTAAATAACATGCTGGTGTTGTCCTATTCCTTCCTATGAAGGGCACATCTCTGAATGTACATAAAATGCACAACAACACTGTCATTTTCAAAAGAAAAAAGTGTTTAATATTGCTAGCAAATTATATAAGATTTGTCAGCTTCTTTGTTAAAAAAATAATCACAGAGGCCCCTCCAAGGGTCCTCTATGTATTTTGGAGAATATTTGGAGGGGTCTGTGTGCTGCTTTTTTAAAAAAAAAATGGCAATTAATTAATTTTGCGAGCACATATACTGTATCAATTTTTTGGCAGTGATGCAACTGTTATCTCTGCCCCTTTGTTTAACAGGGGTGGGAATTCCCCGTGATGTCAATGGTTCCTAGGGATGTAGTGGGTGTAAAAACCTGCAGCTTCCTCAGGAATCATTGACAGCAGGAAGTTGTCAAATATAGAAGTTGTAAAAATATTGCTTTTATATATAATCCAAACATGCGGACAATGAAGGTTCAGACCAAACCGTCAGCTCATTCACCTAAAATCACCTAAAAAAAGCATTCAAAGATGTCAGTTAGAATTTTCTTAGCAACTACAGAGCACCAAAATACATTCAGTTGGTTGTCAAACTTCTTACAGCATACAAGACCATGAAGTGCAAAATCTCTCTGAAGATTAATTTTCTGCATTTACACGTGGACTTCTTTCCTGAAAATCTGTGTGCAGTCAATGACAGTTAGTGCATTTATTTATAGTAAAAACTGTATCAGGGCAACTGAAATTTATCAATGCTGGCTGACTATTGTTGGACACTGCAGAGAGATGCACCAGAAACTGAGTACAAATGAAAATCAGCAGCAAAACACTATTAGCCCTGTTAAACTAATGCAGTTTGTCAGAAACATTATGGGATTACAGTCATTAAAAGTTAATTTCATATTTTTCAAGCTTCCTACGTGATAGTTATTTGAAGTTGTATTTGTGTTCAGTTTGAAGGGTAATAATCACCAAAGATTTCTCAGAAAGCAAAACATTTAAAAAAAATTGTCAGTGTCATCATTTGTGTGGTCCATCAGGACAACCAAAAGGGTACAATTGTAGTTGGAAAACCCTGAGTCTGTAATGTGTTTTATTACCTTAATGGCATTTTTCCTCAAATAGAAAGTGGTGATCAGCACAAAAAACACTTTACATTTTAGCTCCAAACCTTCCACTCTGTATCCAAAACTTAAAGTAAATTTACATTTAAGGGTAGCATATGTGCTTTTTTATTCCCATAGACCTTGATAATGGAAGCACCTGAAAAACCCACGTAGCACACATTTTCATGCATTTTTCAGACATTTCTACTGAAATCCACCGGGCCAAAAACACCCAAATCTGTAAATCTGTTTAAAAAATGCTCCTGTAACTCTTGGGTGACAGGCACTAGAGCACGCAGGAGTGAACAGGCACCATTTAAAACAACAGGATTTTTAATGTTGAACATTTCGTAGCTTCAACCTACAAAATGTTCCAGTGTGAATGGGGCAAAAGTTATTATGATAATCCTAGAAGACTACAGTTCAGCTGAAACCGCATAGATATGACCCTGATCCAGATATTGATGAATAGGGCCTTTAAAGAGAAGGGGCATTTGAACATGAAATACATTAGCCAATATTTTTGATAGCGCTTACCATCTTGGATTTTGCTCTACTTTCAAATATTCCTCTGCAACCTTTCTGTAAAATATAGGAAAGATTACTATTATATTAATCAATATTTAATTTTCAAAGCCAAGCTACATAATCAAATCCTACCCTAATTTGGTCTATGATAGCTGTACCAGATACTGAGCACCCTATTGTTCCCAGACAATAATAGGTCAGGTACTCTTATATGTACTGTACATCTGACATTAACTGCACACTGCCAACAGCTTCTGGGCCACTACTGGGTTCCTGAGCCTCAGGATGTACACTGCTGTTCTAAAAAATCCAAAAAAGAGTTATTACATATTTAATTATGTACTTTTTTTAATTGTGTATTTTATATCACAACTTGTTTATGGTCAATAATAGCAAAATTATATATATATATATATATATATATATATATATATATATATATATATATATTAAAAAAAAGGTAAAAATAATGCGCTATCCCCATGAAACATGTATAAGAGAATATACAATGTATAAAGTGAATAAAGCTGCAACTAAAATGTGAGCAAAAGAAAAATGAAAAAATACCGCGCAACGAAAATTGTTGATAGATAATATTGACCTTCTATGATGCAGAGTCCTATATTTGACACAAACACACAAATTGAAATAGGGAAAAAAATTGACTCGCGCTTAAAAACAAAAAAAAGCTAACACGTGTATGGCTGAAAGGAATAAAAAAGTGAACATTATGTAAACATGTGATATAATGTGACCACAACGGATCAGGTTGATAAATGAAAACAACCTCCCCTTAGGTAAATATATAAAAAATATATGCAATTATCAATCGCATTGTAGAAAATTATACATATAAAAAAAGTCCATATGCAAGAAACCCCAAAGAAGTGCTGTAATTGTGCAAAAAAAATCCAATTATATGAAATCCCAGATGTGTGGGTCCACCACCATAGATGAAGTGCCTGGCCGCTTACCGGAACCCCATGACCCCCCGTTACAGAGGGTCTAAACGGGCATTGTAGTCTTGTTGCTTCGGGCAACCCAGGAATCAAGACGGAACCAAAATGGAACCTCAGGATCTGTAGTGCGAATGGATCCACAGGGAAAGATGTAGCTCAGCCCTTGCACGAGGAGAAAGAGCACCAGAAACTGGTCTTAATAAGGAAAGCTCCTGCACAGAGGCAAAGGGGGAGATTTACTAAAACTGGAGCACTCAGAGTCTGGTGCAGCTGCGAATGGTAGCCAATCAGCTTCTATCTTCTGCTGGTCAACTTGACCATAAAAATTGGATTACTACACAGATTATTCAAAGATATCCTCCCTGTCTTCTCATGGCTTCATTTGAAATGTGTGTTGTGCAGACAGCCCTGTGTGTATACAGGAAGTAATACAACTCAGGTCATGGAAATGGAAATGCAGGCACGATCTCCTTTAAAAAGAGATATTAGGAGCTAGTAAGCGGCAGTATTTTCATTGGTAGAGGCACCCTTATTTCATCACATTCTTCTTGGTGTTGCGGTTGCACGATTTACATCGTCTGGACGTTTGCTAAGCCATAACTTGGAAGATTGTTCTGCTAGTGAACCTTTTGCTCATAGCCCATTGGAGTGGACTTGATTTTGTTTACATCATTTATTTTACTCATGTTTCTTATTATATAATTTCTCGCACTTGTCACTGGTGGCTACGTTTATTTAGATGTGATAGAATTTTTTGCATTTATATATTTTTTTTTCAAATTTATTTAGAGCAGCTTTTTTTTGTATATATATATATATATTTGTATATATATATATATATATATATATATATATATATATATATATATATATATATAGTTATATAGTATCTCACAAAAGTGAGCACACCCCTCACATTTTTGAACAATTGAACTTTGCTACAATGTAAAGTGGTGATTGTACAGCTTGTATAACAGTGTAAATTTGCTGTCTCCTCAAAATAACTCAACACAGCCATTAATGTCTAAACCGCTGGAAACAAAAGTGAGTACACCCCTAAGTGAAAATGTCCAAATTGGGCCCAATTAGCCGTTTTCCCTCCTCTGTGTCATGTGACTTGTTAGTGTTACAAGGTCTCAGGTGTAAATGGGGAGCAGGTGTGTTAAATGTGGTGTTATCGCTCTCACTCTCTCATACTGATCACTGGAAGTTCAACATGGCACCTCATGGCAAAGAACTGTAAGGATCTGAAAAGAAGAATTATTGCTCTACATAAAGATGGCCTAGGCTATAAGAAGATTGCCAAGACCCTGAAACTAAGCTGCAGCACGGTGGTCAAGACCGTACAGCGGTTTAACAGGACAGGTTCCACTTAGAACAGGCCTCGCCATAGCCGACCAAAGAAGTTGAGTGCACTTGCTCAGCATCATATCCAGAGGTTGTCTTTGGGAAATAGATGTATGAGTGCTCCCAGCATTGCTGCAGAGGTTGAATGGGTGGGGGGTCAGCCTGTCAGTGCTCAGACTATATACGCCACACACTGCATCAAATTGGTCTACATGGTTGTTGTCCCAGAAGGAAACCTCTTCTAAAGATGATGCACAAGAAAGCCCGCAAAGAGTTTCCTGAAGACAAGCAGACTAAGGACATGGATTACTGGAACCATGTCCTGTGGTCTGATGAGACCAAGATAAACCTATTTTGTTCAGATGGTGTCATGCGTGTGTGGCGGCAACCAGGGGAGGAGTACAAAGACAAGTGTATCTTGCCTACAGTCAAGCATGGTGGTGGGAGTGTCTTGGTCTGGGTCTGCATGAGTGCTGCCGGCACTAGGGAGCTACAGTTCATTGAGGGAACCATGAATGCCAACATGTACTGTGACATAATGAAGCAGAGCATGATCCCCTCCCTTCAGAGACTGGGCCGAAGGGCAGTATTCCAACATGATAACGACCCCAAACACACCTCCAAGATGACCACTGCCTTGCTAAAGAATCTGAGGGTAAAGGTGATGGACTGGCCAAGCATGTCGCTAGACCTAAACCCTATATTGAGCATCTGTGGTGCATCCTCAAACGTAAGGTGGAGGAGCGCAAGGTCTCTAACATCCACCAGCTCCGTGATGTCATCATGGAGGAGTGCAAGAGGACTCCATTGGCAACCTGTGAAGCTCTGGTGAACTCCATGTCCAAGAGGGCTAAGGCAGTGTTGGAAAATAATGGTGGCCACACAAAATATTGACACTTTGGGCCCAATTTGGACATTTTCATTCAGGGGTGTACTCACTTTTGTTGCCAGTGGTTTAGACATGAATGGCTGTGTGTTGAGTTATTTTGAGGGGACCGCAAATTTATACTAATCAAATTGGAAAAATTCTGTGAGCCCCCCCATGATGACACGTGATCCCTGTGTCGAAGACACGTAGGGGAGGGGCCAGGACAGAGAGACTGACACGGACTTTACACCAGCGCTGTCCCAGCACAGCATACTGCACCAAACATCCAGTGATTTTGCATAGAAAGCCGTTATAGTATGGTGCACTGACGCACCAGTGTCATGTGAGTACCCCGGAGTGGGGAGCGTTTTCTTTTAATAAAAGTATTTTAACTATATTACACTATATAGTTTCCTTTTCATTTATATGTATGGAGCTACATTGTTTCCAGCTGGAGGAGTGCAGCAGACACTGAGACTGAGCCCAGGGGTGGCTCCAAAGCGTATTTGGGCTCAGGGTAGCAGCTGAGTCACACGCTCTGAGGTGAGCACATAAGCTTAAGGGAGTCACGAAGGAGCACCGGAGCATGTTTTGCAGCACTCAGGATATCTTCGGCATGATGTTGGATTGTTGTTACAGCTGAACACCACCTGCACGCATTGTTTTATTATCACTGCTGGACATTATTTGCACGCACTATTTAGTCCTCATGCACATGGACGTTTTAAAAAACGAGCTGTAAAGCTAGGTTCAACGCCTGGAAAAACCGGCGTTAAAAAACGCGATTTTTACCGCGTTTTGCATTAGCGGTTTTGCGCGTTTTGCGCGTTTTTCCGCGTTAGCGCTAAGAAGCGTTTTTTAATGAAAAACACATCTCTCAGCTATATACACTCCCAAATTTCCCACAATGCCACAGAAACCAAAGAAAATATGTTAATGAGCATGTGTCGGTGCCATTTTGGTAGGAGAGAGAGAGAGGAGAGAGTGTTTCAGAGTCTGTTAAGTTTTCAGTATTTTTCTGAGAAATATGGATCCTGTCATGCAGAAGATCGATGAGGCAATTCTTCTGATTGTTTTGCGGAGGCAGCGGAGAATGAGACAGGAGGAGGGGAGAAGCAGCAGACGTCGATTTTGGGTGCATCCAATGGTATCCAATCGGTTTTCTACGGGGTACTTTGGCAATATTTATTCCCAACTGCGCTCATATCCAACAAAGTTCTTTAACTTTACAAGGATATCAGTGCCGCACTTTGATGACCTGTTGGAGAGGCTCAGGCCAAGGCTCACAAGGATGGACACTGTGATGCGTAGCTCTGTGTCACCGGAGGAACGGATGCTAGTGACACTCAGGTAAGTGAATACACATATGGGAGGAGTTAGGGGTTACGGTTAGGGGGTTAGGGGTTAGGGTTAGGAGTTAGGTTTAGGGGTTAGGGTTAGGGTTAGGGTTAGGGTTAGGATTAGGGTTAGGGGTTAGGGTTAGGGGTTAGGGTTAGGAGTTAGGGTTAGGGGTTAGGGGGTTAGGGTTAGGGGTTAGGGTTAGGATTAGGGTTAGGGTTAGGGGTTAGGAGTTAGGGGTTAGGGTTTGGGGTTAGGGGTTAGGGTTAGGGGTTAGGGTTAGGGGTTAGGGTTAGGAGTTAGGGTTAGGAGTTAGGTTTAGGGGTTAGGGTTAGGGTTAGGGTTAGGGTTAGGATTAGGGTTAGGGGTTAGGGTTAGGGGTTAGGGTTAGGAGTTAGGGTTAGGGGTTAGGGGGTTAGGGTTAGGGGTTAGGGTTAGGATTAGGGTTAGGGTTAGGGGTTAGGGGTTAGGGTTTGGGGTTAGGGTTAGGAGTTAGGGGTTAGGGTTAGGGGTTAGGGTTAGGAGTTAGGGTTAGGAGTTAGGGTTAGGGGTAGGGGTTAGGGGTTAGGGTTAGGGTTAGGGTTAGGGATAGGGGTTAGGGGTTAGGGTTAGGGGTAGGGGTTAGGGTTAGGGGTTAGGGGTTAGGGGTTAGGGGGTTAGGGTTAGGGGTTAGGGTTAGGATTAGGGGTTAGGGGTTAGGAGTTAGGGGTTAGGGTTCGGGGTTAGGGTTAGGAGTTAGGGGTTACGGTTAGGGGTTAGGGTTAGGGGTTAGGATTAGGGTTAGGGTTAGGGGTTAGGGGTTAGGGGTAGGGGTAGGGGTTAGGGTTAGGAGTTAGGGTTAGGGGTTAGGGTTAGGATTAGAGTTAGGGTTAGGGGTTAGGAGTTAGGAGTTAGGGTTAGGGGTTAGGGTTAGGATTAGAGTTAGGGTTAGGGGTTAGGAGTTAGGAGTTAGGGTTCGGGGTTAGGGTTAGGAGTTAGGGGTTACGGTTAGGGGGCTAGGGATTAGGGGTTAGGGTTAGGAGTTAGGGTTAGGGGTTAGGATTAGGGTTAGGGTTAGGGGTTAGGGTTAGGGGTTAGGACTAGGGTTAGGGGTTAGGGTTCGGGGTTAGGGTTACGGTTAGGGGTTAGGGTTAGGGGTTAGGGTTAGGAGTTAGGGTTAGGGGTTAGGATTAGGGTTAGGGTTAGGGATTAGGGTTAGGAGTTAGGGTTAGTGGTTAGGGTTAGGGGTTAGGGTTAGGGTTAGGGTTAGGGGTTAGGGTTAGGGGTTAGGGTTAGGGGTTAGGGGTTAGGGTTAGGAGTTAGGGTTAGGGGTTAGGGGGTTAGGGGTTAGGGTTAGGGGTTAGGGGTAGGGGTTAGGGTTAGGGGTAGAGGTAGGGGTTAGGGTTAGGAGTTAGGGTTAGGGGTTAGGGGGTTAGGGTTAGGGGTTAGGGTTAGGATTAGGGTTAGGGGTTAGGAGTTAGGGGTTAGGGTTCGGGGTTAGGGTTAGGAGTTAGGGGTTACGGTTAGGGGTTAGGGGGTTAGGGGTTAGGGTTAGGAGTTAGGTTTAGGGGTTAGGATTAGGGTTAGGGTTAGGGGTTAGGGTTAGGGGTAGGGGTAGGGGTTAGGGGTTAGGGGTAGGGGTTAGGATTAGGGTTAGGGGTTAGGAGTTAGGGGTTAGGGGTTAGGGTTAGGAGTTAGGGTTAGGGGTTAGGATTAGGGTTAGGGTTAGGGGTTAGGAGTTAGGCTTAGGAGTTAGGGTTAGGGGTTAGGGTTAGGGTTATGAGATAGGGTTAGGTTTAAGGGTAGGGTTAGGACTTATGTTTATGCTTTTCTCTTTCAATAACTAAATTTATTATGTTATCTTAGGTTCCTTGCCACTGGACAAAGTTATGCTTCCTTGCATCACTACTTCCTCCTCTCAACGGTCTCAAAAATAATAAAGGAAACATGTGTGGCAATATGGGAGGAATTGCATAACGTTGTAATGCCAGAGCCAACCGAAGACATCTGGGAATCAGTTGTGGACACTTTTTGGGAAAAAACTCAGTTCCCAAATTGTATAGGAGCCCTTGATGGGAAACACATCAGGGTGAAGAAGCCTCCCCACTCTGGATCGTCATATTTTAATTATAAAAAATATTTTTCGGTGGTCCTCCTGGCATTGTCCGATGCACACCTCAAATTTCTGTTTGTTGATGTGGGAGCATATGGAATCCAAGGTGATGCCCGCATATGCCGCAAGTCGGCCTTCGGATGTCGTCTACATGAGGGACGACTCAATATTCCTGAAAGCAGGCCTCTACCCTGCACTGAAGAACCCAGCTTGCCATTAGTCATGGTGGCAGATGAGGCCTTTGGACTGGCTGAAAATCTAATGAGGCCATACAGTGGCACTGGTCTCAGCCGACAACAAAAAATTTACAATTATCGGCTCAGCCGTGCACGCCGTGTTGTTGAATGTGCATTCGGGGTGTGCACGGCCAAATGGCGAGTTTTGCTGACAAGTATGCAATTGGATGTTGACAACGCCATTAAAGTCGTCCTGGCATGCTGCGTTCTGCACAATTTTCTGCGGGACAGTGACAGAAATAATGTTGAACAGGAGCCCATTAGACAACTTCAGAGGGTTCAATTTATGGACTTGCGTTCAACTGCATGTGTCATGAGCATTCAAAACCAATTTGCAGAATTTTTTGAATCCCCTGATGGAGAGGTATCATGGCAGAATGATTATATCTAAAAAATATTTGCAATACATCTACCTTTGCTTTCTTGTGTTTTTTGAAATAAAGCATTTCAAGATTGAAGTTTGTTATTTTTTGGTCCATTTATCAACGATTGTTCTACAAGTCAATTTGACTCTGCCTTCGGGGTAAGCCTAGGCTAAGCCCAAAAAAGAGCAAGCTTACGCTTGTCCGAAGGCAGAGTACGATAGAGTCCTTTGCACTCTGCCTTCAGGGCAAGCAGAGTGCAAAGGAGTGCTGTTGTGCATCATATAAAAGACAAATTGAACACATTTATTTTCAATCAAAAAAAAAAATTAAATAAAGGATTGGGATCACAACTGGTATTTCAAGAAAAAAAAGATTTTATTTTGGGATCACAACTGGTGATAGGTGGTGGTGGATGCTTGATTGCATTAGGGATGTGGGGATTGGGGACGGGGTAATGGTTGGGCCTGGCGATCACTCCCAAAATCCTGCTGGTAGCGGGGTATGAGGGCTGAAAATGGGAGGTGGAAGGTGGAAATTCACCATACGAGTGCAGGTTATGGTATGAGGTCTGGGACGGCATAGGTGGTGGTTGGCGTTGAGGAGGGGGCTGATAGTGAGAGGGGGGTGCTAGCACTGCTGAGGTCCCAGGGGCCATTGGGGGATCATGAGAAACATTATATGGATCGCATGGAGGTGGCCCGCCACTTAATTTTGCATGTCTGTATTGCATTGCAATAGCGTACATGCGATCCATACAAAGTTTCTCTTGGTCTCCCCCAATGTCCTCCAGGATGTGGTAAAGGCTGCGGCAGAAGCAGGCGCGTGGGTTGTTGGTGTCTAAAAAGGCATCCATACTGCGCCTCTCCTGCCGCACTTCCTGCAGCAGTGCTAGCACCCTGTCATCAGCCTCCGGATTATAGCCGCCCCTCGCCTGACGTCCACGCCCACGGCCACGAACACCGCCATGACCGCGCTGCTCTCCACCTTGATGACTGGCAGGAGACGGTGTTTCCACAGCCCTCGATTCCTGCAAAAGAACAAAAATGTTTACATTGACATGTACATGGACAGACAGACAATGAGATAGACAGGCAGACCGAAGCAGTTACCTCATCTGTGCCCTCAACACCTCCCTCGCTGATTGGTCGTGGAGATCCAGTGCTGGTCATAGGACTGCTTGGTCTCTGAACCTCTGCATCTTCCTCATCGACCTCTCGGAGTCTAAAATTAGAAGTTGTCCTGCAAACAATACAAATTGTATAAACGTAACTACTTTAGCCCGGACCATTCAGCTGGCCAAGCACTTTTTGCGATTTGTCACAGCGTCGCTTTAACAATGGTGGTCGTGCAACGTGGCTCCCCAAAAAATTTATGTTCTTTTTTTCCACTCAAACAGACCATTTTTTAGGTGGTATTTGTTCACCTCTGGGTTTTTTTGGGGTTTTTTTAGAAGCTATAAAAAAAGAGTGTAAATTTCTGTTTTAAATTTTGAATTAAAATTTTTTTAAGTAATAAATATCCCACAAAAAATAAATAAATATAAAATTTTCTTTTTGGTTTAGGCCGATATGTATATACAGATTTCAGTTAATAAAGTTTTTTTTGTTAAAAGTAATAGCGTCTATGAAACAGGGGAGAGTTTTATGGCATTTTTCTTACAAATTTTTTTTTATTAGTAATGGGGGAGATCAGCGATTTTTAGCATGACTGTGACAATACGGCCGACACATTGGACAATTTGGACACATTTTTGGAAAAATTGTCATTTTTACAGCGATCAGTGCGATTAAAATTGCAATGATTGCAAATTTTTTTTTGTAAGGGGGGAGATCAGCGATTTTTAGCATGACTGCGACAATACGGCCGACACATTGGACAATTTGGACACATTTTTGGAAAAATTGTTATTTTTACAGCGATCAGTGCGATTAAAATTGCAATGACATACTGTAAAAATTACACTGGCATTGACCTCTTCCTCTCCCTGAGACGATCGCCGGTGTGCCCGCGGACATCGAGTCCGCAGGACCCGCGGTCGGACTCATGGACCTCAAAATGGGAAAGCGCGCCGCCAAGGCGGCAACTTAAAAGGGACGTACAGGTACGCCCATTTGTGCAGCCGTGCCATTCTGCCGACGTATATGTACATGTAGCGAAAGTGGTTACAATAGCCATGGAACATACTGCCTGAAAAGCAATGTACATAGGCAAATATATGAAAAAAACTTACGGTCTGGTATGGCTCTGCATATTTTGCCTTAGGAATTGCAGATTGCTGTGGTATACATGTTTTTTCTTGGTTGGCGCTGGTGCTCCGCTACGTGCCGCCTTGTCTTCGTCCGTGAGGTCCCTCCTGACACGGTCACGTAGGGACTTCCAGCGGCGCTGCATAATTTTGCCTAAAATAACATGGAAAACAAAGGGTTAAATATGCAATCTTCATTTACATTACACACAAACAGATCATGCATTCAAGGAAAATAGACTTACTTATTTCCTTTCTTTCCGCATTTCTCAGTTGTTCCCAGCCAGGGGTAATGGCAGCACTTATGTCCTCCCAGGCTTTCACCTTCCGGATGTGGTCTCCATGCAGTGGATGTGCCACATCCCACAGTTCTGGATGGGCCTGTACCGCATCTTCAAGCCAATATAACCACAGTCACACGGGTGTGCAAAGGACTCTTGGGTAATCTAATGTCCAGACAGGAACTTCCTGTTTTTACAGAGATTACAGTGTCCAATCATCTATTTTTAACCAAAAAACGCCGGAGCTAAAAAACGCGAAAAAACGCAGCGGTCGCGTTTTTGCCCACTTTTTTCCGCGTTTCGCGTTTTTACAGCTCTAGCGCCGCGGCTCGGAACGCACTGGTCCTGGGTTTTTTTTACAGCTTAAAAACGCCTAGGCCATTTGCAGCTCAAAAACGTCTAGGTGGGCATGAATCCATAGACTAACATAGACAGGCGTTTTTAAGCTGTAAAAAACGCTCGAAAACGCGGCTGTAAAAACGCCCATGTGCATGAGGACTAACCAAAGAGAACTTTTTTTCATTATTTATTATTTATTAATTTATTCATTTAGACAAGCAGGATACTTTATATTGAGCACTAAGCACTTTTTATGTTGATTAAGACACTATGTATGGTGTAACAAGCACTAATAAGCACTAATTTATGGTGTAACAAGCACTTGTTTTTTCACACCTTGTTTATTTATTCTACATTCATATTATTTGTATTTAATATTATCGCACTAGTAAGCACAGAGTTGGTTATTATTAATTTTGTTTTTGGGGTCACCCAAGCGCAGCGCATAACTTGTAAATTTAGCAAATTTATACTGTCATACAAGTTGTACACTTACTACTTTATGTTATAGCAAAGTGTCATTTCTTCAGTGTTGTGACATGAAAAGATATAATAAAATACTTACAAAAATGTGAGGGGTGTACTCACTTTTGTGAGATACTGTATATATAAAATCATGACATCCAATAGATCCCTGCTGTGTCCTGGAGCCAAGTGCTGGAACAGGAGTTCCAGCACCCAGATCAGGCCTGTTACTGTCTGCGGGAGTGATTTTCTGGTTAAGTTGCATATTTCTGCCCAGAAGCAGAAAAGCAAGTTACCCCCCCCCCCCCCCAATCACACACTCAAGCACTAATGCATTATTCTCCCCACTTTACTCACACCAATGTTTTATGTTCTCTCCTCCAACTGATACCAATTAATAATTTTCCCCCACAGCTGTTACAAGTGCACTCCCTCTTCATATTGTATCTATCCCCTGACTAAGGTAGTTATTGTCTTCACAGTTGCTGTGTGGTTTCCAGCTATCTTAGTGATGTTCCTCCTTAACCACTTCAATACAGAGCATTTTCACCCCCTTCCTGCCCATGCCAGTTTTCAGCTTTCAGCGCTGTAACTTTTTGAATTATAATTGTGTGGTCATGCAACACTGTACCCAAATTACATTTTTCCCCAACAAATAGAGCTTTCTTTTGGTGGTATTTGATCACCTCTGCGTTTTTTATTTTTTGCGCTATAAACAAAAAAATAGCGACAATTTTGAAAAGAAACACAGTATTTATTACTTTTTGCTATAATAAATATCCACAATTTTTTTTAAGAAAAAACATTTTTTTTCTCAGTTTAGGCCAATATGTATTCTTCTACATATTTTTGGTAAAAAAAAAAAAAAAAATCACAATAAGCGTATATTGATTGGTTTGCGCAAAAGTTATAGCGCCGACAAAATAGGTTATTGATTTATGGCATTTTTATTATTATTATTTTTTTTTTTACTAGTAATGGCGGTGATCTGTGATTTTTATCGTGACTGTGACATTGCGCGGACAAATTGGAAACTTTTGACACTATTTTGGGACCATTGACAGTTATACAGCGATCAGTGCTATAAATATACTATCTAATATCTAATATGACACTGGTAGGGAAGGATTTAACACTAGGGGGAGATCAAGGGGTTAAATGTGTTACCTAGGGAGTGATTCTAACTGTGGGGGGATTTGACTGACTTGGGGGGGAGACTAATTGGTGTTCCTATATACTAGGAACGCACGATCTGTCTCCTCTCCCCTGACAGGACGTGGATCTGTGTGTTTACACACACAGATCCACATTCCTGGTCTGTCACGACATGGGCATGCGCATCAGATGTCGTATGACACCCGCCCAGGATGGGAGATCCCATCTGCGGACATCATATGACTATGGGGAAGGAAGTGGTTAAAGTGGTTGTAAATCGTTACATATACCCAGTAAAGTGATTGGACCTGGGTGATACACAGAGATGAAACATATCCTCCAACATAAGTTGCACCTGTTTATCTGCAGTCTTCTCTTCTCTACACCTGTTCAAAGTTACAACAATGTTGCACTGCTACCCCCTATGTTGTCTAGATAAAAACATTCTATTTGCTTTTTTGGTTCATTCCTGATGGTGAGATTCTTCATCTGTTGCACATTCTGACGACTACATATTCTTTAACTAAAAAAAATCAGTTCTTGATGTGGTGGATTTGATAATTTGTTCCATACTGAATTGGGGTGTTTGGGCTTTTGATACCTGGGAATGATCTAGTGTAACTGTATACTTGTTAGTATGAATCGTGTGACACAGGCATGATTTGTTTATGCGTTTCATATAGTTTTTCCCTTTTGATCCCGTATGTCTTATTTATGATTTTTTAAAATCTTATTATTGAATTGTCTGCTGTGATTTGATGGCTGTGGTTCCACCTACTTATTAAACTTTATATGAATCATTTATTTCCTTTTTAATATTGTTACTGTATATAGGTGCATCTCATAAAATTAGAATATCATAAAGTTAATTTATTTCAGTAATTCAATTCAAAAATTGAAACTCATATATTTTATAAAGATGCGTTACAACACAGAGTAATATATTACAAGCATTTCTTTCTTTTAACTTTGATGATTATGGCTTAAAAAAAAAGATTTTTAATACAAAAATTTTGGCTTACTGAAAAGCATGTCCATATACAGTATAGTATGCACTTGGTCAGGGCTCCTTTTAAATTAATTACTGCATCAATGTGGCGTGGCATGGAGGAAATCAGCCTGTGGCACTGCTGAGGTGTTATGGAAGATCAGATTGCTCTGATAGCGGCCTTCAACTTGTCTGCATTGTTGGGCCTGGTGTCTCTCATCTTTCTCTTGACAATAGCCCACAGATTCTCTGTGAGGTTTAGGTCAGGTGAGTTTGCTGGCAAATCAAGCACAGTGATACCATGATCATTAAACTAGGTATTGGTACTCCCCAAATTATCACTGAATATGGAAACTTTACACTGGACCTCATGAAACTTGGATTCTGTGCCTCTCCACTCTTCCTCCACACGCTGGGACCTTGATTTCCAAATGAAAAGCAAAATTTTCCACCGTTCATGTCATCTGCTGGTGTTAGTCCACTGTGTTTTATCAAATCCAAAGTCAGCGCAGGTCTCTAGCAGGAAATTCTAGAGCGCTTCATGCTTCCCTCTGCTGACCAGCTTTATGGAGATGCTGATTTTCCAGTAGGACTTGGCACCTGCCCACGCTGCCAAAATTACCAGTACCTAGTTTAATGATCATGGTATCACTGTGCTTGATTAGCCAGCAAACTCGCCTGACCTAAACCCCATAGAGAATCTGTGGGGTATTGTCAAGAGGAAAATGAGAGACATCAGACCCAACAATGCAGACGAGTTGAAGGCCGCTATCAAAGCATCTGGTCTTCCAAAATACCAGCAGTGCCACAGACTGATTGCCTCCATGCCACGCCACATTGATGCAGTAATTAATACAAAAGGAGCCCTGACCAAGTATTGAGTGCATACTATACTGTACATGGTGTGATATTGGGAGTTGTTTAGCTCAAGTGTAGATGCGTTTTTTGTGCAGTGAGTCCACATTAGACAGGCATTATAGTTAAGGGCCTGGTAGCCCTTGTTTATTAAATGGAAAAACAAAAGCAAAAGGTCCATTCACGGTTCCCACGCAGGGGTTCAAACTTCGTTTAGCACTCAAATGAAAAACATACCGAGCCACCTGGCTCTCTTGTCAGCAGTTTCTCTGCTTGCTCTCAAAAGAGTTGATTCTTTCCAGCCCCAGGACTCACTGGCTTCCGTAGTCTACCCGGCTCTCATGGCTGGCCAGCCTTTCCCAGTCCCTGGGCAAAGAATTCCCCTTACACAGGCTACAGTTTCCCACAGGGCAGACCACTTTCCAGACACAGGTCTGTCTTCACACAGCACCTGCAGTAGCAAGTTGCTCACACTCCACCTTCCTTCCCCCACTGCTCTCACCAGTCCCCCATTATATGGGCTGTGTGCACCTGGGCGCACAACCTGCTGGCTATCCACAAGACCCGACACAGGGTTGGAGATCTCGTCCCACCCAAATCTCTTAGAGATCTCCAAACTACAGAGCCCCATCCGGAAATAGCAAGATCCGGAGAAAGTTGCCAGAGCAGTCTTCTCCTTTTCAAATCTACACTCTGTAGCTCTGCAGTCCGCTGACATGCAGACTCTGTGTCCATTTTTGCTCCATTTCAATAGGGACAGCGACTCTCACTATTACAATGGACATACTTTTCAGTAGCCAACATTTCTGTATTAAAAACCTTTTTTTTTGTTGGTCTTATGTAATATTAAAATTTTCTGAGATACTGTATTTTGGGTTTTCACTAGCTGTAAGCCATGATCATCAAAAAGAAATGGTTGAAATATATCACTCTATGTGTAACGCATCTATATAAAATATATGAGTTTCACTTTTTGAATTGAATTACTGAAATAAACATTTTGATGATATTCTAATTTTATGAGATGCACCTGTACATTTGTGCAGGCATCAGTGCGGTCACACTTTCTGTTAGATATGTACTGCATCTTGTTTCTAGCTGCGGGGCTTAGGGTTGCCCCAGGTCTTTTACAATCTTACAGAAACAAAAGAAAGAAAGAGAGCGCAGGCGCCGTAGTGTAATACATTTTAATATAGAAACATTTAAAAGTAAAAGCACTCACATGGAGTTTGTATTGTGTAGGCATATCAATACAGCATATAAGTCCCATGCTCATGCCTTGCGCCTCAGGTGGAGGAAATCTCCGCTGGCATATACTGTGTTTAGTCCAGAGGATCACTCCAATGAAAGAGATGATCCAACAATTGCCAGAATGCCAGCGTGTCTCAGATGCTGGCTAGTAGAGCATGCCAGGGAGTCTGCACATGCGCACATATATAGACAAAGCCAGCACCGCTAGCACAAAAGAGGGCAAAGGTGAATTATCGATGACTGTTGCCTGGACAACACAATTTGGGTGCATGGTCCCCCTGTTTTTCAAGTCTAAAAGATAGATTTAAAAAAGGGGCGACCATGCCTGTGAAACACATTGTCTATATGTTTTTCTATATTCCATTTTTTTACACTAGGGCGCATGCACTCTCTCTCTTTCTTTTGTTTCTATTGATTTAATGTATCCGTCACCTGGCAGTGAGAGCTGTAGCTGCCAGTGGATCCTTTCATTGATGTCAGTTTTGTTTTTTAAGGAGAATCATTGAGTGGCATTGAGCTGGATTGAATGAACTGTGGATTAGCGCAACCACTGGATATTTTTTTTTACTTTCACAATCCTACCAATCCCACTGGTGTGCTTGGTTTTTCCTCTGGCTAGTCCAGCACAATTTGCAATCTGCAGTAGGAAAACAGCAGAGGCAGAGAGCATATAGCAGAAAAGTCTGCACACCAGCTCTACATGAAGATGATTGGGTAAGTACATCGGCAGGGAGAGGAGCACAGTCTGGCATCTTTTCCCTGGGCACTAGACATCTTTGCCTCAGCACTGCGTGCAGCAGCCTGCTACATATGCTGCACATTCCTTCTTGGTAGAACAGTGGTAATATAAGAAAAAAATTAATAGTTTACATTTTCTGGCTCTGCTTCATGCCATCACTGCGGGTCAACTGGGCCCCCTTGACCTCCAATAGGAACTTCCTGAATAGTAGCATAAAAGGCAGGCAGTACCTGGTGACAGTGTTCTTATTTTGTCCTCACTCTGGACATTCCTGATCTATGTATTCCCACTGAGGGTCCTGCGGTGGAAGGTCCTCTTGTTGGGGGTAAATCCCCCTGAGATTGGGCGCTCCTGGTGCCAGGATAGAGCAGCCGCATAATATGCAAAAAGCCTTTAGTGGGGTTGGGGTCGCCATCCTGGGCTCTCTCTCTCACTATGCCTCTCCTCGTGCAGCTAGCGTGCGTTTCACACTGGTCAGAAGGCCAGTGAAGCCAGGTAATCCAAGAGCTCCTATTGGTGGAGCGGGCTGGTTGGCCAACCCTTGCGGTTCCTCCTCCATTCTTTGCCTTGACTTTCCAGCATTCCACGGGCACGGCGCGGGGCGATGACGTCAGAGCACTGTCTCTGATTGGTCAAAAGCCCAGAATCCTGATTGGCTGAGGAGCGCTGGACACTGGACATTGGATGAGCGGAGGGTCACAGCCTTATTTATGCCGGCGCGGCAACTCTTCTACTGCTACTGCCCATGCTGTCAGTATTGTGCCTGGTAAGGATGTTAGCCCACAGCTGCTCTGATGTATTGGATTGCATGGCCCCTCTGCTAACCTCTTCTATCTGTTCCTAACAGCCTGCACCTGTCCTTGTGCTGCTGGGGAAGGGATCTCCATTTACCTGATTACTGCCTGTGTGCCCTGCTATCTCTATTACTGGTGAGTGTTGCAGGATGAGTCTTCCCTATTTTTCCTATTTTAATGGGTTAAACTTCTGATCTTCTACTCCCTTTGCTTCTCCCTTCTTCTTAGCCCAGCTCGCCAGCTCCTGTGGATGAGGCACTAAAGACTATGGAAAGGTAGGGGCAACTTATAGATTCCTGTGTAGTTATTTCTTCCTCATTTGATATTGAGCAATCCTTCCTTATTGCAGGGGGAGAGGCTCTGCACACAAAAATCACAAAAGAGTGATATCTTCATCCAGTGATCATCATTCACCATCTCCACGCCCTTCCCATTCTAAAGCAAAGTTCAAGCGACACCATATGCATCAGGAATCCTCTTCTATTTCAGCCGGCCCATCCTCTAGGCATTACCATATGGGTTCATCTTTGGGTAGAAGGGCTGTTGAAGCCTACTGGTCTGGTGGCCAGTGTTTGTTGGGCGTGTGAAGGCATATCTATGCCATCCAAACGGCTATGTGAACCATGCTTCAGGGAGGCCTCTCAGTCCAGCCAAGCGGTGAACAAGGATATTAGGAGGTACATTAAGGAAGCAGTTCGGGATAGTGTAAAAGATCTTTTGCCTGCCGCCTCCAGGAAGGATAGGTCTGCGCACCACATGGTGCAGGAAGACGATTCACCAGAACCAGGGCTGGTGACCAGCGGGTCTGATGTGGACTCTCAAAAGGCACAAGATGAAATGGATTTTTCTTTTGATTCTTCCTTAATTCCTGCTTTCATTACGACAGTTAAGCAGGCTATTGAATGGGAGGACGTTACCTCAGTTTCTCAAGACCAAAGGAAATATTACCCTAATTTAAAGAAGGATTTTTCTAGGTTTCCTCTTATGGAGGAGATAAAGGAACTGATAGAAGATGAGTGGGCCAAGCCAGATGGGGCACGCCTCCAAAAGTAGACACGTCTTTGCAACACTTGGCAAGGCATATAACTCTGCCACTGGAAGAGACCGTGTCATTCAAGGACTCCATGGAGAGGTGGGCTGATTCAGACCTCAAGAGGGTGTTCTCTACAGTAGGGGCAGTCTGCAGGCTGACTGTTAAACCTTTTTAAAAGTTTTGGTGACGATGATTGCCTTTCTTAGTGAGAGGGGTATTCGCATATTCCACTATCTGAATGATGTCCTGGTGTTGGCACAGTCCAAAGATCTTCTCGTGAAGCACCGGAACCAAGTCTTGCAGGCCTTGATGGAATTTGGTTGGATGATAAACTCACCAAAAAGTCACCTCACGCAGATTTAAAACATGACATACCTGGATATGATCTTTGATACAGTGCAATACAAGATTATCCGGCCGGGAGACAAGGTCAGTCCTGTTTGTAATGTCTTCAACTGTGATCACCATACGTCGGGCCATGAGTTTTGTGGGCCTTTTAATGGCATGTATTCCAGCGGTGGCTTGGGCACAGTGGCATACGAAGACGTTTCAGTTCTGATTCCTAAACCAGTGGCATCACGGTTCTCTGAACCAGAAGTTCCAAGTTCCTCGCTTCATTTCAAACAGCCTTCTGTGGTGGACCAGAGAAAGCAACCTCTCTTCGGGCAGGCCTATCAATCCTGGAGACTGGATTATGATTACTTCGGATGCCAGTCTCCGGGGTTGGGGGGCTCACTGTCTAGGCCTGAAGGCCCAGGGGACGTGGAGCCATCGTTTACCATGCTCCTCGAATTGGCCAGAGAGGCGCTCAAAATTTTTTTGCCTGTTATTCAGGGCAGAAGAGTCAAGATAATGATGGACAAAACAGCGGCAGTTTTATTGTGAAATAAGAGGGCACAAGGAGTCTACAACTTCTCCAGGTGGCAACCAAGATATTCTCATTTGCGGAAGCCATTTACTGGACCTGTCTGTATCGTATCTACCAGGCCCTCAGAACACCCTGGCAGATCAGCTGAGCCGGAAATTCTTGAGTCACAAGGAGTGGATGCTGAACCCAAATTACCTGGCAATGATCTTCACCCAATGGGGGGTTCCTGACATAGATTCAATGGCAATACCGTTCAACTGTCTAGTGCCTCTTTTATTCACAGGCTCTAGCCCAAGATGCGCTCTCTCAGAGATGGCACTTCAAATAAGTTTACCTATTTCCGCCTATTGTCCCGCCTATTGCCCCGCCTATTGCCCTGATGCTCAAGTCATTACTAAAGGTCATGGAGGAAGGAGTACCAGCTATCGTGATTGCTCCATTCTGGCCGAGGAGGCCATGGTTTCCCCTTCTATGTCACCTGGCGGCGTGTCTTCCAATCAGACTGCCTCAAGTCCGAGACCTGCTCCTTTGCAACGGCCACACTCACCCCAATCCGGCCCGTCTGGCCTTGACTGACATGAATTTGTGAAAGGTAAACTGCGAGACTTGAACCTCTCTAATTCAGTCATGTCCACCCTTCTATCAGCCAGGAAGAATTCTACCAACTCCACATATTACAGAGTGTGGCAGTGGCCCCCGCAGTGGCAGAACTACAACACCCTCAAGGTTCAAGTGTGAGCACTTTCAGCCCTTATCGATACCTCATGGTCAAGGGAGACTCTATCGGTCCGGTTCCTCAGAGCAGCGATCAAGATCCGCCCACCAATTCACTCCTTTTTTCCAAAATGGGATTTTCCGTTGGTCTTGGGAGGGTTGCTGAAGACACCCTTCTTCCCAGATGCAGAAACTTTGTTATGGAATCTCACCTTGAAGACGGTATTTTTGACAGACTTAGTCTCGGCAAGGCGAGTTTTGGACATTGCTGCCTTTTGCTGCAGGTAACCATTCTGCAAAGGTCTCGTTGGAATTCAATTTTAATTGGGAATCAGTCCTTCTGGCATTTTTACCTTCCCCGCAGATAGGGAAGATCCTAGGTGGTGACACGAAGATATGAAATCTCTTCTCCAGACATACTTGGCCAGAACTGAACCATTCCGGAAGATGGATGCTCTTTTTGTATTTTCAAAGGGTCCTCAGGTGGGCATGTCAGCCCCTTAAGAGTCATCTCTACATGGATTGTGAAAACCATTCAATCAGCTTACTCTCTAGAAGGCCTCCCCCTCTGCAGGAGATCCAGGCACACTCCACAAGGGCAGTTTCATCCTTGTGGGCAGCTTGTTTCGGCAGACATAGTTTGTAAGGCGGCAAGCTGGAAGTCACCCAATACCCTTATAAGGCACTATAAGCTGGATGTGATGTCATCCCGATATGCTCAGACGGGAGCTTCTGTATTGTCTAATGCTCTGTCGAGATATTTAAAATTTTTCTGTAGCAACACCTGGTGTCTATATCTTGTTCTTCCCTCCCTGGGATTGGCTAGTTAAATCCTGCAGTGATGGCATGACGCAGAGCCAGGAAAATGGAAAATTGTTACCAAATACTTACCGTACTTTTCCTTTCCTGGCTCAGCGTCATGCCAGCACATTCCCTCCCTGGTCCGTCGTAAGCTCTCCATGAAAACACTGTCACCAGGTACTGCCTGCCTTTTATGCTACTATTTAGGAAGGTCCTATTGGGGTCAAGGGGTGGAGTTGGCCAGCAGTGATGGCATGACGCCGAGGCAGGAAAGGAAACTTACGGTAAGTATCTGGTAACAATTTTCATTTTTTTCTGAGTCTGGATAAAAAGGCTGCCTTTGTCCCCCTGCTCACACATCCACCCACAGTGATTATTAAATGAAAGAGATAAATGTAGAGTTGCAGGTGGGGCAGAGTTGTCACATGTGTGCAGTGCTGGGCAGCAAGAGACTGTGTAAACTCCGCCAGCACACCATGCTTGTATCTGCCTGTTACTGGCAGTGCTGATGTCAACCACAGGAGGGCAAGGATACGACCTTTCATAGTAACTGCTGCATCGGCTGGTTGACTTCACAGGAAATAGGCACCGCCCCAATGGAAAAACTCAACCCATTCTTTTATTTTATGGAACACAGCAACAAGTAGGGTGAAATAAAGACCTTATTCATAACAGGTATCCCATAATGCAACTTTTTCTTCTGTCTAGATTTCAGCTTTATCAATACCTTGTTTTACTGCATAAAAAACAGACTTGCTATTTCATGTCTATTTTTCAGATGAGATTGGCAAAAGCTGCAATCAAGGTCACGTGTGTCACAAAGTAATCAAGAAATGGAGGAGATGAAATAGAGTGTGTATTTTAGGAGTAGTGGGAGCGCTGTAATAGAGGTCCTATTTGTGTATGTTTGTGTAAAAAATCCTGATCTGAAAACATGCTCTAGGTTATATACTCTGAAAATAAGAAAACCACTGGTAAGAAAAGTGACATTCTAACCTAAAAATATCACTGTGCAATCTTTGCAAAGTTATACTGTAACCATGGTGTTTCATCACTTACCTTCATTGGCTGTGTTGTATTTTTGAATATTTCTTGACATGCTTCCTTTAATATAAGATTGTAAAGCTGATTAGAATTTAAACACTTGTAGTATAGTTTTATTGAAACAGTGAATTATTTCATTTTGACTTTAAGCATATATAGAATTATATTATTTAACACAATTTCTAATTAATAGCAATTAGTTAAACAAAATTGAAATAATACAAATTTTTTAGAATTATGATGTACAGGTAATTTATTAGACTGCAAATATAAGTATGCTTGTATTTATTATAATAGAGTAATAAATAAAAGTACACACATTTGCAATCTAAAAAATGATTAATTAAGGAAAGGTGATAGTATTTAAAGTGGTTGAAAGCCTTAAGGTTTTTTTACCTTAATGCATTCTATGTAGTTATTACTCGTTACAACCCAGGTATGCAGAATACCATCTCTGAACGCACAACACATCGAACCTTGAAAAAGATGGGCTACAGCAGCAGAAGACCGCATTGCTGTCAGCTTAGAACAGGATACAAGAAAAAAATAACCTCTGCTCCAGGTGTATAAAGATAAGGCTGATTGGAGTATCTTGCAGAGTGCTAGCCCCGGCCAGCCTCCGTGGGAAACTTGGAAAGAAGAAAGAAATGGCTGCACATCCAGAACTTTCGATTGCCTTTTATTTTGCTTCACAAAGATAACACCAGAGACACCAAACTGTGTAGACGTGTTTCACGCATACATCTTGTGCTTAATCATTACTAAAAATGTAATGATTAAGCACAAGATGTATGTGTGAAACACGTCTCAGTGACCACAGTTTGGTGTCTTTGGTGTTATCTTTGTGAAGCAAAATAAAAGGCAATCGGAAGTTCTGGATGTGCAGCCATTTCTTTCTTCTTTCCAAGCTTAGAACAGGAAACTGAGGCTACAATTCACACAGGCTCACCAAAATTGGACAATAGAAGATTGGAAAAACATTGCCTGGTCTGATGAGTCTCAATTTCAGCTGCAACATTCAGATGGTAGGGTCAGAATTGCATGGATCCATCCTGCCTTGTATCAGTGGTTCAGGCTTTGGGCCTGAGTACCAATTAAGCATTGTTTAAATACCACGGCAGTTCTGAAGGCAAAAGAGGGTCCAATCCGATACTAGCAAGGTGTACCTAATAAAGTGGCCAGTGAGTGTACATTTTTTTAATGCAAACAGTGGACTTTAAAGCAGTATTAAACCCAAAAGCAAACATTTATTATATTTCAGCTTACCAATTCTTAGATGTGATGGCTATATTAATTTCTTTTTTAGGCTTTGTTTCCTCTGTTTTCATCTGGTGATCAAGCAAGCAAGTCTGTTGTTTTTCAAAAGCACAAGTTCTCCAGCAGACTGTATTAGTTTACTTAGATGAGACAATCCATTTACCAATGGCACAGGTGATTAAATCCATTATCTTTTATTTATTCATGTAAGAATTTTATCCCAAAAGGAAAAATAAATGTTGCTATAACTTCTTATAAAGTGTGAGCTAGAGTTTGGCCTCAATTTGTTGTTGTATTCAAATCTGCTAATACATATAACACTCCCCTCCCCCCAGACTGACAATGATTCTGTTTGCTGTACCTCCTGTTCTCATTCATCCAGAGTTCTGTCTCACTAATACAGGAGGTGTGTAATGCCCCCTACACACGGTCGGACTTTGTTCGGACATTCCGATAACAAAATCCTAGGATTTTTTCCCGATGGATGTTGGCTCAAACTTGTCTTGCATACACACGGTCACACAAAGTTGTCGGAAAATCCGATCATTCTGAACGCGGTGACGTAAAACACGTACGTCGGGACTATAAACGGGACAGTGGCCAATAGCTTTCATCTCTTTATTTATTCTGAGCATGCGTGGCACTTTGTCCGTCGGATTTGTGTACACACGATCGGAATTTCCGACAACGGATTTCGTTTTTGGAAAATTTTATATCCTGCTATCAAACTTTGTGTGTCGGAAAATCCGATGGAAAATGTCCGATGGAGCCCACACACGGTCGGAATTTCCGACAACACGCTCCGATCGGACATTTTCCATCGGAAAATCCGACCGTGTGTACGTGGCATAACTGTGAAAACAGAGAGAAAAAAGCCAAAGAAAAGAAAACTGATGCAGCCACATGTTCCACCCCATGAAGCCATAATTAAGCTGCCACCTTTTTGCAGCTGGTTTCCAACCATTTCTAATTACTCCCAGACTTCAAAGCAAAGCAGGTCACTTGGTTCACTGCAAGCATACCACAGCAGTCAAACTTAGGTGGTACTAAAAACAACATAATAATCACTGAGCTTTTTACACAAGGAGGCATTACGAGGTATTAATATATTCTATATGTTATGTTGTATATATCCTATATTGTATATGTTAAACTACATAAGGAAAAAACATAAATGGATTTAGAAAAATATATTTCATTTTTTACTGTTTTCTTTTTTTATATATATTTATATCTGTTTTATTTATTTATTTATTTTTAAGGTATTTAACACATATTTACTATTGGATTGACAGAGTATTATGGATCTTTGAATGCAGCAGAAGCTGTTTGCCTTCAGACTTTTTCTTTCTGACTAAACTCTGTACAGCCCCTCTGAACAGAACAAGCCAGGAGGGGGAGAAAGGGGATGAGTCACCTCTCTGACACATTCAGTTGTGTTTGTAAATAAATCAGTGTACACGTGAAAGGGAATCCAATGTTTTACTTGCTGGCTGGAAACATAAATACAGTATCTCACAAAAGTGAGTACACCCCTCACATTTTTGTAAATATTTTATAATATCTTTTCATGTGACAACACTGAAGAAATTACACTTCACAATGTAAAGTAGTGAGTGTACAGCTGGTATAACAGTGTAAATTTGCTGTCCCCTCAAAAAACTCAACACACAACCATTAATGTCTAAACCACTGGCAACAAAAACGAGTACACCGCTAAGTGAAAATGTCCAAATTGGGCCCAATTAGCCATTTTTCCTCCCCGGTGTCATGTGACTCGTTAGTGTTACAAGGTCTCAGGTTTGAATGGGGAGCATGTGTGGTAAATTGGTGTTATTGCTCTCACTCTCTTATCCTGGTCACTGGAAGTTCAACATGGCACCTCATGGCAAAGCACTCTCTGATGATCTGAAAAAAAAAATGTTGCTCTACATAAAGATGGCCTAGGCTCTAAGAAGATTGCCAAGACCCTGAAAATGAGCTGCAGCACGGTGGCCAAGACCATACAGCGGTTTAACAGGACAGGTTCCAATCAGAACAGGCTTCACCATGATCAACCAAAGAAGTTGAGTGCACATGCTTAGCGTCATATCCAGAGGTTGTCTTTGGGAAATAGACGTATGAGTGTTGACAGATTACTGCAGAGGTTGAAGGGGTGGGGGGGGGGTCAGCCTGTCAGTGCTCAGACCATATGCCGCACACTGCATTAAATTGGTCTGCTTGGCTGTCATCCCAGAAGGAAGACTCTTCTAAAGATGATGAACAAGAAAGCCTGCAAACAGTTTGCTGAAGACAAGCAGCCTAAGGACATGGATTACTGGAAGCATGTCTTGTGGTCTGATGAGACCAAGATAAACTTATTTAGTTTAGATGGTGTCAAGCGTGTGTGGTGGCAACCAGGTGAGGAGTACAAAGACAAGTGTGTTTGTCCTACAATCAAGCATGGTGGTGGGAGTGTCATGGTCTGGGGCTCAATGAGTGCTGCCGGCACTGGGGAGCTACAGTTCATTGAGGGAATCATGAATGCCAACATGTACTGTGACATAATGAAGCAGAGCATGATCCCCTCCCTTCGGACACTGGGCCGCAGGGCAGTATTCCAACATGATAACGACCATGAACACACCTCAAAGACGACCACTGCCTTGCTAAAGAAGCTGAGGGTAAAGGTGATGGTTGACCAAGCATGTCTCCAGACCTAAATCCTATTTAGCATCTGTGGGGCATCCTCAAACAGAAGGTGCAGGAGCTCAAGGTGTCCAACATCCACCAGCTCTGTGATGTTGTCATGGAGGAGTGGAAGAGGACTCCAGTGGCAACCTGTGAAGCTCTGGTAAACTCCATGCCCAAGAGGGTTAAGGCAGTGCTGGAAATTAATAGTGGCCACACAAAATATTGACACATTGGACCCAATTTGGACATTTTCACTTAGGGGTGTACTCACTTTGGTTTCCAGAGGTTTAGACATGAATAGCTGTTTGTTGAGTTATTTTGAGGGGACCGCAAATTTACACTTTTGTACAAGGTGTACACTCACTACTTTACATTGTAGCAAAGTGTAATTTCTACAGTGCTGTAACATGAAAAGATAGAATAAAATATTAAAAAAAAATGTGAGGGGTGCACTCACTTTTGTGAGATACTGTACACTATACACATATACAATATTTTACATTTATTTTAATTAAAACATGTGGGTAACAATGACCATAATGTGATTTAATTTAACGTAGGTTATAAACACCAAATGCATACTGCAAAGATAAAAACACTTTCTTTAGAGAGCAGATTTTCCAATGACGAAGGATGCTTTCCAAGACTGGAGGGTGCAGGGGGGGGAGTATTGTCATCAAAGAACACAGACCGGAATTAGGAATGTTTCAAATCAACTAAATGCAAACTCATTGAAAAATATATTCCCATGAGCAATACATTTTAAAGGCTAAAAGTAAATCCAATGTGGCCCATGTTCAAAGTTAAAAAAACCCATTAAGATTAACAAACAAGCTTTTAACAAATACAGTGCCTTGAAAAATTTAAAGTCTTGAAAAAGTATTCATACCCCTTGACATTTTCCACATTTTGCCACGTTACAACCAAAAATGTAAATGTATTTTATTGGGAATAATTGTGAAGTGGAAGGAAATTGACAAATTGTTTTCACATTTTTTACAATTATGCCCCGTACACACGGTCGGATTTTCCGATGGAAAATGTCCGATCGGAGCGTGTTGTCGGAAATTCCGACCGTGTGTGGGCTCCATCGGACATTTTCCATCGGATTTTCCGACACACAAAGTTGGAGAGCAGGAGATAAAATTTTCCGACAACAAAATCCGTTGTCGGAAATTCCGATTGTGTGTACACAAACCTGACGGACAAAGTGCCACGCATGCTCAGAATGAATAAAGAGATGAAAGCTATTGGCCACTGCCCCGTTTATAGTCCCGACGTACGTGTTTTACGTCACCGCGTTCAGAACGATCGGATTTTCCGACAACTTTGTGTGACCGTGTGTATGCAAGACAAGTTTAAGCCAACATCTGTCGGAAAAAATCCTAGGATTTTGTTGTCGGAATGTCCGAGCAAAGTCCGACCGTGTGTACGCCCTATTAAAGTCAATACTTTGTAGAACCACCTTTATCTGCAATTACAACTGCAAGTCTTTTGAGGATGTCTCTACCAGCTTTGCACATCTAGAGAGTGACATTTTTGTCCATTCTTCTTTGCAAAATATCTCGAGCTGTCAGATTGGATGGGGGATGTCTGTGTACAGCAATTTTCAAGTCTTGCCACAGATTCTTAATTGGAGTTAGGTCTGGAATTTGACTGGGCCATTCTAACACATGATTTTGCTTTGATCTACACCATTCCATTGTAGCCCTGGCTGTATGTTTAGGCTCTGCCCCAGTCTCAAGTCTTTTGCAGACTCAAAAAGGTTTATTTGCTCTGTATTTGGCTCCATCCATCTTCCCATCAATTCTGACCAGCTTCCCTGTCCCTGCTGAAGAAAAGTATCCCCACAACATGATGCTGCCACCACCATGTTTCACTGTGGTTATGGTGTGTTCAGGGTGATGTGCAGTGTTAGTTTTCTGCCACACATAGCATTTTGCTTTTGGGTCAAAAAGTTAAATTCTGGTCTCATCTGACCAGAACATCTTCTTCCACATGTTTGCTGTGCTCCCCACATGGCTTCTCACAAACTGCAATTAGGACTTCTTATGGCTTTATTTCATCAATGGCTTTCTTCTTGCCACTCTTCAATAAAGGCAGATTTGTGGAGTGCATGAGTAATAGTTGTCCTGTGGACAGATTCTTCCACCTGAGATGTGGATCTCAACAGCTCCTCCAAAGTTACCATGGGCCTCTTGGTCACTTCTCTGATTAATGCTCTCCTTGCCTGGCCTGTCAGTTTAGGTGGACGGCCATGTTTTGGTAGGTTTACAGTTGTGTCATACTCTTTCCATTTTTGGATGATGGATTGAACAGTGCTCCATGAGATGTTTCAAAGCTTGGGATATTTTTTATAACTTAACCCTGCTTTAAACTTCTCCATTACTTTATCCCTGACCTGTCTAGTGTGTTCCTTGGCCTTCATGATGCTGTTTGTTCACAAAGTTTCTGTGAAGGAAAAGCTGTATTTATACCGAGATTAAATTACACACATGTGGACTTTATTTACTAATTAGGTGACTTCTGAAGGCAATTGGTTTCACTAGACTTCAGTTAGGGGTATCAGAGTAAAAGGGGCTGAATACAAATGCATGCCACACTTTTCAGATATTTATTTGTAAAACATCTTGAAAACCATTATCATTTTCCTTCCACTTCACAATTATGTGCCACTTTGTATTGGTCTATCACATAAAATCCCAATAAAATACATTTACATTTTCGGTTGAAACATGACAAAAATTTGGAAAATTTCAAGGGGTGTGAATACTTTTTCAAGGCACTGTATAAAAGCAAAGTAACACTTTTATCATTTAAACTTTACAAAGAATATAACAAAATATGTTAAAAAGGAAATTAAGATAATAAAAATTCAATTAACCACCTCAGCCCCGAAAGATTTGGCTGCTCAATGACCAGGCCATTTTTTTAGACTGTGCCGATTTAACTGACAATTGCGCAATCGTGCGACGCTGTACCTAAACAAAATTGATGTCCTTTTTTCCCCCATAAATAGAGCTTTCTTTAGGTGGTATTTGATCACCTCTGCGTTTTTATTTTTGCGCTATAAACAAAAGAAGAGCAACAATTTTGAAAAAAACACAATATCTTTTACTTTTTGCTATAATAAATATCCCACATTCTTTTTTGGAAAAAAAAAAATTTCCTCAGTTTAGGCCGATATGTATTCTTCTACATATTTTTGGTAAAATTTACTGGCACTGCCAAGTTTTTACTGGCATTTCACAAAAGTTCCAAAATTAAATTTTTAGGTGCAAATTTCAGTATTTAGGCTACAAACAAGTATGCTGGGCAAATAGCAATGTGAGTTAGGTAGATATTAAGGTAAAAAACCATATTTTTGTTATTTTCGACATAATAAGGGCGAATTATCTAGTCCACTCACCTCCTGCCTCCATCACCTGTCACCATTGCTCCCTGCCTCCAACACCCCCTGCCACCATCACCCCCTGCCTCCAATCGCCCCCTGCCACCAACACCCTCTGCCACCATCACACCCTGCCTCCACCCCCCTCTGCCACCATCACACCCTGCCTCCATACCCCTCTGTCACCATCACCCGCTGCCACCATCCCCCTCTGCCACCAACACCACCTGTCTCCATCCCCCTCTGCCAGACTGCCACCATCACACCCTGCCTCCATCCCCCTCTGCCACCATCCCCCTCTGCCAGACTGCCTCCATTACACCCTGCCTCCATCCTCCTCTGCCACCTTCCCCCTCTGCCAGACTGCCTCCATCACACCCTGCCTCCATCCCCCTCTGCCACCAACACCCCCTGCTCCATCCCCCTCTGCCACCAACACCCCCTGCCACCATCACCTTCTGTCACCGTCGGCTGGGCTGTCACTCCGTCCCCGACTCCCCCCGGTCCCCGTGAACTCTGGAATCTGGATTGCCTAGCCCTGGCCCTGGACACAGGGCTCCTCCATTCTGCTGCCGTGTGCTGCTCAGCCTCAGAGTCCTGCTGCTCCAGTGCTCCTAGATAGTGTTACAGATTTTAAATGCTGGCGCGCCTGGCGGGATGTGCTAGTACATTACTCGTCTCGCCAGTAAAGTGACATCACTCGTCTCGCCAGCCTCTGTGAGATCTGCCCCACCGCCGGCCAAATACAGGATCTGCTCAGCAAGTTCCGGAACTGCGCATGCGCAGTTCAAAGCGGGACCAGTCAGGGCTATTTTTACTGGCACATTCCTGCTACTACGGGCGTTTATGGGCGGGGAATAAAGTGCCCGTTTTTTACGGGCTGACCGTAAAAATACGGGCGATTGGCAACACTGGATGGGACTGTCTAGGAGGAGAGAGAGATTTGTGTTCATACTTAGTATGAACCCACGATCTGTCTCTACTCCCCTAAAAGAACTGGGATTTGTGTGTTTACACACAGATCCGGGTTCTCACTCTGTCACGAGCGAACGCGGGTGCGGTATTCACATCGGCTCCGGGAAAAGGCAGCGGGCATGCGTCACGCCTCCAGCAGTGCGCGCGCACCCCTAGTGGCCAAAAGGAGAAGCGATGTAAGGTAACGTCGATTTGCCCAGCCAAGCCAACCTGCAGCAGTAAAACTGTGGTGGCTGGTCTGGAAGTGGTTAAATTATAGTACATTCGCTAGATCTCCCCACGGTTCCTCTACCTTTTCAAAAGCAAACTCTCAGCTACAAGCTTCATATACTGTAAGGGAAATGGCCGTAGAAGAACTGGCAATAGTGCCAGTTGTCAAGGAACCAACAGAAGGAGAAGGGCTCTAGGACCCAGCATCTCTGGCAGGAGAAGGATTTTAGGACCCAGTATCTCTACCAGCAGGTCACATGGGCCTATATAAGGAAGTCTGCTAGTGTCTGCAGTTGCTGGTTTGTCAGTCTTCCTGTGTTCCTGAGCCTCTGTGCAATTACTATTTGGATTCCTGTTGTGACCTGGCTTGTTCCTGACCTGTCTGATCTGCTCTCCTGGTTTGACCCCCTGGCTTGATTTACCGACTTGTTGTCCTCTCCAGTACCTGATCCCGGCTTGTATTACGGACTTTGCTACAGTACCTGTTCCTTCCTTCTTCCTGATACCAGACCTTTGGCTTATCCCTGTTTCTGCAACCTGCCTCTTCCTCTTGCTGGATCTACTGTGTTTGACCCCTGGCCTGGCTTCCACGACTGTTCCTTGTGCACACCTTGCCAAGTATTACCGAGGATTCTTATAGACTTTAGCCCAGCTGTGTTTCCTGTATTACCCGGTGTCCTTTTGGTGCCCACCAGCTCTTCTCTCTGGAATCCATCTGGCAACCTGTGCTTCTCTGGGCACTACACCCTCTGTACCCAACTTCAGGGGTGTACTGCACTCAGCCGCAAGGGGAGCCCTCTCGGCATTTTGGCCTCCAACCAGGTACGTGACAGTACAAACCAGCCATGACCAAGGCCGACGGAGGTGCTTCCCCGCTCAAGATGATGTGTCAACAAGTCACCACCCTTACGCAAGCCATTCAGAAGCTCCAGGATAGCTACTTCCGTTCGGAGGATTGGCTGCAGCATTTGCCTGTTGCTCCAGCCTTTGTGGACTCCAGTTCTTCCTCCTCTAACACGGCTCCAGTGTCCTTGCCTCCTCCTGAACCACGGATACCCACGCCCGAACGATTCTCCGATGACCGGAAAAAGTTCAGGGCCTTCAAGAATGCCTGCCTACTGTACCTGGCCCTCCAACCTAGAACTTTTGCTTCTGAGTTTGTGAAAGTAGGATTTATCATTTCTTTATTATCTGAGGAACCCCAAGCCTGGGCTCATAACCTGCTGGAACAAAACGACTCTGCTTTGAATACTATGGACACTTTCTTTGAGGCCATGACTCTGTTGTACGATGACCCCTAGCGTGCAGCCTCCGCTGAATCTGCCTTAGTTGCCCTACGGCAAGGAAAACACCCAGTGGAAGATTATACCGTGGATTTACGCAGGTGGTCCACCGACACAAGCTGGAATGAGGCAGCCCTCAGGTTCCAGTACCGCCAAGGACTGTCTGAGGTCCTTAAGGATGAACTGGCTCGAGTTGCTATTCCCGACACACTTGACGGACTTATTCACCTAGCCATTCAGCTTGACAGGCGCCTGCGGGAGCGGCGGTCGGAACGTGCTCAATCCTTCCAGCCTACACGGATGCAACCCAAGTTTTCTCCTGCTGTTGCACCCACGACTGTTTGCCCTGCAATCCCAGAAAGGGAACCAAAGCAAATTGGCCTGGCCCGTTCCTCCCTTACGCTTGAAGAGAGAAAACGCCGCCAGCAGGCCAATCTCTGCCTATACTGCGGAGGGGCCGGACATTTTTTACGCAGCTGCCCCATAAGATCCAGTAAGGTCTACCCACCAAGTTCCACATATCTCCAAGTCTCTGGATCCTGCCATTCTTACCTTGTTCTTCCCATCTCCTTACAAGTGGCAGAAAGGGAGATCCGGCTACAAGCAATCATTGATTCCGGGGCATGTAGCTGTTTTATGGACTTATTTCTGGCTAAAAAACTTGGTGTGCCCCTCTATGAAAAAAAGGAAAGACTTGAGGTTCTTTTGGCCGATAGTTCCCTGCCCAGTTCTGGACTTGTCACCCAGGAATCCATGCCCATCTTCACTACTACAGATACTAGCCATCAAGAATTTGTCCGCTTTGACGTCCTATGTTCCCCCATGTTTCCCATCATCCTGGGAATTCCATGGCTGCAGGCACATAACCCGCAAATCAACTGGGCCAAGAAGGAAATCTCTCTTTCTTCAGTATATTGCCTGCAGCATTGCTTTACTCCCAGCTCCAGTAAGCCTGTTAGCTGTCTGGCAGTGCAACCTGCTCTCAGTAATCTCCAGCATGTTCCTCCAGCTTATCATGAATTTATAGACATCTTCGACAAGAAAAAGGCCGATGTCCTCCCACCTCACCGGCCTTATGACTGTCCAATTGAACTGCTCCCGGGGGCCAAGATCCCGGTTGGACAAATCTTCCCCCTATCTGAGAATGAGCTGGAGACCCTACGAGTATATATTCACGAGAACCTTGAAAAGGGGTTTATCCGACCCTCTTCTTCTCCTGCTGGGGCAGGTATATTCTTCGTGGAGAAGAAGGATGGCACATTGCGGCCATGTGTAGATTACAGAGAAATCAATAGGATCACTGTAAAGAACAGATACCCACTGCCTCTCATTCCTGAACTCTTTCAAAGTTTCCAAACCGCCCGGATTTTCACTAAATTGGATCTGAGGGGCGCTTATAACCTTGTACGCATACGCCAGGGTGATGAGTGGAAAACAGCATTTCGGACGCGGTTTGGCAACTTCGAATACCTTGTGATGCCATTCGGGTTATGCAATGCCCCAGCCACGTTCCAGCATCTAGTGAACGACATTTTTTGGGAGTTCCTTCATTACTTTGTAATCGTATACCTCGATGATATCCTCATCTTCTCTGCCTCTTTGGAGCTTCATCGAATTCACGTAAAAAAAGGTGCTCTCAACCTTGAGAAAACATGGACTATATGTCAAGGCAGACAAATGTGAATTTGAAAAAACATCTATTCAATTCTTGAGTCACATCATCTCCACAGAAGGAATTGCAATGGACCCAAAGAAGGTGGAAGCAATACTAGACTGGCCAGCTCCTTCGGACAAGAAAGGTGTTCAGCGCTTCGTGGGGTTCTCCAACTTCTACAGGAGGTTTGTGAAGGATTTCTCCACCACCATAGCACCCATCACTCAGTTGACCCATCAGAAGGTCCGGTTCCAGTGGTCCTCAGAAGCCCAGACAGCCTGTGACAAATTAAAGAATCTGTTCACTTCCGCACCAATCCTACGGCACCCAGATCCGACCCTGCCTTATGTGTTGGAAGTGGACACCTCTGAAGTAGCTACAGGGGCAATCCTGTCCCAATGGCAGGGGCCTAAGGCTCTTCTTCACCCCGTAGCCTTTTTCTCTCGAAAGATGAGCCCACCAGAGAGAAATTATGATGTGGGAGATAGAGAACTTCTGGCCATTAAATCTGCCTAGAAGAATGGAGGTACTTATTGGAGGGTGCCGCTCATCCCATTATGATTTTTACAGACCATAAGAACCTGGAGTACCTCAGGACAGCCAAATGTTTAAGACCCCGGCAAGCCCGCTGGGCTCTGTTCTTCTCCAGGTTCAATTTCCATCTTACATATCTGCCAGGTTCCAAGAATGGGAAAGTAGATGCACTCTCCCGAATGTTTCCGGACATCCTGAAACGACAGAGCCAAGTACGATCCTATCCACCCAGAATTTTTTGCTTATTCAACCTGACTTAAAGACCTTAATCAAGCAAGCCTCAACCCAGTGCTCTGGATCAGAAGTGTCCTCACTGAGAAACCAAGATGGATTTTTGTGGCACCAGGATAACATTTTTGTTCCCCAGCCAGTCAGACTCCAAGTTCTAAAAATGTCACATGACCATAAACTTGCCGAGCATTTTGGGATACGAAGAACCACTGAACTTGTTCAGCGCTCATTTTGGTGGGCCAGCCTAAGACAGGACTGCAGAAAGTATGTGAACTCTTGCACCATTTGTCAGCGCAACAAGGGTTCCAATGCCAAGCCATGGGGATTTTTGAGGCCATTACCCATTCCTGAACAACCCTGGAAAGAAATATCCATGGACTTTATAGTAGACCTGCCCCCCTCTGGGGGATGCACCACCATGGTGGTGGTAGACCGCCTTTCCAAAATGGGACACTTCCTTCCGATGATTGGCACACCCTCCGCTTCAGACACAGCAAACATGTTCATTAGAGAGATTGTCAGATTACATGGCTTACCGTATAGTATTGTCTCCGATAGAGGGGTACAGTTCACCTCCAAGTTCTGGGGGGATCTCTGCAAGTCTCTATCAATAGAAGTGTGTCTTTCCTCAGCTTACCACCCTCAGAGCAATGGTCAAACAGAGAGGACTAACCAGACCTTAGAACAGTACCTTCAATGTTTCTGTACTTGCTCGCAGGATGACTGGATCTCCCTTCTTCCCTGTGCTGAGTTTGCATATAATAACTCTTTGCATGCAGCAACCAATCAGTCACCTTTCTGAGCGAACTATGGATTCCATCCTGCCTTCCTTCCAAATACTATATCTGAAACATCTGCTCCCGCTGTCCAGGATCAATTAAAGTTCATTCAATCCAACTACAAGTTGCTTCAGGAGGCCATGAGAAAAGCCCAAGAGGACTATAAAAAATTCCACGATAAAAGAAGAAGAGGGAATCCTGTCTTTAAGATTGGGGACAAGGTATGGCTTTCTTCAGTAAACCTCAAGCTCTCATGTCCCTCCCGGAAGCTTGGACCCAAATTTATCGGTCCCTTTGAAATCAAAAGAGAGATAAATCCGGTGGCTTTTGAGCTGGCACTACCCAATACTTACAAGATCCATACAGTGTTCCACATCTCCCTGCTTAAACCAGCTGTACCCAGTCCCTTCCCTGGAAGAGAAGAGCCACCTCCACCTCCAGTATTGGTAGAAGGGGAAACAGAATTTGAGGTCAAAGCCATTATGGATTGCCGGAGGAGGGGTAGGCAGGTCCAGTATCTAATCAAATGGAGGGGGTACCCTCCCGAAGACAATTCCTGGGAGCCTGCAAACAATGTGCATGCTCCTAGACTTGTGCGGGACTTTCACAACAGACATCCCGAAGCATTGGCCCATTGGGGCATCCGGAGGCTGCCCCTTGGGGGGGGGCACTGTCAGGGAAATGGCCGTAGGAGAACTGGCAATAGTGCCAGTTGTCAAGGAACCAACAGCAGGAGAAGGGCTCTAGGACCCAGCATCTCTGGCAGGAGAAGGACTTTAGGACCCAATATCTCTACCAGCAGGTCACATGGGCCTATATAAGGAAGTCTGCTAGTGTCTGCAGTTGCTGGTTTGTCAGTCTTCCTGTGTTCCTGAGCCTCTGTGCAATTACTATTTAGATTCCTGTTGTGACCCGGCTTGTTCCTGACCTGTCTGATCTGCTCTCCTGGTTTGACCCCCTGGCTTGATTTACCAACTTGTTGTCCTCTCCAGTACCTGATCCCGGCTTGTATTACGGACTTTGCTACACTACCTGTACCTGCCTTCTTCCTGATACCAGACCTTTGGCTTGTCCCTGTTTCTGCAACCTGCCTCTTCCTCTTGCCGGATCTAAGGTGTTTGACCCCTGGCCTGGCTTCCACGACTGTTCCTTGTGCACACCTTGCCAAGTATTACCAAGGATTCTTATAGACTTTAGCCTAGCTGTGTTTCCTGTATTACCCGGTGTCCTTTTGGTGCCCACCAGCTCTTCTCTCTGGAATCCATCTGGCAACCTGTGCTTCTCTGGGCACTACACCCTCTGTACCCAACTTCAGGGGTGTACTGCACTCAGCCACAAGGGGAGCCCTCTCGGCATTTCGGCCTCCAACCAGGTACGTGACATATACATTTTCATTAGAACAGCGAGGTGATCCAGTATAAAATAAAGCAATTAATAAGCATCAATGCACATGGATAGGAAGCAGAAAAAACCTTCAGCTGGCATACGAACACTCAGGATCAGGTGGAGGTGGAAATCAATATTTTGTGAAGACTCCTTTCTGAAGCAGGAAAGATAGTAGATTATAGATTTAAAAAAACCCAGCGTGAAATGTCAAGCTGCAGTTTCTAAAGCAAACAAAATACTTTTTTTTTGTATTAAAAGAGGTATAGACTCCACAGAGAGAGACGTAACCTTGCTCAACCACTTGACCTGCCCCCTTCATGACCAGACCATTTTTGCAGTTCAGAACCGTGCTAATTTACATTGCAATTGCTTGGTCATGCAACACTGTACCCAAATGGAATTTAAATAATTTTTTTCACACAAATAGAGCTTTGTTTTGGTGGTATTTGATCACCACTGGATTATATTTTTTTATTATATAAATTAAAAAATAACAAACATTTTAGGAAAAAAAACAGTACTTTCTACTTTGTTATAAAAAAATATCCAATAAAATGAAATGTCTTCATACATTTAAGCTAAAATGTATTCTGCTACATGTCTTTGGTAAAAAAAAAAACTTAAAAATTAAATAAATGTAAATGAATGTTTTTTTGTGAAAGTTATAGTGTCTACAAACTATGGTATATATACTGGAATTTACGCAGCTTTTGACACAGCTCTAACTTTTTGACTGCCTATAACATTTCCAGCGTGACTGTGAAAGTGTTGTGGTCAATCAGAAACTGGTGCTAACTAACATGGCTTGGAGGGACACTATCTGACATTATCTGCCATTACTAGTGACTAACACAGTGATCAGTGATAATACTGTACACTGTCACTGTACTAATGACACTAGATGGGTGGTAGGGGTGATCACAAGGGCAACTGAAGTGTTAATTGTGTGCCTAACAAGTGTATGTGTGCTGATTTTACTGACAGACTGGCTGGCTTTGCTTCCTGATCTCAGCTCTGAATGGTAAGTGAGATTAGAAAGCAGAACAAGCCAGATCTGTGTTCTGTGTTTACCAACTTACACAGATTTCTGTGTTGTGGATGGCCACAGCTATCAGCAGATTCACAGTCAAAATCATTGGCTGCAAGCCTGCTGACAAAAAAACACAACATGAGAGGCAGGAGGCACGCGGAAGTTCTCCCTACGACGTATGGGTACATTGCATGGGAATAACAAAGCTGGAGGCCAGCAGTAAATCACTTCCGGACCTCCCGCCGTCGTTTTACATCGCTACTTTAAAGAGGAATACCGTTGTTATGGTAGCAGCTAGCTACCATAACCCCAGTATCCTCTTCAAGAGTGGGCGGTCCGCTTAAAGATAAAAGTGGTCTTTGCAGCGGATTCACCGCAAGATCACTTTTATCAGTGGAGGGGCCCCCCTCCCGTCGCTCTCCGGTGCCCTGCGCCGCTTACTGGAGCCGTCAGTAGCGGCGGAGGAGATCGGATCCTCTCCCTAACCTGACATGGAGACAAGTGAGATGGTCCCCACCCATATCATTGCAGGGCAGAAACAACGTCAAAACGTCACTCCCCGTAATGCTCTTAAAGGGACATTTTTTTAATTGCATTTTAGTGTAAATATGAGATCTGAGGTCATTTTGAACCCAGATTTCAAATTTAAGAGGTCCTGTCATGCTTTTTTTTCCATTACAAGGGGTATTTACATTCCTTGTAATAGGAATAAAAGAGACCCATTTTTTTTTTTTAAAGAACAGTGTAAAAATAAAAAATAAAAGCTAAAATAAATAAGAATAAAACATTTTTTTTTATAAACGTACCCCGTCCTGCCGAGATTGTGTGCAGAAGCGAACGCATACGTGAGCAGCGCCCGCATAGGAAAACAATGTTCAAACCACACATGTGAGGCATTGTCGCAATTGTTAGAGCAAGAGCAATAATTCTAGCCATGGACCTCCTCTGTAACTCAAAAGCTTTGAAGCATGACATGTTAGGTATCAATTTACTCGGCGTAACATTATCTTTCACAATAAAAAAAAATTGGGCTAACTTTACTCTTGTCTTGTTTTTTAATTAAAAAGGTGTTTTTTTTTTCAAAAAAGTGCGCTTGTAAGACTGCTGCGCAAATATGGTGTGACAAAAAGTAATTCAACAACCGCCATTTTATTCTCTAGGGTGTTAGAAAGAAAACATAATGTTTGGGGGTTCTAAGTAATTTTCTAACAAAAAAAACAGTTTTTAACTTGTAAACACCAAATCTCAGAAAGAGGCTTGGTCCTTAGATGGTTAATTATAATTTATAATGTATTAGTCATCCTCCTCTTCAATCACTGTGAGTATGAATGCAAATACATCCACTGTTCAAACTGTCTCTATTCAGAATGTTATTACTCAGAAAACAATTGAAGGGGAGAACACAGTTGAGGATGTCTTTGAACCAACAGTAAGGGACATTTACTCTTTGATACAACACTGTTCCTCCTCCTTTTCCCTACTTACAGGCCAGGTACAGGCCATATGGGAAGAGGTGGTTCATATACGTGGGGATCTTCAAAATGTACAGGGACGTACTAGTGCATTAGAAAGCTGGGTTAGTGGCATAGAGGATACTTTTCCTCCGTTGGTAACAGAGATGAAGTCTGCTACACGCAAGCTTAATACTACTATTTCTAAAGTTGAAGACATGGAGAACCGTTTATGTTGTAATAACGTTCAGGTACTGGGTATACCAGAGAAGGCCAAGAGTAAAGACCCAATTAAATGTGCTGAACAGTGGCTCATTGAAATCCTTGGCAAGGACTATCTTTCTTCATTACTTATAGTAGGTCCCTACCAGGCTTCAGAAACCAGGAAATACTCCACAGCCTTTTCTAATACGCCTTTTAAATTATCAAGACAAGGAGAATATCTTGCGAAGAGCGCGAGTATTAAATGACATTAGATATAATGGATCCAAAATGATGTTCTTTCCTGACTTTTCACCAGAGGTTCAGAAACCAAGGGCAAATTTTCAGGGAGTTAAGAAACGCCTGCTACCCCAAGGGTTAAAATATTCAAAGCTCTATCCTGCTTGCTTGCGGGTGGTTCGTGAAGGCAACGTACATGTATTTGAAACACCCCAGGATGCACAGACTTGGCTTGACGGACAAAGTTAAAAATTAGACCTTGGGGCGATGGGCCCATTCTACTAAGAAATGCATATAAAGCTGGTTGTGGGGACAACGGTGCACATTTAAGTATAAGCCAGGTTGTTGGAGGCGTAATCAGCGATAGCCACTAGATGTTTATTTTTTACTTTTCGGTGGCCTTTTCCCATGTGGAACTGTTGTGGTTTTTTTTGGGGGGGGTGTTTTGGGCTGGGGGGGAAGTGGGGTGTTTTGTTTTTTTCTTGGAGTATTTATTATCTTTTATACCTATGTGCTCTTTATTATTGTACTTAGTGCGGGTTGCTGGCTAGTAGTTTAATTTTACTTTTGTACTTATGGTAAATCAATCAATTAAATTTTTTTCGTGGAATGTTAGGGGAATGAATAATGCTTTAAAAAGACAATCTGTCTTTGATTATATTTCCTCTTTCCGCCCTTCCCTCGTCTGTCTGCAGGAGACACATGCCACATGCAATGTGACTAGATTTGATTATATTTCTTCTTTCCGCCTTGCCCTCGACTGTCTGCAGGAGACACATGCCACATGCAATGTGACTAGATTTTTGCAACGTTGTTCTGTTCGAGAAGCATATCATTCGATATTTACCTCCTATTCAAGGGGGTCTCTGTTTTAGTTTATACTGGCATAGTGTTCTCATGCAGTAGGACTTTTAGTAGACGTAAATGGCCAATATATATGGCCAATATATTTTTTTACAATGTAAGTTGGATGAACTTGGAGTTAATTCTGGCTGCTATATATATATATACCATCTCCATATAATCCAGAAATACTTTGTCAGCCTATTTCCTTTGCAGGGGCCTCCCCCCAGGTGCCAATATTGGTACTTGGAGATTTCAACAATGTAACTGATCTGAAGCAGGATGGATGCCCAGCTCCAAGGTCAATGACCTCTGAACATCTTTCCCCTCTTGGAAGACTATGCAGGGAATTAGGGCTCTACGACATGTGGAGGAGGTTACATCCCGAAGAATGTGCTTATACATGCTATTCTAAAACACACAATTCAATATCCAGAATTGATTTAGCTCTGTTTTCGGCAGAGCTATCTTATACCATGCATAGTAGATGCTAGTATAGTACCTTGAGGAATTTCAGATCACTCCCCTCTGATAGTCACCTTAACATCAGGGCATCGGGTGTCCAATATGCCATGGCGGCTGAACTCCTTTTGGCTTTAAACTATTTCCCAAAGAGTATGCTATTGCTGCTGGCATTATGGATTTCTTGTCTCTTAATTTGTGCTCTGCTCCCATACGGGTTGTATGGGATGCTCTCAAGGCCTATCTTCGGGGACTGTTGATTCAAAAAATTAGTGTCATCAAAACTGCTTCCCGTAGAGAGCTTAAACTTGAAAAGGCCGATACCTCTGCAGCAAAAGCTCTATATTTCCAGGATCCCTCTTCTGATGTCCAACAGGAATGGCTTTCATCTCAAAAAAGGCTGAACGAACTGTTGGAATCCAGGGCAAGGAATAAACTCTTCTTTCAGAAGAGACTTAGTTGGGCAGAGGGAGGGACGAATGGTAGACTGTTGGCTCAGGATAGTAGGGTCTCAATCCAATCCCACACATGTTTCGGCCTTAAAGAATAGAGAGGGGGAGGTTATTAACCAGACTAGTCCCATTGTGTCCACCTTTAAGTCCTATTATCAGGCTCTATAAACCTCTAGGGCAGACTATACATTAGCCAAGTTATCTATTTATCTGGCTAATATTAATCTCCTGGCCCTTTCAGTGGAAGAGGGGGAGACCCTCAACGCTCCACTTACTTTATTGAAATTGGAGAGTGCGTGGCTAGTTTTTCTAATTCCAAAGGTCCAGGGACTCACAGTCTACCTATAGAGGTCTATAAAAAATATAACAAGGAGATGCTTCCTGCCCTTCTTAATACACTAAATGAGGCCTTCCATATAGGTCAGCTTTCAGACAGTATGGGTCACTCTGTTACAATAGTTATACCTAAAAAAGATAAACACCTGTTACACCCTGAATCCTATAGATCAGTAGTAATCAACCCTGTCCTCAGGGCCCACTAACAGGCCAGGTTTGCAAGCTAACTGAAATACATCACAGGTGATATAATTTGCTGCTCAGTGATTGCAGTATTCTAGTCTGCATCTCTCCAAGGTAATTATTATTATTATTATACAGGATTTATATAGCGCCAACAGTTTACGTAGCGCTTTACAACTTGAGGGTAGACAGTACAAATACAATACACTTTGATACAGTAGGAATCAGAGGGCCCTGCTCCTTAGAGCTTACAATCTAAGAGGGAAGGTCAAAAGATACAAGAGGTAATAACTGTGGGTGATGTGCTGATTGAGAAGATAAATGTACAGTTGTTAGGTGGGGGCCAGATAGGCTTCTCTGAAGAGATGAGTTTTCATGGATCGTCTGAAAGTGGATAAAGTAGGAGAAAATCGGACGGATTGGGGTAGAGCATTCCAGAGGATGGGGGAGGCTCTGGAGAAGTCCTGATGGCGAGCATGGGATGAGGTGACAAGGGAGTTTGAGAGCAGGAGGTCTTGGGAGGAGCGAAGGTTGGTATTTTGTGACTAGGTTAGAGATGTAGCTGGGGGCCAGGTTGTGGATGGCTTTGTAAGTTATAGTTAGTATCTTGAATTTAATTCGGTGATTGAGTGGCAGCCAATGGAGGGATTGGCAGAGGGGTGTAGCAGACGCTGAGCGGTTTGTGTGGTGGATGAGCCTGGCAGCAGTGTTCATGATGGACTGAAGTGGGGATAGCCTATTTAGAGGTAAACCAATGAGGAGGGAGTTGCAGTAGTCGAGGCGGGAGATGACCAGGGAGTGGATTAGAAGCTTTGTGGTGACATTGGTTAGGAAGGGGCGTATCTTGGAGATGTTGCGGAGATTGAGGCGGCAAGCTTTGGATAGTGATAGAATGTGGGGTCGAAAGGTTAGTTCAGAGTCCAGGATTACACCTAGGACCCTGGCGTGGGGAGATGGGTTGATAGTTGAGCCGTTGATATTGACAGGGAAAGCAGGGGAAGCAGGGGAAGGTAATACATAAAACTTGGCCTGTTAGTGGGCCCTGAGGACCATTAAACATATAATTCACTCAGGTAGGATTTATGCCCAATAGCAGTCAATATTAGATGTGCATACTTAAATATGCAGGTTCCAGCCCTGGACCATCCAAATCGTACCTGGCACTGGATGCAATAAAGGCCTTCCGACTTTGCCGGGGCACTAGGCAGGGGTGCCCATTGCCCCCTGCTCTTTGCCCTAGCTATAGAGCCCTTGACTTGTCTTATGTGGGCCTCATCTGATGTTACTGGTCTTATTAGGGGAGATAGGGAGGAAAAGGTATCATTATATATAGATGATCGTCTTCTTTTTCTGACTAATATCAGTTAATCTCTACCGGCAGTAATGAAATATCTTAAGGAGTTTGGTAGGTTTTCCGGGTTAGGCATTCATTGGGAGAAGTCCGTATTGATGCCCTTAGATCCTCCCCAGGACCCACTACCATCCTCACTTTCTCAGCTCAGGGTTGTGTCTTCTATAAAATACTTGGGGATAGTTATTTCTGATCCCCCTCAGTCGTATATTGTAGACAACATACTTCCACTACTCACTAGATTCCAAGACCAAAGCAAAATCTGGAATAAACTCTCTCTCTCTCTTTAATAGGCTGTATTAATCTAATCAAGATGATATGGATGCCTCAGCTTTTGTATCTTTTACATAATGCTCCGATGTGGATACCTTTACGGATTTTTACTAAGATTAATAGTATATTTAAGCGTTTAATATGGCAGATTAAAACACCTCGTATTAAATTGGAGACTCTTCAACATCCCAAAAATGCGGGTGGACTGGTAGTTCCTAACCCAAGGATGTATTTCTTTGCGTCATAATTACAGCATTTTGCTGGATGGGAGCTTGAACAGTTACCCCTTCCTGCTCATTGATTATTTTCCTATGCATTTAAGGGTCGGTCACCACTCCATGTTTTGGACAGGGTAAGAGGGGTTGTTTCATGTGTGGATATGCCCACCTGTAAGCTAATGTGTAAAATATGGGATACAGTAGGCATGTGCAATTCGTTTCGTTCCGAATTCGTTTTTTAACAAATTTCGCCAAATTCCTTAATTCGGGAATATCCGAATTAACGAAAACCTGTTTAACAAATTTTTTCCGAATATTCGGAAATTCGATAAAATTGGACATTCGTAAATTCGGGCATTCGTACATTCGCAATTTACGAATGTACATTCGTACATTCGTACATTAGTAAATTAGTGAATTCGTAAATTTGTAAATTCGAAAATTCGGAAATCTGAAATAATAGTTAACTAATAATAACTTAACTATTAGTAATTTCTAGTAACTTTTAAATTATAGCTATTGTAATTTCCTTTAAAATTTGGCTGTTAGTGAACATAACACATACAAATTTATCCGAAGTTATGAATGATCCGAAAAAACGGAATGGAACGTAATGAATTAATAATAATAAATAACAATAATAATAATAACAATGTTTTATTATTATTATTTATTATTAATTTGTTCCGTTCCATTTGTTTAGATGCAGCATTAATTTTGGATAATTCGTAACTTCGGATAAATTCGTATTTGTTACGTTCACTGACAGTCAAATTTGAAAGGAAATTACAATACCTATAATTTAATAGTTAGTTACTATTTCAGATTTTTGAATTTTCGGGTTTTTGGATTTTCAAACTTCGAATTTACAAATTTCCGAATTTTCTAATTTACAAATGTACGATTTTACGAATTTACGAATGTACGAATTTACAAATGTACAAATGTAAAAATGTACGAATGAACGAATGTACGAATGAACAAATTTACGAATGTACGAATGAACGCATTTACGAATTTACGAATGAACGAATTTACGAATCGCGATCATAACGAATGACCCGAAAAACTAAAAAAAATAATAAACTAATGAAACGAAAACGAAAATGAACAAATTTTTTGGCTGTGCACATGTCTAGGATACAGTCAAAAAAATTATGGGCATTCCATACCCCACTAGATATACCCCAATATGGGATAATGATAGACTCCCCCAACTTTCAGTTCTTAGAGGCTTTCAGAGATGGGGAAAATCAGGAATAACAACTTTAGCTCAACTGTACGAGAACAGTTTACTTAAGTCCTTTGAAGAGTTAAGGTGAGAATTCTCTTTACAATCAAATTGGTTTAATCAATTCCTCCAATTGAAACATGCTTTGCATGCCCAGTTTTCGTCTGTTGAGATACTCTTTCCCCCTACCCCTGTTTTTGACAAGATCGTACAAGCAAAGTTAACAAAAGGTCTTACCTCTGTTACATATAGGGTGTTGTTAGAAAAGTTTCTTTTGAACTTTCCCATACGTTCCATGACACCTTAAAGTGTTTGTTACCCTAAAAAAATGTATCCCATTCCTTTAAAGCATGTTACACAGCACAGTGCTTGTGCTGTGTAATTTGGCCCCCTGTATCACCTGAATCACCTGGCTGATCCTGCCTAGCTATGCCCTCCCCCCTGTAAACTGACCACAGTTTACCATGGCTGCTGAGCCCTGACACCATGATCAGTTTACGTGCCTCCATCTGTCCTCTTCCCCCTCCTCTCCCTGCCTGTCAGCTCTCATTAGCGCTGCTCTGCTCTGCTACAAAACTATGTGACCTTTATACCATCCCTATTGTTAGATAACAACCTGTGTCCTAGTGCCTGTGCTTTATTAAAAAAAAGCAGATTTGTAACTGATTTCACAGTGCCTCCTGGCGCTCACATGACTCCCGGCTCTCTCCTCCTCTCCTCCCTGCCTTCCTGGCTGACATCAGCGTGAGTTCTCGGCCCTGCCCGCTGGAGATGTCAGGCAGGGAGAGAACAGAGATGGGAGTCACATGAGCCATGGGAGGTGCTGTGAAATCAGGTAGAAATCTGCTTTTCTTTTAAAAAGCACAGGCACTAATACACTAGGTTGTTATCTAACAATGGGGATGGTAAAAAGATCACATAGTGGCTTAACAACCACTTTAAGTCTTTGCTATAGCTATATGAGTGCAGATAAAGAAAAATGGATGCTCAATCTTTTTTTTTATTTGTGCAATCCAGTGCTTCCCTTTGTTTCTCACACCATCAAGTGCATAAGTGTCTAACTGGATATACAGGTGCATCTCACAAAATTAGAATATCATCGAAAAGGTTAATTTATTTCAGTAATTCAATTCAATTCAGATGACATGGTTCCTGAAATCATCACAAACTGTGGAAAACTTTGCATTTCATTTGAAAATAGAGGTCCCAGAGTCTGGAGGAAGAGTGGAGAGGCACATAATCCAAGTTGTATGAGCTCCAGTGTCAAGTTTCCACAGTCAGTGAGGATTTGGGGAGTCATGTCATCTGCTGGTGTTGGTCCACTGTGTTTTATCAAGTCCAAAGACAGCGCAGCCCTCTACCAGGAAGTTTTAGAGCACTTCCTGCTTCCCCCTGCTGCAGTGACGTACTAACTGGGGGGCGGGGGGGGCGGTCCGCCCCAGGTGCCACACATTGGGGGGTGTCAGGCAGTTCCCCCATCCCCCCCTGTATGAAACAGTGAGAGCAGGACGGGCTTGGTAGTGCAGCCGCGATGTGACATGCTGACAGCGCAGGGAGAGCTCAGGCAGACTGACCCATTGTCACAATGCTGTGCATGTCACTCGCTGTTAAATTCTAACAGCCCAGCAAGTACAACTCCCCCCCTCCACAGAAATCGAAGAGGCTGCATTGGCTCTGCCCCTCCCTCCCCTCTGTTTCTGTGTCCAGTTCCTGCTCCGTGCAGCCCGTGTGCTGCGTCTGAAAGGAACTTGAGGGTGGGAACATTTAAACAAGTAGCCACCGACAGAACTAGTGTGAGCAATCTGGGAAAATCCAAGTGAGTTATCAGCACTGTTACTGTGTCCAGACTCTGCCCTCTCTCTCCTAAATCTCTCTCACTCTCCCTCTTTCCTCTGTTGTCCTCCAGCAGAGTCTTTCATTAACTCTATGCTAATAGTTGGCCCCATCATTTTGCTATCATGTTCCTTTAGCCAGGGTTTTCACTAGTGTGCAAATCACATGCGATGTCTGTGCGATGCAAATTCATCCATACAAACTTGACATTTGTAGGACTTAAGCCCAGTCTCCTGATACACCTTTAATCCCCAAAAATCCCCCCCCCCCCCCCAAACCCTTCACAAATGACTTGACCAGGTTTTGGAGTAAATGGCCTTGATGGCCTTTTATTAACAAATTATAAAATTAATTAAATAACATCTTCATAGATAACCATGAAACTTTAATATATACTTTTTAGTGTCATAGAGGAAAACAACATAGATTGGTCACTGCGAACAACTTGCTTTAAACTTTAGGCCTCCAGTCAGAAACCCCTGACTCGGAGGAGGTACCCAACCTTCGCAGTGACCTACCCTATTTAACCCTTCCAGGTTAACCCCTCGTAACCTGAAAGTACCATAAACAACCCCTATCCTTTCATGGATGGGTACCAGAAACAACCCCCATCCTTTCATGGATGGGTACCAGAAACAACCTCCATCCTTTCATGGATGGGTACCAAAAACAACCCCCATCCCATGGATGGGTACCAGAAACAACCCCATCCCATGGATGGGTACAACATGTTCCATACATGTAACCTCTATCTTCTCCTTCTCCAGTGACCCAACACTGCCGGTCATCCTGACCTGTCCCTTACCCCTTTTCTAACCAACTCAGGGCAGGAGGGTGGAAATCACTTCCTCCTCCGCTCTACAATTGACGTCACTTCCCCCTCTCCCTTCATCTCTCCAGCTCTGAGCGCCGCCCTCACCCAGCCCCTCCCCCTTTTCTAAAAGGGGAAACACTGATCTTAAAATGGCAACTGTGCCGTCCAGCAATGTCATGCCGCCCCTGCGCCCATTTCTCTTTTGTCCTTAGCTCCAGGACTCTGTATATCTGAAATCGCATTTGCACCAAAACGGTGAAGGACCCTTTTTTTGGTCTGCTCTGAAATCGGATTGGATGGGTGTTTACACCTATGCAATCCGATTAATGCACCGTTTCACAGTTCTCACTGCGATCTGCAAACCGATCTAGGGGTGTCATTCATTTTACATTGACACCCGTAGCAGTTTGAAAAGGGCAGCGTGAACGGCTGAAAACACTGTGTTTGCTTTCAGCAAACACAGTAAAATTGCACATGCTGATAGAAGTGGGAAAACCTGGAGGCTGCAAAGCTACAGGTAGAGAGCTGCCAGGAGCCTGCATGGGAGAAGAAGGGAGGATGACAAGGACTGATTAAGTCCCTGGGGATCTTGAACTGACAAAGGAGAAGGGGCTGGGGGGGAGGGGCCTTCTGCACAGGGGAAGCCAAGCTGCAGAAAGTGTGCTCAGAGTGTGCTCATCTGCTGGAGGATAGTGGATGGTGCTTGTTACATATTTATTCAGGTTTAAAAAAAGACATATAGTCCAAGGAGACTCAGTTCCTTGCACATATAGAAAGGGCTGCTAGGGCTGGGAGATTTTTTACCTACTCTGAAATTGACTATGGAATGGTAAAATGTCAGAAAGGTATAAACCCTTTAACAGGATCATTGAATGATACAGCAGATTATAGAAGATCACCTAGAAATGATGTTCTGCTGTACCTGGTCATCTGTCAATTGTATTCAAACAACTGAAAAAGGCTAAAAAAAAAAAAAAAAAAAAAACCTATGTGGCTCACAGTAAAATAATAAGGAATAAGAAAAGGGCATTTAAAAAATATAAAAATGAAAGAACACTATCATCATTTGAAAGTTACATAGAACATAAAGAATATGTATAAAGTAAATCAAGGCTGTAACAATTCAAAACGAATAGCAGGAGGCGTAAAAGAGTAGGACAAACTCCCCATAAATTCTTAAAATACATTATTGGTATACAGAGGAAATTAAGGAAACGCAGTTCCATAGTAGGGATAGTTTTTACATAGCCCAAAAAGAAACCAAACTGCTCAAAACTAATATTGTACAGAAAAATGTAGACAAAATAAAGGTGAATAAAGCACCTGGACCAGATGGCTTGAAACCACATGCCCTCAAAGAGTTGAGCTGTGGTATTTCAAAGCCATTGCTTCTGATTTTTAGAGACTCTTTAATGGCTGGATCAGTACCATTAGATTAGAGCAAGGCCAATGTGGTTGCTATATTTAAAAAGGGATCAAAGTATTTCTCAAGTAACTACACACCAGTTAGTTTAACTCCTGCTATATGACGTCCTCCCAGGATTACGCCTCGTGAGAGCACCTCATGGGCCGCATTCCAGCGAGATCTGTCATGCGCTGTGTCTACCAGACACAGCAGATGACAGATCAGTATACCGGCTCGTTGCCGGTACCATGTGATCCCTGTGGCCAATCACAGCAGATCACATGATAATTGAACACAATGGATGGCTTCCATTCATGCCATTCATTGTGTACTATTGTGTTGATCTCTGTGATTGGTCACAGAGATCACATGGTACAGACAGGCCAATCACAGCCCATCTGTACCATGTGATTAGCTATGGCCAATCACAGATAATAACAACAGTTAACACTGAATGAATGGATTATATTCAGAAAATGTTTGCTTATAACAATGAAATTCACTGTTATAAGCAATTATAGTGTGTAAAAAAAAATCCTGTTCACCTCAGAGTAGTACAGTGTTAATTGAAAAGAAATGAGTACATTGTTTTTTAAATACTGTCACCAGTCAGTGCCCCTGATTAATGCCACACCAGTTATATGATGATGCTGTGCTGCTTTGGTGACAGTATGTAAAAAATAAATAAATAAATAAATATATATTTTTTAATTTCTTCATATTCCAAAATATTGTGACAGAAAATTACAACTTCAAAAAACTTGCAATGCATCTTACTAAATACACTGGTCTGTCTACTTTCCAAAAGTGGTCATTTAGGGAATATTTGTACTGTGCTGGTATTTTTGGGCCTCAAGAAGTAAGATAGGCCGTCAATACATCAGGATTGATCAATTTTCAGATATACAATATATTCTATAGTTTGTAGACTATAACTTTCCTACAGACTAAATAATATACACTGATTTGGATTATGTATGTCAAACAAAATGTAGCAGAATACATTTTAGTCAAAATTTATGAAGAAAGATTATTTACTTGCAAAATGTTTTAACAGAAAAGAAATGTTTTTGGCAAAAAAATAAATCCATTTAAGATTAATTACCACCAAAAGTCATAACAATTTCTTATGGGTACAATGTTGCATGCAACAGCGCTGTAAGCTGAAAATTGGCCTGGGCAGGAAGGTTGGTGAAAGTGTCTGGTATTGAAGTGGTTAACGATCAAAATTTTAGCAGATGGCATATTTGACCTTCCATTGGGCAATGGTGTAGATAGGGCCTAAGAGCAGTAGACAGACGATATCATTTACTACATCTTTTGGCGTTTTCTTTAGAGTCATTCTTTACTGTGTTTTATTACATTGTTTTCTACTGGGTCATTTTGCTATTATCCACCCATTGCATTTGGCAAGGCCTTTCACAGACAATAAGAAGAAAAGAGATCCATGAACCCTGTCTTCCAAATAGTTTTTTCCTGTGTTTAATATTTTTTGGGTTTTCTATTTCTAAACGCCCCTGCCTCTAAACTCCCCCAAATGCCTATGTGTGCATGGACACATAAGCTAACATGTGGGGGTGTTTAGAGGCAGAAAAAAACAATAGATGCCCCTATGGACAGTGTCAAAAACATCCAGTCTACCTACAAAAATCAGTGCAAGGATTCATTGGTGTTGATGTAATAGCAGGCAATAAAACAGAATACATGAAAATGCACAGTATGGCTGCAAATTAAATAACTGAACTTACACATTTTATACAGTTGTCTTTAAAATATACTAGAAGTTCGTGCATCCGACATATATGTTCCTCTGGTAGCTCCTTGGTCCATACATCTTCATTTACTAGCATATAAAATTCCAACACTTTTTGTAAAAGACATATTTTTTCAGTGTTCTGCAAGGGAAAAATAATAATATAAAGAAAAGACATCATAAGGCAGAAGCTGAATCAGGGACAGTATATACACTGTAAAATTAACAGACAACTTCACAATAAATTTGGTTCTGGGCAGAAACAGATGGAGTAGACCAACTTTCAGCTTCCTATATTTGTCCTTACCACCTGCCACAGAACAAACAAAGGTGTTTCTCTCTTGCAGCTAGTCTTCCTAAACATATAGCTGGTTTATTTGCATTATTGATATGCCATGAGGTATGTTTGACACCATTGTAATAACCAGAAGCATAACTTGAACCTTCAGGGCCCCAGTCTGGTCTGCAATGTATCATGGGATGGGTAAAATGCTCTGCAGTGTGTCATTTGATGGGTGGAATGCTCTGCAGTGTGCCATGTGATGGTTGGAATACTCTGCAGTGTGTCATGTGATGGGTGGAATGATCTGCACACACACACACACACACACACACACACACACACACACACACACACACAGTCTTTCAAAAATTCAGCAGTACAGTACCTTCAATCATACAGCTGGGTACTGCACTGTAGAGGGAGGCAGAGAGCAGAGCTCTCAGGAAGATTCTCTACCAGCTGCACAGGCCCCCTGGAGCAGGCATGGGGTCACCATTGCGACCTCTGCGACCCCTGTAGTTACGCCTCTGGTAATAACAATAATAATGTTGCAAAACATTATAATGTTATTATTATTATTATTATTATTATGTAATAATGTTCCCTTACCACTGGGGAACCCAATAAAAATAAGTCAGATTTCCAGAAAAAGGGCAGAAAGTCTCCCCATCCATTCCATACTGTATGTATGTGTGCACAGCTTATTGCATTAGGGTGTGCACCCCAAAGCTCAAACACACATATGTGTGTATGTATTTAGTATATATATATATATATATATATATATATATATATACATATACAGTCAGGTCCATAAATATTGGGACATAGACACAATTCTAATCTTTTTGGCTCTATACACCCCCACAATGAAACAAACATGATGTGCTGTAACTGCAGACTTTCAGCTTTAATTTGAGGGTATTTACATCCAAATCAGGTGAACAGTGTAGGGATTACAACAGTTTGTATATGTGCCCCCCACTTTTTAAGGGACCAAAAGTAATAGGACAATTGGCTGCTCAGCTGTTCCATGGCCAGGTTTGTGTTATTCCCTCATTATCCCATTTACAAGGAGCAGATAAAAGGTCCAGAGTTAATTTCAAGTGTGCTATTTGCATTTGGAATCAACTCTCAATATGAGATCCAAAGAGCTGTCACTATCAGTGAAGCAAGCCATCATTAGACTGAAAAAACAAAACAAACCCATCAGAGAGATAGCAAAAACATTAGGTGTGGCCAAATCAACTGTTTAGAACATCCTTAAAAAGAAAGAATGCACCGGTGAGCTCAGCAACACCAAAAGACCCGGAAGACCACAGAAAACAACTGTGGTGGATGACCGAAGAATTCTTTCCCTGGTGAAGAAAACACCCTTCACAACAGCTGGCCAGATCAAGAACACTCTCCAGGAGGTACCGTATATACTCGAGTATAAGTCGTTCCGAGTATAAGTCGAGGCCCCTAATTTACCACAAAAAACTGGTAAAAATTTATTGACCCAAGTATAAGATGAGGTTGAGAAATGCAGAGGGTCAACAATGCCCATCTGCAGCTGCCTGCCTCCCTGTGTCCTGTGCAGCCTACCTGTATCCTGTGCATGTGTCCTGTTTCCTGTACATGTGTATGTGTCCTGTACATGTGTGTCCTGTACATGTGTGTCCTGTGTACATGTGTCCTGTACATGTCCTGTGTGCATGTGTCCTGTGTGCATGTGCAGCCTCCCTGTGGCGATCTCCATCCTCCCTGTGGCGATCTCCATCCTCAAACGGCGGCCGGCGTGTGATGATAGTGTTCGGCGGCCATTCCACAGTTCAAAAGCCGCGCCTCCTCCTCGTCTGTGATAGGCTGACCGCTGACTGCCTATCACGGACATTCTCTCATTCTCATACCACGGACGAGCATGAGAGAATGTCCGTGATAGGCTGTACACTGACAGCTGTTCAGCCTATCACAGACGAGCAGGAGGCGCGGCTTTTGAAAGCTGCAATAGCCGCCGAACACTATCATCACACGCCGGCCGCCGTCTGCCTGCATGACACGCTGATCATGCAGACAGACGGTGGTGACTCGAGTATAAGTCGAAGGGGACACTTTCAGCCCAAAAAAAAAGGGCTGAAAAATTCGACTTATACTCGAGTATATACGGTAGGTGTATGTGTGTCAAAGTCAACAATCAAGAGAAGATTTTACCAGAGTGAATACAGAGGGTTTACCACAAGATGTAAACCATTGGTGAGCCTCAAAAACAGGAAGGCCAGATTAGAGTTTGCCAAACATTTAAAAAAGCCTTCGCAGTTCTGGAACAACATCCTATGGACAGATGAGACCAAGATCAACTTGTACTAGAGTGATGGGAAGGGAAGAGTATGGAGAAGGAAAGGAACTGCTCATGATCCAAAGCATACCACCTCATCAGTGAAGCATGGTGGTGGTAGTGTCATGGCGTGGGCATGTATGGCTGCCAATGGAACTGGTTCTCTTGTATTTATTGATAATGTGACTGCTGACAAAAGCAGCAGGATGAATTCTGAAGTGTCTCGGGCAATATTATCTGCTTATATTCAGAAAAATGCTTCAGAACTCATTGGACGGCGCTTCACAGTGCAGATGGACAATGACACAAAGAATAATGCGAAAGCAACCAAAGAGTTTTTTAAGGGAAAGAAGGGGAATGTTATGCAATGGCCAAGTTAATCACCTGACCTGAATCCGATTGAGCATGCATTTCACTTGCTGAAGACAAAACTGAAGGGAAAATGCCCCAAGAACAAGCAGGAACTGAAGACAGTTTCAGTAGAGGCCTGGCAGAGTATCACCAAGGATGAAACCCAGCATCTGGTGATGTCTATGCGTTCCAGACTTCAGGCTGTAATTGACTGCAAAGGATTTGCAACCAAGTATTAAAACGTGAAAGTTTGATGGATGATTGTTAATCTGTCCCATTACTTTTGGTCCCTTAAAAAGTGGGAGGCACATATACAAACTGTTGTAATTCCTACACCGTTCACCTGATTTGGATGTAAATACCCTCAAATTAAAGCTGAAAATCTGCAGTTAAATCACATGTTGTTTGTTTCATTTCAAATCCATTGTGGTGGTGTATAGAGCCAAAAAGATTAGAATTGTGACGATGTTCCAATATTTATGGACCTGACATTTTATATATATATATATATATATACAATCAGTGAACAATATCAGTAGGGCAGAAGACAGTGTCAAGATTTGTGTCATTAGTTTATTTTTATTATTTTATTTATTACAATTTTATTTTTATTATTTTTTACAATAGTATTTTTTTTTTTTTTTACAATTTTTGAAGCCCCATTGGAGGGCTTTGGTGTAATATCAACAAACCCCTGATGTCTCACTTTTGAGACAGAGAAGGGGACTTCCCCAGGCAGCAGGGGGAATCTGTGCAGGCACACCTGGCACAACCTGTGCAGGCGCCTATGGCTCTTACGTAGGGTAAGTCACATGCTTTTGCATACCCTGAAGTAATGGGTATTACACATTCCAGCTAAACAGAGTAGTGAGGAAGTGAAAGGAAAATGAGTATGTGCTGCTTGAGGGACCAAGTACTAAAGTAAACTTGCTGCTTCGCCTCTGCTGGCAAAGCACAGGTTTGCCTTTATTTACTAGCATTCATACAAAACTGAAAACTGTTTTTGGTAACAAATTATTTAAACACATGGAAGAAAAACTGATGTAATAATAACTGCTTTTATGACAGGGTAATGCCCCACAGAGGTGATATTAACCCAGGATTCTCAACCAGGCAGGTTGAGGGGCTTCAGGGGCTTTGCTTAATTAGGGGGAGCCCTATGATTTGTTAGCGATCCGGGTGGGATGAAATCTCCAGTCCTGGGTCCAGATTGTGTGAACCACCAGCACATTAATTGGTCAGGTGTGTGCTGGGCTATTAGTGACCAAGACTATGGTTCTGGGCTCCACCCTCCCGAGGAGTCCAGGTGTGCAAGGGAGAAGCCACAAGAGTGCATGTCTGTGCACTGGGAAAGCCAGAGACCCAAGCCTGAGCATTAGAGCAGCAAGGGCTTCTATCTATGTGGACAGGGTTGGCAAGGACATGGTTTGTGGGAGACAGACGAGGGCTTGAAGTGGAATGCCTGTGCAGTACTGCTGTATGTGGAAGCCAGGAGGCTGGATAACTATTTTGTTGCATGGGTAAGCCAGAAGGCTGAATTTACCGTTACTTTGTGTTGATGGTGGAAACCCCCTGCAAGGGAAACTCTTTGATTTTGTTTTCTGGAACTTTGTTTGAACTTCTTTTAATAAAAGTGGGGGAATTTATGCTGGGAGGGGGAATTTGAAGTGGGGGGGAACTATTTTTTTGGGGGGGGGCATTTGTGCTGGGGGATTTGGGGGATGGGGGGGACAAAGATTTCTTCTGGGAATGGGGATTTCAGCAAGGGACACATTTGTACTGGGAAGAGGGGAACCTATGCTAAGGGGGTAAGCTTGCAGATTGGTGCTCAATTTTTTTAAGGGGATTTTTTTTTTTTAATATCTTTATTGTTTTTTTTCTTTTAAATGACAAGTAAATATCCAAGTATAAAATACATCACTTAACATCCACCAAATACTAGTACCTTAATTAGGTCCCCCCCCTCCCCCCTTTTTTATTGCTAAACCCCTGCCGTGACTCCCGACCCTATCCCTTTCTCTACTCTCTTTAATTCTACATATCTCCCTGTGTGCTTAAACTCTCAACAGATCTAACATTTACTTTCAAATCGTTCTATTCCCTCCTCTCCACAAAACCAAAACCTGAGATATTCCATATTGTAAATCTCCTCTACCTTTCTACACCAGCTTCTCATCTTAGGACTTTCCTTCTCCTGCCATTGCCAGGGTATTAAAGTTTTAGCTGCATTTGTTAGATGGGGAACCAATGTTCTCAGGTAATGTTTGATTGGCATTCTTACCCCATGAAACAAACACCTCCATGGATCTTCCACAATCTCTATATTAGTGATCTCTTTAATTACCTCCAACACCTCTCTCCAATAGTTTTTAATTTTTGGGCACGTCCACCATATATGGGACATCTTTCCCACCTCCCTACACTCCTGCCAGCATAGTCGTGAGACTTCCTTATGATATTTATTTGTCTTATCCGGTGTTATGTACCAGCGTGCTACACATTTGTAATTCATTTATATAGTGTTACTATCTATTGCCGTGGAATGTGTCATCTTACAAATTTTCCCAAAATCCATCTCTCCCTTCCCCAGTTCATGTTCCCACTTTGTTATGAATGGCAATATTTCTGGCCCCTCCAATCTCACATGCACTTTGTAGATCCTTGAGATCCCTCTTTTTGTTCCTTCTGTCATACATAACCGCTTGAACGGTCATAAGTCCTCCTCGGATCTTACTGGCTGGGGCAGTGATGTAACGAAATGTTTCAGCTGGGAGTACTGCCATTCGTCTATTACCATAAACTCATTTTTTTTGTTTTAACTCCTGTAACATGTATATTTTACCTTTCCTCGTGATATCGTTTAGTTGTGCGTTTTATTTTTTAATCCATTCCCCAAACAATCTCCCTTTTCCCAGTGGAAAAAAGTTAGTTTCTTTTAATGGTATCAAGGGTGAATTCAATTCCTATTTTTCCTTCATGTGCATCAAGCCCCAAATTACCAAAATTTTCTTTGTGATAACGTGCATTTTTGCTTATTTCTCTGTACTAAGGTGGTATCCATATTATATTCCCCAGTGCAACACTGCTAATCGTGTTTTTCAATTTAACCCATCTTTTTCTTTGTTCGTTTTTACCCATTCTAACACCCATGATAGTAATATTGCATGATAGTATTTTTTAATATACTGGCACCCCCAGTCCCCCCTGCTTTTTGTCTTTGTTCAGTACAGCGAGGCTTATCCTCGGCTTCTTTTTCTGCCATATAAACCTGAGTAATAACGTTTTTAATGTATTAAAGTATGCTTGTGGGAGGGGGATTGGCAGCATCTGCATTTTATACGTAATCTTAGGCAAAATTGCTGTTTTAAAAATATTAATCCTGCCTAACCAGGAGAGGTGTCCTGTTGCAGTTTTATTAATTTCCGTTTTTATTTAATTCCGGAGCGGAACAATATCTACTTGGTATATTGTCTCTTCAGATGGTGTTATTTTTACTCCCAAGTATTTTAATTCCTTTTCTCGCCATATACAGTATCTCAAAAAAGTGAGTACATCCCTCGCATTTTTGTAAATATTTTATTATTTCTTTATGTTATGTGACAACACTGAAGAAATTACTCTTTGCTACAATGTAAAGTAGTGAGTGTACAGCCTGTATAACAGTGTAAATTTGCTGTCCCCTCAAAATAACTCAACACACAGCCATTAATGTCCAAACCGCCGGCAACAAAAGTGAGTACACCCCTAAATGAAAATGTCCAAATTGAGCCCAATTAGCCATTTTCCCTCCCCGATGTCATGTGACTCGTTAGTGTTATAAGGTCTCAGGTGTGAATGGGGAGCAGGTGTGTTAAATTTGGTGTCATCGCTCTCACTATCTTATACTGGTCACTGGAAGTTCAACGTGGCACCTCATGGAAAAGAACTCTCTGATGATCTGAAAAAAATAATTTTTGCTCTACATAAAGATGGCCTAGGCTACAAGAAGATTGCCAAGACCCCGAAACTGAGCTGCAGCATGGTGCCCAATACCATACAGTGGTTTAGCATGTCAGATTCCACTCAGAACAGGCCTCACCATGGTTGACCAAAGAAGTTGAGTGCACATGCTCAGCATCATATCCAGAGGTTGTTTATGGGAAATAGATGTATGAGTGCTGCCAGCATTGCTGCAGAGGTTGAAGGGGTGGGGGATCAGCCTGTCAGTGCTCAGACCATACGCCACACACTGCATCAAATTGGCCTACATACAGTAAATGTAATCCCAGAAAGAAGCTTCTTCTAAAGATGATGCACAAGAAAGCCTGCAAACAGTTTGCTGAAGAAAAGCAGACTAAGGACATGGATTACTGGAACCATGTCCTGTGGTCTGATGAGACCAAGATAAACTTTGTTAGTTCAGATGGTGTCAAGCGTGTGTGGCCGCAACCAGGTGAGGAGTACAAAGACAAGTGTCTGTACAGTCAAGCATGGTGATTGGAGTGTCATGTTCTGGGGCTGCATGAGTGCTGTCGTCACTGGGGAGCTACAGTTCATTGAGGGAACCATGAATGCCAACATGTACTGTGACATACTGAACCAGAGCATGATCCCCTCCCTTTGGAGACTGGACCGCAGGGCAGTATTCCAACATGATAATGACCCCAAACACACCTCCAAGATGACCACTGCCTTGCTAATGAAGCTGAGGGTACAGGTGATGGACTGGCCAAGCATGTCTCGAGACTTAAACCCTATTGAGCATCTGTGGGGCATCCTCGAATGGAAGATGGAGGAAAGTAAGGTCTCTAACATCCACCAGCTCTGTGATGTCATCATGGAGGAGTGATGTCTAAAAATCAGGTATGGTGTAGTTCCTCGCGCTAAATCGAGTAAGTAGGTGGTGTAGATATAACAGTAGCAAACTAGACTAATATATGTGTAAAATGGTGCAAATGAGGGGTGATGATATCTAAATAGATAGCAGCAAAATCTAAAGTGTTCACTTTCACTCAACAAAATAGAATATAAAATGATTTCGCGCTTTAAAATCTATCACCTCCAAGTAAAGTGCATATGATGATACCAAATAAATAAACGTGCAATATCTAAAGGTGCTCCATAGTGCAACAATACATCAAAGTGCTATGTGCATAAAATACAAATCTGTAAAAATTAATAAGAATTAATCATAATTGATGTAAAGTTCATATTGTGAATCAATATTGAAAGTCTATGTAGTGCTGTTCCACTGGGGTCATTTAATAAAGGTGAAAAAGTGAAAGATGATCTTAAATTTTGTGATCCGGTGACACCGGGCTCTCTGGACTCTCACCTTGAATAAAATTAATAAGGGCATCAAAACCAGATTTTCTGTTCTTGGTAATAATATGGTGTAGAAATGGGACTTCTCTGGTGCTGTAGCGATCTCTCTGCTTAGCAGTACCTGTAAGATGTAGGGATAGAAGGGGGGGTTGCCCACCTGGGCTCCACCAGTCCGGTGGTGTGAACAGGAAGGGGAGAGAGAAAAGATGCCTCCAATGGTGTAGTAGGTTTAAACAAGTGACTATTTATTAAAAGATGAAGTGGTCTCTTACATATAAACAAATAAAAGCAGCTTTAGAAGTAAAAGAGATGAGGAGCGGCGTTGGGGACGCCTCCTTACTAGTTTCCGGTTTCGTCTGTGCTCGGCCACGCCCTACGCGTTACATCACCGCCCGTGACTTCAACTGTCCCCAGTTGAAGTCACGGGCGGTGACGTAACGCGTAGGGCGTGGCCGAGCACAGACGAAACCGGAAACTAGTAAGGAGGCGTCCCCAACGCCGCTCCTCATCTCTTTTACTTCTAAAGCTGTTTTTATTTGTTTATATGTAAGAGACCACTTCATCTTTTAATAAATAGTCACTTGTTTAAACCTACTACACCATTGGAGGCATCTTTTCTCTCTCCCCTTCCTGTTCACACCACCGGACTGGTGGAGCCCAGGTGGGCAACCCCCCCTTCTATCCCTACATCTTACAGGTACTGCTAAGCAGAGAGATCGCTACAGCACCAGAGAAGTCCCATTTCTACACCATATTATTACCAAGAACAGAGAATCTGGTTTTGATGCCCTTATTAATTTTATTCAAGGTGAGAGTCCAGAGAGCCCGGTGTCACCGGATCACAAAATTTAAGATCATCTTTCACTTTTTCACCTTTATTAAATGACCCCAGTGGAACAGCACTACATAGACTTTCAATATTGATTCACAATATGAACTTTACATCAATTATGATTAATTCTTATTAATTTTTACAGATTTGTATTTTATGCACATAGCACTTTGATGTATTGTTGCACTATGGAGCACCTTTAGATATTGCACGTTTATTTATTTGGTATCATCATATGCACTTTACTTGGAGGTGATAGATTTTAAAGCGCGAAATCATTTTATATTCTATCATGGAGGAGTGGAAGAGGACTCCAGTGGCAACCTGTGAGGCTTTGGTGAAATCCATGCCCAGGAGGGTTAAGGCAGTGCTGGAAAATTATGGTGGCCACACAAAATATTGACATTTTGGGCCCAATTTGGACATTTTCACTTAGGGGTGTACTCACTTTTGTTGCCAGCGGTTTAGATATTAATGGCTGTGTGTTGAGTTATTTTGAGAAGGACAGCAAATTTACACTGTTATACAGGCTGTACACTCACTACTTTACATTGTAGCAAAGTGTCATTTCTTCAGTGTTGTCACATCAAAAGATATAATAAAATATTTATAAAAATGTGAGGGGTGTACTCACTTTTGTGAGATACTGTAAATGGGAACTCTTGCTGGAATATCTGCACGTCCTGTTTCTTTATGTTAATATTGAGAAACTCTAATTTTGAGGGGTTCATTTTAAAATTTGATATTCCCCTATAGGTTTTTAGTAGCTTCGTTAGGTTGGAAAGGGTTACTCTAGGTTTGGTAATGTAAAACAATATATCATCGGCATATGCTGCCAATTTGTGCTCTTCATCTGCAATCCTGATCTCCCTATGTCTGGACTCTGTCTGGTCACTGCCAGAAGTGGCTCCAGCGAGAGAACGAACAACAGGGAGGACAGGGGACAACCCTGTCTTGTTTCGTTTTGCATCTCCAAGGGCGTAGATACTGACCCATTGAACTTTACCCTAGTTGTTGAATGGTTGTACAGTGCTTCAATCCAGTTGGTCATCTTTGGGCCTACTGCCATTACTTTGAAGTTCTTCATCATGAATCCCCAGTCTACCCTATCAAATGCTTTTTTCCGAGTAGTAGTCCTGGCGACCCACATCTTTTTATTTCATACGTGAGTAACCCCATTATCCCTCCCTTCCCTTCCTGGAATGCATATGACCTGGTCCGCATGGACCAAGTCGTTCATTACCGTTTTCATCCTACTCGCTAGATCCTTAGCGAATAGTTTCGTATCTGCATTTAGCAATGAGATAGGTCTGTAACTTGAACACAGGGTAGCGTCTTTCCCTTCCTTTGGGATAACTGTAAAAAGCGCTGCTTGGGCATCCCTTCTCATCTCCCAACTTGATCCTATCCCATTCTTATTAGGTACATAATCTAGGGATTAACATTTCCTTGAACCTCTTATAGTAAAATATTGTCAGCCCATCTGGGCCTGGAGTTTACCCTGAGGCTATATCTTTTAGGATCCTACCTATTTCTTCTTCTGTAATGGGTTCTTCTAGGGCGCTTAATCTGTCTTCTGAGATTTTATTCAGACTTACTTCCCTCAGGAACATTTTCATTTTCTCTCTCCTCTCTTTTTCCTGCTCTAGGCTTTCTTTCTGTTTTACTGAGTAAAGTTCTTCATAATATTTTTGAAATACACTTGCTATCCCCTTTGTAGTAAAAACCATTTCCCCTGTACTACTTTGGATTTTCTCTATATAATTTGGAGTTTTTTTTCCTTTTCAGTACTCGAGCCAGTAAGTACTACAGGTTTCTTGTTCTATTAGTTCTTTTAATTCATCTCTTTTTATGGTGAGCTCCTTATACACTTCTTTATCTTTTTTTTTTATGTTGCTGTTTTAAATCACATGTTTCTTTCATTAATACTTCCCTTTTCCTTATTCTTTCCTTTTTTTTCGGCTCCCATTGCTATCAGGATTCCTCTTATTTAGGCCTTGTGGGTCTCCCACAGTGTCGCCGCCGTTACTTCTTCGGTATCACTAGTTTTAAAGTAATGTTCTAATTCTTTTCTTATCCTATCCTCGGCAAATTTACCCTCTCTTGGGCCCTACTTATCCTCATTTTCATTGCTACTGGGGCATGGTCCTGAGAAAGATGTGACTTCTATATTTGTACTAATCACTGAATCCAGTAACCTATGTTCAAGCAGAAAATAATCTATACTTGAGTACGTCCTGTGTACAGGGGAGTGGAATGTATAGTCTCTTGTTTTTGCATGTTGTATCCTCCATGCATCCATTACCTGGTTCTAATGCAATTTCTTTTTTAATATCTTCAATCTAGCATTCCTGATCCCCTGCGCCCGGGACATACTATCTATCTCAGATTGCATACAGAAATTAAAATCACCTGCTATAATAACTTCCCCTTTTTAGAACTCCATTTGTTTCTCAATAACCACATTTAAATATTTTATTGGGTTCTTATTTGGGCAATAGATGTTTGCCAGGGTGTAATCATCCTTGTTTAGTCTCCCCTCTCAGGAACAGGTAACACCCTTCAGGGTCCACCTGCCTCTCTTCTAGCGTGAACCTTACTCCTCTGGCAAACCTGATTGCCACTCCCTTAGCCCGTTTTGTTGTAGAATCTCCATAGAACCATCTTGGAAAATCCTTTGAGCTTAATTTTATAGTTGATTGGGAGAGATATGAGTCTCCTGTAGAAAGACTACCTCTCCAGAGAGTTGATCAATTTCTCTTAAAATGTTATTTCTTTTTGTATATGTGTTTAACCCCCGTACATTATACGACAAAAAGTTCACTCCGGTCATCTTTGCTTGCTGTACTCCCCTCTCCCAATCCTATTTTCTTTACTCTTCCCGAAATTAAATTCAGGATAGTTAAATCCACATACTGGTAATTTCTGCTTTGGTGGGGGGTTCAGAGAGCCCATAGAGATCGGCAGTTCCACGACATTCCTATTTCCAAAAAAGTAGTATTTATAGTTCCCTCAGTTTTTTCCCACCAATCGGGAATCTCTAGAGTTGGCATATCCATTCTTTTACAAAATGTGTCAGTTTCTTCTAGGAACCTTAGGGTTGCTGAGCGACCTTCTTTTCGTCCTATTAAACAGACTGGGAAGCCCCATGAATACTAGATCCCGTACTTCTTCATTTGTTCTGTTGCCAGATCAGGAAATACCTGTAATAATATTCTTCGTGTATTGTGGCTTTGAGGCTTTCCCATATCTGTTCTTTATCTTTATAGTTCTGGAATCTCGCAATAACGTCTATATTTTTAGAGGTGTACCTAATAAAGATGTTCTTTAACGGTTTTACTGATACCAATGCAAGTAGTTCCATCACAGGCAATAAGAATAGAAACAACAGAAGACTATTTGTAGTTCTGATAGTGCCCAGCTCCCTTCTTTCCTTCAGGTCAGTCTCTCTCACCGACTGTGTTCTGCTTATAACCTAGCCTGTCTTTAGCTGTTAAATTTTTTGGTTCCAGCATGGGCTTTCCTTTCTGTCTGCCTCTTTCACAGGCTCTCACAGATTGTTCTGTGTATTACCCAAGTGTAATTTTAAAGTTATATCTTTAACAGTTTCATAATGGTCTAGTAATAGTTTTTTTAACCGCTTTAACGGTTCCGGCTGAAAAGTTCAGGCAATATTGGTAGGGGTAGTAAAAAAAAAATTGTAGTCCTGTTAGTACCTGGATCCCAGCTTACTGCCGGATCTTACCATTTTACCATCCGTCCGGTCCCGCAGGCCCCGTTTCCCTTAGAGGATATAAGAGTTACACTGTATATAAATGCCTATACAGGCTTCTAGCCACATGTAGAGTATGGGAAAGAGGAGGAAGGGGCCCCCCACTGAGTCAAACTTCCTCTCTCTCCCAGTTTCATATAAACTTTTCAGACAGACTTTTCTATGAGCCAGTCTCTCTCAGTCTCCCTCACAGGCTGCTTATAGTCTTCAGGGGTAAGAGACAGTCCAATCCACATCTTAAAGAAAAAAAAAAAACAAACATGACTTACCGCCCTCTGTGCAAGGAATCTTGCTGGAGCAGGTACTGGCACAGGTACCAAGTTCAGGGATTCTTTTCAGCTCCAGATAGTTCTTACTAGTCCATCTGCAGCTTCTTCAAGTCCTGGGGCAGTGATGAATTCATAAACTAGACAGGGGTCTGGTGCCCAGATCCGGAGGGTGGGGGTCGGAGTCGGCCTTTTCACAGAGCCGTTTGCTCTTCCTCCAGCTTGGAATAAGAGACTCCTCTCCTCTCTCTCTGCGTCCCTCTCCTCTCACTTACCCCCCTCTCTGGGCTCCACACCTCACCTCACGCCACACACTCGTTCTCTCTCACTCCTACTTCTGCCTTTCAACTAGTGAATAACAGCGCTCCCTGCTCTCGTTGTTCCTCCTGCTCACCGCTGCAAATCACCATCTGTCATCGGGATACTCCCGGATGGCACACACTGCAATGTCCCTTCAGATGAGATTCCTCAGACACCGGCCTCTCAAATTACTGTCCGCATTTGGGTTGTGGAGAGAGGTTTCACAAGCTCAGCAGCAGCAACAACTGACCTTTTGAGGGTATTTTTGCTGACACATAATGCTCATACATCTTGGGGGATGGGGGGCGCAGTTTGGCATGTTCTCCCTGGGCTCTAGATGACCTTGTCCTGGCACTGACAGTGTGCATTAACCACTTGCCAACCGCCTCACGCAGATATACTGCGGTAGAATGGCACAGGCAGGCAAAATCACGTACCTGTACGTGATCTTCCTCCCGCGGGCGGGGGGTCCAATCTGACCCCCCTGTGCCTGAGGTGGTCGGCTTCTGTCCGGGAGCAATCAGAGGCCAATGAAATCCTTCCTCTGCTGCTGTATAGTAAACAGCGGCAGAGGAAGTGATGTCATCCCTTCCTCGGCTCGGTATTTTCCGTTCCGGCGCCGAGGAGAGAAGACATCGATGTGAATGCACAACACACACACACACAGTAGAACATGCCAGGCATACTTTTCACCCCCCATCACCCCACGATCACCCCCCAATCTGCCCCCCCCTGTCACAGTGACACCAAGCAGTTTTTTTTTCTGATTACTGCATTGGTGTCAGTTTGTGACAGTTAGTGTGGTATGGCAGTTAGTGTTAGCCCTCTTTAGGTCTAGGGTACCCCCCTAACCCCCTAATAAAGTTTTAACCCCTTGATCACCCCCTGTCGCCAGTGTCACTAAGCGATCATTTTTCTGTATTAGTGTCACTGGTGACGCTAGTTAGGGAGGTAAATATATAGGTTCGCCGTCAACGTTTTATAGCGTCAGGGACCCCCATATACTACCTAATAAAGGTTTTAACCCCCTGATTGCCCCCTAGTTAACCAAGTTATTTGCTAAGAGGTATAGTGAATATTTTGCAGACCTCACTTTTTGTCACAAAGTTTTGAAAATTGAAAAAAGAAAAAAAAAATGTTTTCTTGTCTTTCTTCATTTTCAAAAACAAATGAGAGCTGCGAAATACTCACCATGCCTCTCAGCAAATAGCTTGGGGTGTCTACTTTCCAAAATGGGGTCATTTGGAGGGGGGTTGTGCCACCTGGGCATTCCATGGCCTCTGAAACTGTGATAGGCAGTGAAGAGTGAAATCAAAAATTTATGCCCTTAGAAATCCTATAGGCGGTGATTGGTTTTCGGGGCCCCGTACGCGGCTAGGCTCCCAAAAAGTCCCACACATGTGGTATCCCCGTACTCAGGAGAAGCAGCTAAATGTATTTTGGGGTGCAATTCCACATATGCCCATGGCCAGTGTGAGCAATATATCATTTAGTGACAACTTTGTGCAAAAAAAAAAAAATTGTCTTTTTCCCACAACTTGTGTCACAACATAAAATATTTCATGGACTCGACATGCCTCTCAGCAAATAGCTTGGGGTGTCTACTTTCCAAAATGGGGTCATTTGGGGGAGTTTTGTGCCATATGGGCATTTTATGGCCTTCAAAACTATGATAGGTAGTGAGGAGTGAAATCAAAAATTTACGCCCTTAGAAATCCTGAAGGCGGTGATTGGTTTTCGGGGCCCCGTACGCGGCTAGGCTCCCAAAAAGTCCCACACATGTGGTATCCTCATACTCAGGAGAAGCGGCTGAATGTATTTTGGGGTGCAATTCCACATATGCCCATGGCTTGTGTGAGCAATATATCATTTAGTGACAACTTTTTGTAAATTTTTTTTTGTCATTATTCAATCACTTGGGACAAAAAAATTAATATTCAATGGGCTCAACATGCCTCCCAGCAATTTCCTTGGGGTGTCTACTTTCCAAAATGGGGTAATTTGGGAGGGTTTTGTACTGCCATGCCATCTTAGCACCTCAAGAAATGACATAGGCAGTCATAAACTAAAAGCTGTGTAAATTCCAGAAAATGTACCCTAGTTTGTAGACGCTATAACTTTTGCGCAAACCAATAAATATATGCTTATTGACATTTTTTTTACCAAAGATATGTGGCCGAATACATTTTGGCCTAAATGTATGACTAAAATTGAGTTTATTGGATTTTTTTTATAACAAAAAGTAGAAAATATAATTTTTTTTTCAAAATTTTCGGTCTTTTTCCGTTTTATAGCGCAAAAAATAAAAACCGCAGAGGTGATCAAATACCATCAAAAGAAAGCTCTATTTGTGGGAAGAAAAGGACGCAAATTTCGTTTGGGTACAGCATTGCATGACCGTGCAATTAGCAGTTAAAGCGACACAGTGCCAAATTGTAAAAAGTGCTCTGGTCAAGAAGGGGGTACCATAAATCCTTCCGGGGCTGAAGTGGTTAAAATACCTCCAATCCACAAACCCACATTGCAGAGCTGGGGCAGTTGCTATGCCAAGCAAGAAAATAAAATCACAATGTCATGTTTCAGAGACAAAAGCAACAATTTTTAAACAGTTACTTGTAGAGCATGTAAGCGGTTTGATTAAGGTCCAAGGCCATAAATGTAATAGGGAGAGATGAGTCCTTTTTTTCCATAAAAACAGATAATTAGATATTCCAAACATGAGTGTCCCAATATTTGTAGAGACTTGCTGCCCTGGCTGCAAGTATTTGTACTTGGCCACTATGTCAGAGGAAGAAGTGAGGCATATTTAATGTAGGCCAAAAAAAAATATTTCACAATCAAGAGCCAGAAATATTGTATGGACACACAGCACACAGTGTAAATGTGCAATGCAAGGTTGAGACACTAGGCAGGTTTTATTCTCCTAAATTAGAGTGTGCTTTTCTGGGGCCACATGCCAGAAAAACTGAACTGATTAGCTGGTAGCATTCTATGACAGAGGGAGATCCAGCAGACCTGATCTTGGATAAATGAATCACGGTTTCTTTTTTTTCTTAGACTATAGATGTAAACAATTGTAAAAATTAGATTTTCACCTTACTGTAGATTTCTCATGACTATGGTCTCCGCCTGCTCAAGTGGGCATTAGCAAGCAAAGTTTGTCCCCACTAGGGTGGGTTGAGCCCCACATGATATATATGCGACTTGTGTGCAACTTTGATGCCCCGTACACACGGTCGGACTTTGTTCGGACATTCCGACAACAAAATCCTTGGATTTTTTCCGACGGATGTTGGCTCAAACTTGTCTTGCATACACACGGTCACACAAAGTTGTCGGAAAATCCGATCATTCCAAACGCGGTGACGTAAAACACTCGGGACTATAAACGGGGCAGTGGCCAATAGCTTTCATCTCTTTATTTATTCTGAGCATGCGTGGCACTTTGTCCGTCGGATTTGTGTACACACGATCGGAATTTCCGACAACGGATTTTGTTGTCGGAAAATTTTATAGCCTGCTCACAAACTTTGTGTGTCGGAAAATCCGATGGAAAATGTGTGATGGAGCCTACACACGGTCGGAATTTCCGACAACAAGGTCCTATCACACATTTTCCGTCGGAAAATCCGACCGTGTGTACGGGGCATTAGACATGTGCAATTCAATGTGGTTTTGTTTCCTTTATTCATTTTCTAATTCTAAATGTTTGGAACAATTGGAATTTGAAACGGTCAAAAATGTATCGACCGATCCGAATTCTGTGTGAAGAATAGCTGGTTGTTAAGGAGCAGGCCAGGAAGCTGGCCATCTCAGCATCAACATCCAATGACTCATTTGCTGTCAGCGGGTTTCCCCACTGACAGCTGCATGAAACAAATGAATAGGGACAATGGCCTCTTCCCCACAACCCTGGCCAGTGGTTGTGCAGGTCTTTGGGTGGAGCACTTATCAGAATCTGGAAGCCCCCTTTAACAAGGAGGCCCCCAGGTCACGACCCCCCATGTGAATTATTATTTTGACAATTCCTTTATTTAAAAAATAAAAATAAAACGTCCCCCTGGTGTGGATCCATCATCAATCACGATGCCTCCCACCACCGACGACCCGAAAAGAAAGGAAAAACCTCCAGTCCCGACGAAGGCTCCTGTCGTCTGCCAGCTCTGCAGACTGCCAGCTCCTAAAGCGGTTGTAAAGGCAGAAGGTTTTTTATCCTAATGCATTCTATTCACTAAGATAAAAAAACCTTCTGTGTGCAGCAGCCCCCTATAGCCCCCATAACACATACCTGAGCCCCATCTCTATCCAGTGCGCAAGTGTCTCTGTCATGTGGAACGTTCCCTCCTGATTGGCTGAGACACAGCAATGGTGCCATTGGCTGATGAGTCATTGGTTGATAAGGACGCGACGGCCAGCTTCCTGGCTTGCTACTTAACAACCAGGTATTTTTCACACAGAATTTGAATCGTTCCAGAAATTTGGAATTCATTAGAGAATAAACAAACCAAAGGAAACAACTTAATTTTTTCCGTCCTGTACATGTCTAGGGACTTTGTAGAGCACAAACAAAACAATGACAAGCCAAAGCCGTAACAAAGTTGCACTCATCCAAAGTCGCATCAAGTCACACTGTAAAGTTGCAATGGAAATCACACAAAGTTGAACAAGGCAATTTGGGATGCAGGGAGGTGTTACTTCAGCCATCAGTAATCAATCAGAATATTATTTTTTTGACATTCTCTAGAAATCTAGAAATCATACCGATTTTCTGCACATAGGGTAAAGGGATGTGCTACTGGTGGCTGGGTGTGCTCAAGGAGATCGGACATGGTAATGGTAAGAGCATGAGATATATTTTGTGGCCTGAGGTGATGAAAGGAGAAGAAGGAGTTGCAGAAAAAAAACATTTGGAGGCAGGCAGGATCCCCTGCATATTTATACAGCAAAATCTGCAGCTGCTGCTGATCCAACACCGTTTCATTTTCACAAATGATAGCTGGTCAACATTGTCCATAGACAGATGCACTCTTTTGTCTGTCATATTGCCTCCCAACCAGCTGGAAACCAGCTGGAAAAGCATTACTTATAAAGTTAGCAATTTTTCCAAGCTGGCATTTAGGTGTTGGGTGGTGGTGGCTGAATATTTTTTCTCACTCTAGCAGCTGGGGCAGCAAAACTTTTCTGCTAAATACCATAGCTGGTGGGATGGGGTTGGCAGAATCAGAGCAAGGTTGCAACCTAGTGACGTCATCATCCTGTGCCACGCCGCTTGTGATCCAAGCCTCGCTTTGGCTCCTATACTGCACAGACTTCCTCCATCTTTGCGGTGACCAGACGAGAGCTCTGAAGCTACAGCGGTGCCTCCCCTGCAAGAATCTGATGACTCACTGCCTTCAACGCCCTTGGGATTTGATGTGCTGCTCTCTGCCAGCAAAAAGGACTGTCTACTACTTGTAGTTCCATCTGCTCATCCCAGAGATGCAACCAACATCATTTACTTCCATGTGATTGGATATTGTTTCTTACAATAAAGTGTTCTTTGATATATTCTCAGAGGTGCCCTTCTCCTTGTCTCTCTCCTAGTTTTACTGGAACTTGCTTCTGGTCTCCCCAGGTGGCAGCCCTTACAGACTCACCTAATCTCTCTTCCTTGATAACCTGCCTTTTGGACTATTATGGACCATATGAGTATTATTGAGGTATCTGAGCGTTGTGCCTTTTTACTTGTTAAAGGTTGTAACCTATGATTACCCCTACTCTTTATGCCCCCATGCAGACCCTCTTTTCCACCGGAGGAGCTGTAGTGTAAACTTCTGACACCTCTTGATATACCATCATCCCAATCACTGGAGGCATCTGAGAGGGAACTATGTATAGTAGGGGTAGAGGTGGAAAGAAAGGAGCGAGGAGAAGGAGTGTGACCCTTTTCCTAATGACTAACATGCTGGTGCTATTCCCAATGAACTGTGTGGTAAGAGGTCAGATGTTTCTTCATACACATGGTACCCAAATGGTCAGTGATATTTTCACACTTGATACACTGGAGGAAGAGAGGGCAAATATAAATGCTGTTGTCTGCTGAAAAAGACCCATACAGATAAGCTCTGGGGACGGGGGGACAACAGCGTCCTGCACTTTGGAGCTCTGCCATCTGGTTGAACAGGGTGGCTGCTCTGTTCCTCTGTAAGCTGCCCCTGGATGACATCATGCCTTTCTGGGGTCATGCCTCTCCCTCACTTTCCTCCTCTATCTATCAGGCACTCATGTACAGTCAGAGATTTCATCATCATTCCCTTCTTCTTCATCACTGGTAGCAAATTTGCAGTATACTGTGGCTGTCAGAACATCACTACCAATTGGTTCTCCCTGCTTGGTGTCCCCTTTCCTCTAGGCTCCTGTTACTCTCCTTCTCAACCTCCGAATCCATGATGTGCATCCTCATGGAGCAAGTGGCTCATGCTGAGCTCAAATAATTCAGCTGACCCCTCCATGACAGTTGGTGGGGTAAAAGCAGGAGTATCTATGAATAAGGAGGCAAAATAAGACGTCTTGGCAGCTGCGGTTGACTGCAAGCTAGTCTGCATCTGGGTGATAGAGAAGGAGGATGATACCAGCTTAATTAGCCACTCCACCACCTCCTTCATGTGCTCTGGCTTTATAGCATGTCCAGCACCTGAAAAAAAAACAAATGTGCCCTGCCTGCAGGTAATGCACCACATCCAAGATCACTTATTTCTCCTGTGGGAAAGGGGCTGCTAGTTCCCTAATAGCTGCACTGGAACTTCTGCCTCTCCCGGTAGGCCTTCCAGATATGATGCTAATAATGTGGGTGTTATTCCCTACTTTCCAAAAAAGTGGCAACCCCCCAAACTATAACTAGCTTATAAGGACGTAATGAAGGTAGGGGCCGGGGCGCCCCAGCTGAGATGGGATTCCCTACTTTCACTTGCAGCTTTTTGAAGAGTTGTATTGGGGGAGTTGTATTCAATGGTACTTGGGTGCACTGTAAACTGTGGTGCTTTGCTTGATTAAACAGCAATGATCTGTTTTGTTCTGCAGCAAAGAAAAGGCAGCTGGTGCGGTGACATCAACAGGTTCACACTGTTGTTGCTGCTGCTGCTGACCACATAAAAAATAAATAGATTAAAGACCCTAACAAAATAAAGCCCAAATAAAGAAAAGTTGAAACACAAAAGAACAAAAAAATTTACTCCAAGCGCCCACCTGCAAACACTACAAGAAAAATAAAATCCTATTATTTATTTTACCTAACGTGGCACCTTCTCTCCAACACTGCAGTGCTCCAGAGCTCCCCGTCGGCCTCTGAAATCTTTGGCCAGTTGGCTTCCAGGTACCAAACTTTGGCCATTTTCTTTGGCCAGACCGAGATGACGTGACTCCCGCACACCTTGGCTTTGCCAAAATTGTACACTGAGCTGTGAGTACAGGGTGTACAGACAGGAAAGGAACTTTAATGCAGAAGAGGCATTGTGGGGTTTATTTACTAAAGCTGGAGAGTGCAGAATCAGGCTCTTCTGCATTAAAAATGAATTCTGTTGCCATTATTTTTATTTTTTTTACCTAAAGTTCCACTTTAGGAAAAAAAAAGAGAGGACAAACTACTATTAAGGAAAAGCAAAGAAACGCCCTAAAAGAACAAAAATGGGGGAACAGCAACAACATAGCAACCACACCTGCCACTGACACAAACAAAAAATGTAGTCATAAAAATAACTATTGGGTCTTAGGAAATCACTATGAATGCAGGTTGACATTTCACTTTCACTAGCCAGCTCAAACTGCAACTCAAAGCAAAGTATCAGTAGAAAATATACAGCATGGAATATACTATTGTACATGCAGTAATGTCACAGTAATGTCCTCCAACAGCATTGTTCCATTCTTCTTGCCATCCCCAAATCAATGGGCACCAAATAAGATGTAATACAACAATGTCCTCCGGTATCATTGCCCTAAGCTGATGTCATTACCAGGTCAACAGTCACCTAGCATGATGTACAGAGTTATCTTTCAGAAGTTAACAGCATGGAGCCTTTTAACATTCAATATACAGGTATATGTGTTGAATTTATCAAAGTAAAGAACAACAGATGTAAACATATACTGAATGTAAACATAGAGCATTTTTTTAATGCAAGCATACCAATTTTTTATAAATGAAAACCAGAAATGCAAACATAGTAATGGTAAAAAAAATGTATACTTTTTTCCTAAGAGGTTAATTGCAGATACCATCACCAGGTCAATAGGTGGCAAACAGAACTCAAGACAAAGATAAAGTCCTTTGTCATCTAACAGTACTAGTTGAAGTAAGTATCAACATTTCCAAAAACTTGAGATAGCACTTGTATTGATACTTTTTGCATAGGCATTTAATTCAGTTACAAACCGTTTGTGCCAGTGTTGCAAACTGTCAGTATTTTTATTGGCAACCAGTAAAAAATAGACACTTTTCTTCTGCCAGTAAATGCCAGTGACAGGAAAAGGTTGCCAGTAAAGAATATGTCTGTGACGCTTGGCTCTGAACTGCGCAAGTACTGCTGCACACTGCTGTGTGTCACTGTGAGAGTCAATTTCATATGTGTGTGCCTGACCATTCTAATTTCTTGTCCTCCTGAGTCCTGTCCCTGAGCTACTTACTTACTTACTATATCGAAAATATAATACATTATTTTTTGCCCTTATATCTACCACTTAAGGACCGAGCCTCTTTCTGAGATTTGGTGTTTACAAGTTAAAAACATTTTTTTTGCTAGAAAATTACTTAGAACCCCCAAACATTATATTTGTTTTTTCAACACCCTAGAGAATAAAATGGTGGTCGTTGCATTACTTTCTGTCACACCATATTTGCGCAGCAGTCTTACAAGCGCACTTTTATTGGAAAAAAATACACTTTTTTGCATTAAAAAATAAGACAACAGTAAAGTTAGCCCAATTTTTTTTTATTGTAAAAGATAATGTTACACCGAGTAAATTGATACTTGTTACGCTTCAAAAATGCACCCGCTCGTGGAATGGTGACAAACTTATACCCCTAAAAATCTTCATAGGCGACGTTTAAAAAATGTTACAGGTTGCATGTTTTGAGTTACAGAGGAGGTCTAGAATTATTGCTCTCGCACTAATGATCGCGGCGATATCTCACATGTGTGGTTTGAACACTGTTTTCATATGCAGGCACTACTCACATATGCGTTCGCTTCTGCATGCGAGTGTGGCGGGACGGCGCGCGTTACAAAAAAAAATTGTCTTATTTATTTTAATTTTAATTTTTTATTTTTATACTGTTCTTTTTTTTTTTTTTTAAATGTGTCACTTTTATTCATATTACAAGGAATATAAACATCCCTTGTAATAGAAAAAAAGCATGACAGGACCTCTTAAATATGAAATCTGGGGTCAAAAAGACCTCAAATCTCATATTTACACTAAAATGCAATTTAAAAAAAATGATGTGATGGTGCTGAATATTGGTGGTTGGTCACTCAAATGCCCTCCATTGTCATATATGGTTAGAGAGAGAATACTCTATTAATAGCAACTTTCAAATGGTGGCTTGTGGTTTTATTTATTACAGGTACTTATATAGAACCATCAATTTACATATATTATAGAGTATATTATAACTTCACATCAGTCATTGTCTTCTAGGAGGAATTTACAATCTAAGGTCCCTAACTGGCATTAACACAAACTAGGGCCAATTTAGATATGAGCCAATGAAGCTACCAGCATGTCTTTGGAGTGTGGGCAGAAACTCTGTGCAGGTAGTGCTGTGGTTGGGATTCAAACCATGAACCCTAGTGCTGCTAGGCAGAAGTGCTAACCATTTAGCCACTGTGCTGGATCACGTAATTGTTCCTTAGTTCCCAGTAGCTAAATGGAAGGTTAATTGTTAACAGCATGTGCAGTTGGGGAGCTGCCAAGTTAGATTACTGAAACTGGATTACATCTGTTTGTGCTGTGTGCCTGCCATCTGATGATAGGAGAAATGAGAGCTCAAATTAATGTTTTATTCCGGAACTATCATTAGAACACAGAGAACAACTGCAAGATGCACATTATTGTGTGCTGTATTTTTGTAATAACATGAGCATTTTCTGTTTCATCTTATTTTTTTCAAGTTTCAAGATAGATACAGCCAATGCTTAAAATCAGATACAACATTTTTTACATTTTTTTTTACTTCACTCTTTTTTTACATCCTGTCATTAGAATAGCTCAGTGACATCATGATGACACAGTACTACTCTTGGGGGGGGGGGGGGGTGATTGGAGATTTTTTTTACACTGTTATTGCTTATACAGTGAAGATCATGATATAAGCAAGATTTTTATGTATTAACCATTCGTGAACAGCTTGCTTATGGTTGTGATCTGTGATTGATGTAGTATATTGTAAGTGTAATTTTCTATCTATCTATCTATCTATCTATCTATCTATCTATCTATCTATCTATCTATCTATCTATCTGGGGAAGTTTTTTAGATGTTTCATTCATTCATCATGATAATGGAAGCATGGGTCTAGAATATAACACAACTTATTGCATACATGGAAGCAACCTACGTGCATAATATACATAGGATGTATACAGTATATGGTGGATGGGTGAATTGCCTCTATACTTGTCATAACAGAAAGCGACTAAGTGTTTTGAATAGGACTCTGAGGGCCTCTGGTCATTGTAATACTTAAAAATACTCTGCTGGATTTAGTCATCTCTTGTAAGTACCTTGTGGACTGTTCTGGAATCCAGTAAATGTCTCTCTCTGGTAGAGAACTACATTGTGGCAGAGATTCATTTTACAATAATAGTTATTATCACTCTTCATCATCCACTAATATTAAATTTGTACTCCTATGACGGTCACTTCCTTCTGGGTAAGTCCAAGCAGTATTCCACAGAGTAATTAGAACCTTATGATCTCTATCCACCCTTCCGACTATGCCCTTCACAGTGTCCCCACGTATCTGAATGCGTTCTCTAAAACTGTAAGTTCCATAGTATGATCTCCTTTGTCCTTTACACTTCTTTTATTTCAGTCATATTCCTCCACTGGTAAGCATTTGAATCATTTAACTTGAAACTTCTCAACTCTGATTATTATGATGCAAATTAGTAGAGTTATTAAAGCGGAGTTCCACCCAAAAGTGGAACTTCTGCTGACTTGTCTCCTCTCCCCCTCTGGTGCCACATTTGGCACCTTTCGGGGGCAGCGGATACCTGTCTTAGACAGATATACTGTTCCCACTTCTGGGAGTCCGGGCCGCGGCCCGTGACTTCACCACTCGGCTCCCTCCTCCTCCCCCTGCCGCCAGACCAGTAGGAGAGAGGAGCGGAGCCTCGCGCATGCGCAGTAGGGTTCCCGGCATGAAGCCACAAGGCTAAACTGCCAGGTTCCCTTACCCGTAATGGCGATGGCAGCACCCGACAGCTGATGGAAACATCAGCTGCGGTGCGGACATCGTTGGACTTCAGGACAGGTAAGTGTCCGATTATTAAAAGTCAGCAGCTGCAGTATGTGTAGCTGCTGGCTTTTCATTTTTGCTGCTGTGGGCGGAACTGCAGTCTGCTCACATAATTTGTAATAAAAACATCTTTGCCCTTCTGAAGCTTCCCTCCAACCACTTTGCATATTATTTTATATATACTGTGATTCTGTACTTGCCAAATATGCTGCAGAAATCTCCCTCCACTGAGTCTGGCTGCATCAGTGTTAACTGTGGGCAGCTGAAGCTGCTGCCTGTTCACTTCCTGGATTTACACAGACACACACAGACAGACAGGCACACACACATATACACACAGACACACATACAGATAGACACGCACACATACACACATTCACACATACAGACAGACACACACACACCACTGCTTGCCTGCACATGTCTCCTCTCTCGATGAATACACATGGGTCTCTCAGCAGTCTCCTCCTGTCTCCTCCCTCATCCAGCACCCTCCAGCCCTGCAGCTTTCCTGTGACTCATCCCTCCTCCACTCTCCTGCCCCTCCCCCTCCCTTGCTGGTGTTCCATCAGATTAGACGACCCGTCAGATTTCGTAACCCGAAGTGACGTTCCGTGACGGCCATCTTGGTACACCCCGCACTCGCCCACACCAAGCCTACAGGCAAACAGACATCTTTTTACACCCAACGAAATCTTGCATTTAACACTTATTTTTAGCACTAAACTATGCTTATATATGTCAAATACAGTATTTAGAGATCCGTGACAATGTTTTGATGTTGAATTTTAAAAGCATCGGTCTTCTGTCACATTAGCAAACGTGTGAGAATAGCAGGCTTGCCGCTGCTTTTAAAATTCATCATGAAAACAGCGTCACAGACTTCTAAATACTGTATTTCGGGATATAAGCTCAGCTTAGTGGTAAAAATAAGTGTGAAATGCAAGATTTCAGTGGGTGTAAAAAGATGTCCGCTTGGCGACTTCAGACTGTAGGCTTACTGTGGCCGAGTGTGGGTGGACAAAGATGGCCGTGGCGGAACGTCACTTCTGTTACGAAATCTGACGGGTCGCCTAATCTGACGAAACACTGGCAAACTCTCACCAGAGTGAGAGAGAGCTTAACAGAAAGTCAGTCACTAGCCTAGGTAAATGACCAGACTAGAAAGAGGAAGTGAGCTGTATGGGGTATTTACTGGCAGAAAAAAATGGGGCAAAAGATTTAATAGATGGAAAGATGAAAACATAACTGAGGGTCCGGGGCTGCTTTAACGGCGAAGACTTGTTCCTGTTCAGGGGAACGCAGGAATCTCCATGAGTGTTGGGTCTCCCAGACCCGGCATGTCACGGATCGGGGTAAAGGGCCAATGACAGCAGCCCCTTACCATGTGAGCAGGCCATCCAAAGACGGCGTGATCATTTGTAAACAAACTGAAGCTTGTCCGGTTCGGCTCTTCCCCTCTCCACAGCAGCGCTGTGGGCTGGATCTGAAGTTCCCACAGCGCTGATCTTTGCCCATCCATGCTCCATTCGTGCTCCATCCATGCTTCATCCGTGCTCATCCATGGCTCATCCATTCATGCTCCATGTGTTCTCCATCCGTGCTCCACCCATGGCTCATTCATCCATCCATGCTCCATCCATGGCTCATCCATCCATCCATGCTCCATCTGTGCTCCATCCAAGGCTCATCCATCCATCCATACTCCATCCATGCTCCATGCGTGCTCCATCCATGGCTCATCCATGCTCCATCCGTGCTCCATCCATGGCTCATCCATCCATCCATGCTCCATCTGTGCTCCATCCAAGGCTCATCCATCCATCCATACTCCATCCATGCTCCATGCTTGCACCATCCATGGCTCATCCATCCATGCTCCATCCATGCTCCATCCATTGTTCATTCATGCTCCATCCATGGCTCATCCGTGCTCCATCCATGAGTCATCCATCCACATTCATGGCTCATCCAACTCCATCCATGGCTCATTCATGCTCATCTGTGCCACATCATTGCTCATTCGTGCCACATCCATGCCACATCAGTGATCATCCGTGCCACATCCATGCAACATCAGTGATCATCTGTGCCACATCCATGCCACATCAGTGATCATTTGTGGCACATCAGTGATCATCTATGCCACATCAGTGATCATCCAGGCCACATCCATGCCACATCAGTGCTCATCCATGCCACATCAGTACTTATCCATGTCATATCCCTGGCACATCAGTTCTCATCCATGCCACATCAGTGCTCATCCGTACCACATCCATGCCACATCAGAGCCCATCCTTGCCACATCCATGCCACATCAGTGCCACATCCATGGCACATCAGTACTCATCCATGCCACATCAGTGCCACATCCATGGCACATTAGTACTCATCCGTGCCACATCAATGCCACATCGGTTCTCATCCATGCCAAATCCACGCCACATCCGTGCCATATCAGTACTCATCCATGCCACAACAGTTCTCAGTAGATTAAAAAGTAGATTTGAAATGTATGCCCCTAGAACGCCTGATGGTGCTTCCTGCATGTTGGGCTTCTGTATGTTGCCAGGCTATGAAAAAGTCTCACACATGTGGTATTGTCATACTCAGGAGGAGTAGCAGAATGCCTTTTGGGGTGTAATTTGTGGTATGCATATGTGTGAGAGAAATAATGCGTTAATATGACAATTTTGTGAAAAAAAAAAAGTTAAAAAAATCTTCATTTTGCAAAGAATTGTGGGGAAAAAAAACTTCAAAAAAACTCACCATACCTCTTACTAAATCCCTTGGACTGTCTACTTTCTAAAAAGGGGTCATTTGGGGGGTTACTGTCCTGGCTTGTTAGGGTCTCAAGAAATTAGATAGGCCTTCAGTACATCAGGTGTGATCAAGTGTGATTAATTTTCAGTGATTAGAACCACAGCTTGTTGACTCTATAACTTTCACAAAGACTAAATAATTTACACTGATTTGGGTTATTTTCACCAAAGATATGTAGAAGTGTACATTTTGGCCAAAATTTCTGAAGAAAAATGACTAATTTGCAAAATTTTATAACAGAAATGAAGAAAAATGCATTTTTTTTTAAATTTTAGTCTTTTTTCACTTATAGCACAAAAAATAAAAACCCAGAGGTGATCAAATACCACTAAAAGAAAGCTCTATTTGTGTGAAAAAAAGGAAAAAAATCATATGGGTACAGTGTTGCATGACTGAGTAATTGTCATTTGAAACGTGAGAGCACAGAAAGCTGAAAATTGGTCTTGTTTGGAAAGGGGTTTAAGTACCCAGTGGGCAAGTGGTTAAAGACGTTATATAATGACTAATTCTGTGTATGTAGTGCATGTTCAAACATTAATACCATAAATAATATCTTATTATATTTTTCACTCTAGGAGTATATAATGAGTTTGGAAATTGTAGAGAAATGCTTAAATAATGCATAACAAATTAACTAAACCCATTCGATTTTTTTTGACTAAAATGATTTTAATTGACTAAAATGATTTCAGTCTACTAAAATGTACTGGAGATTTTAGTTGACTAAATATGACTTAAACTAAAACAATTGCAGATGACTAAAATAGGACTAAAACTAAAATGGCATTTTATTCAAAAGACTAATGCCCCGTACACACGATCGGATTTTCCAACAACAAAACCGTGGATTTTTTTCTGAAGGATGTTGGTTCAAACTTGTCTGAATAAATGTTGGCCCAAAATTCCGAACGTAAGAACGCAGTGTCGTACAGCACATACGACGAGCCGAGAAAAAGGAAGTTCAATAACCAGTGCGGCTCCTTCTGCTTGATTCAGAGCATGCGTGAACTTTTGTGTGACGGACTTGTGTACACACGACCGGACTTTCCGACAACAAGTTTTGTTGTCGGAAAATTTGAAAACCTTCTCTCAAACATTTGCTTTCAAACACAGCAAATGTTCGATGGAGCATACACACAGTCGGACTTTCCGACACCAAGCTCACATCGAACATTTCCCGTCGGAAAATCCGACCGTGTGTACGCAGCATAAGACTAAAACAAAATCAAAATTTGCTGCCAAAATTAACACTGCTGTCCAAGAGGCATTACCTAATATGTATATTAGGGAAGGTTCTTTTGGCTAAGTTATGACAGGAGAAACTGGGTTCTCTGAAGGTGTCTGATTGTCGCATGAATATTCCAAGTATCCTGTCATCTACCCTGTCTGTACCTCTGTTGGTTGTCCTGAAAGCCAATAAATGCCTCTCTCTGGAGGAACCAAGTTGCTGCGTGAAAATTCCTTTTGGATTAGAGGAATTTACATTTCATATCAGCTAGCGTAGTCTTGCCTCAAAACCAATAATAACAATAAATATGACTCCTCATCTATATATTACAACAATTGGCTACAGCTAATCACATGGTACAGGTAGCCAGGTACCATGTAATTGCTGTGGGCTAATCACAGATCACAACAGTAAGCAAGCTGTTCAATAATGGAATGCCATTCATGACAGGTTGTATACATTATTATCATGTGATCGCTATGATCAATCATAGCAATCACATGATATCCGGTTACCAATTACTGTCAACTGTAATCCACTGTGTCCTGTGGACATAGCAGTCACAGGAGGGGTGCGCTGCACGATCCTAACCCAGGGCAGGCACAATGACGCAAAATGACGTACATGTACTTAATTGTGCCGCTCGGCAAGTGGTTAATGCAGTCCCCTCTGCTCCTCCCAGGACCTCCTGCTCTCTAGCTCCCTTGTTAACTCCTCTCATGCTCGCCTTCAGGACTTCTCCAGAGCCTCTTCCATCCTCTGGAATTCCCTGCCCTGGTATATCCGATCAGCCCCTAACCTGTCCACATTTAGGAGATCCCTGAAAACTCACTTATTCAGTTAAGCCTATCCCACATTCACCTAACAACTGTCCCCGAGCCACCCCCCATCAAATCATTCCCTGCATCTATTACCTTTTGTACCACCACCCCCTCCCCTTAGAATGTAAACTCTACGAGAAGGGCCCTCATGTCCCTTCTGTATTGAACTGTGCTGTAATTGTGCTGTCCCCCTCTAGATTGTAAAGCGCTGCTTTTGGCGCTATATAAATTGTGTACAATAATAATACAGTCAAGCCATATGGGAAAAACTAAGGATACCAGAGCATCTAAGAGACTTTCTTCACCAGAATGAGTTCATAGAGGCGGCGTACCACTGGCTTTATCGTGAAATTATTATTGGCCGGCACATATACATGAACCGGGTCAAGCTTGTAAACCCAGTTGCACCTAACCCATGGTGTGCCAAATTGGACAGAAGCATCTGGTGTTGGGAGAATGGACCTTGTATTCGAGTCTAGCCTTCTATGTGTAGTACCTACCAGCAACGTACTCATGTATGTTTACTGTAACATGTTGTAGTTTTGCCACTTTAACATGAAGTTGATATATTTGCATCCCTGATAATTATTGTGCATGCTGTCGTTTTATGTGTATTGTCTGCAATCTGTAACAGCCTGCAAAAATGAAAGGGGAAGTTTTGGCAGGTTGCCTACAAATATGGGTTTATGTTGCAGTGAGTTAGTTAGCCTGCCCAGGCTGTGAAGTGGTTAACTAGGTTCTGACTCCTTTCCTTAGCTTTTTGGGCCCTCCCTTCCCAGCTTGTGATAAAAAAAGTGGTAAAGCTGGGACCCAAAGCCCCCCCCCGCCCGTTCCCGCTTTTGGCTGCAATCGACATGGGATACTGACAAGGACCGCTGCGCCATGGGGTCCTACTGAACACCGGATTACCGAAAAAGCTGCCAAGTGTCTGGACAATGCCGATCGTGGACTTGAACCTTTGTCAAGGTATGCCTGGGCAGCTTTAGTTTAGGAAGTTAGAGTTTGGAAATATATTGCACTGCAACAGTATTCCTGGACTTTGCTTTGAGAAGTTCTTAGTAAAATTTCTAAAACTTTCTAAGCCTGGTCTGAAGTTACTCAAGGGGTGCATGGTAGATTATGGTCTATCTGAAGAACAGGGTCTGTAAAGCAACCCCATTCACATATGAACAGGGAGCTAAAGTGTCCGGTGAACATGCGTCTCAATAAAAAATCCTACAATCAATTCCAACAAACTATTATAAATGTCTCTTCATGCATAAAGCATTTTTTCCAAAACTATGTGTCTTCACTATTGAATAAGATCTTTTTCAGATGTCCTCACATATATACCCAAAAAAGAAAAAAATATATAATGTAGTATGCTCTCAATCAATAAAACATAATATTTACTAATTCTGCTCACATGCTATACAACACCATATGACTTGTATCTTCTTCATACCCCCATTTGCTTACATTCTTCATCAGATTCTAAATCTTTAATAGCTTATATCCCAATAAAACCTCCTCTTACAGTCCCACTGTTAATCTTTAATAATCCTCACGTGTAATCCCCCAAACAACTCCAAACAAAGGGTTCAGTGATTGCACTTGTACAACTTTCTCAAATTTCTTCTTGGTTCATAAGAGTGTAAAACGTTCATAAAACTTCAAAACACATACATGAATACTGCTTACATTTTATGTGCAAAACCTATTTCCATGTGATCATTCTCACCACATGCCAGTCTTCAAACCTGCTTTATCCCTTCCAGCATTCACAGGTCTCCAGCTGTTCATAGACAGTAGTCAGACGTTTAAGTACAATCCATGATACGCAAGATGGCTCTGGGAACACGTATGCTTGGATTGTTCGAGTGGGAGTGGGAGCATGGCCAGATACCAGCTTGGCAAGGAACAAGGTGAGTGAGGAGCTGGCTGCTGAAAAAATTGTCTAGAAGGAATCTGATGCTTTATATTCAACCGCACATTGGGGAGCGCCACAATTGGGAGCACCAAGAAGAAATTTGAGAAAGTTGTACAAGCACAATCACTGAACCCTTTGTTTGAAGTGTGGTAGAAAGTTCCCATGGTGAGGAGGACCACAGGTGTTTGATTTTGCACAGTTGAAAGCACATAAAATGTGAGCACCATTCATGTATGTGATTTAAAGGTTTATGAATGTATTACACTGTTGTGAGGTTTTTTTTTTTTGGAGATTACACGTGAGGAATATTGAAGATTAACAGTGGGACTGTAAAAGGAGGTCTTATTGGGGTATAAATTATTAAAGATTATTAGTCTGGTAAGAATGTAAGCAAATGGGGGCATAAAGAAGACACAAGTCATGTGGTGTTGCTTACACATGTGAGCACAATTAGTAATGTTTCATTGATTAAGAACACACTACACTATATAATTTTTTTTTGGGGGGGGGGGGGGATGTGGGGACATCCGAGGAAGATCTTATTCAACAGCGAAAATATTGAGTTTAAAAAAAAAAGAATGCTTTATTAGACCCAATTCAGTTTTGTGGGTCAGTCAATTTGGTAAGGCGCTGGTACACTATATGCACGAATAGACATTTCTAATGCCGCGTACACACGGTCAGACTTTTCGTCTACAAAAGTCAGACGGACGCCAACAGACCAAAGCCAGCTGACAATCCGATCGTGTGTGGGCTTCCCCGGACTTTCAGCTGACTTTTCCAGTCGCAAATCTGACGGACTTTAGATTTGAAACATGCTTCAAATCTTTACGTCGTAACTACGCAGGACCCAGAAATCCGCTCGTCTGTATGCTAGTCCGACGGACAAAAACCCACGCTAGGGCAGCTATTGGCTACTGGCTATCAACTTCCTTATTTTAGTTCTGTGTACGTCATCACGTTCGAATCCGTCTGACTTTTGTGTGATCGTATGTAGGCAAGTCCGTTCATTAGAAAGTCTGCCAAAAGTCCGTCGAAAGTCTGTCCGACGGGCTGTCGGACTTTTGTAGCCGAAAAGTCCGACCGTGTGTACGCGGCATAATAGTTTGGTGGAGTTGATTGTGGGATTTTTAAATGAGACAATGCTGGGCTCGAAAAAAAAAAAAAAAAAGAGTTTATAACAAAAGTGAATCCTCTAAAAGAATGCAAAGAGAGCAAGAGTTCCAGTCCAGGCACTAGGCACTCCTGTTAGGCTAGTTTAGTAATGCAACATGACAGGAATTGTATACAGATGTCCTATCTAACAGAAAAAGATCTTCTTGGAATTACAGACATAGCTAACAATCACGGCTTCCAAACAGTAGCAAAATATAAACAAAAACAGAGCAGCTCATACAGGCCACATGTAGGATTCAGGATATATAAAACTTTACCACAATGAAAAGGTAAATTAGGCAGGGTGCTGTTAGATCTTACACAAGTGGTCAAGCAGGACACAATGGATTAGGGTGGAGATGTGCTTTAGCCTGTTTCAAGGAAACTCTTCACTTTCTTTCCAAAAGTGGACTTTGGCAGACAAATCATTGGTTTGGAATTGACTGTGGCAAATATTGCAAATATGCAGGAACAAACTCAAGAAGATTACATGTTTCAGAGGGAGTGGTTACTGTTTTCACTTTACTGTTGTAGTTGAAAGAGAGCTTCAAGAGAAAGCCCCATCTATATTTGATTTCAAATGTCTGCAACACATTGAAGTATTGTTTGAGTTCTATGCATTTTTTTATATGATAAAAGGTGCTAGATCTGCATATTTTTAAATGGGTATCCTGGAGATATAAGCTGCCTGCAATCCCTTGCTGCCAGCATTTTGATTTCCATTGTCTGACAGAATGTTGACTTTACTGTAATGTCCCTAGGTCCCTCTGGTCTGTTTTGTCTAAGGGAAAGGTATATCTGATCAATTTCTAGGCTTTCAATAGGTATTTTTATTGTTGAAACATCAAACAGTGGAAGTGAGATCCACTATTGACTCTGGGAGACCTATTATTTTTAAATTCCCCCTTCTAACATTATTTTCATGATCTTCGATTTTAGTAAGGGCAGAGGAGAAATTATTACTTATTGGAGGCATTGGAGCCCATTTACTAAAGGCAAATGGGCTGTCCACTTTGCAAGAAAAAAGTGCACCTTGCAAGAGAATTTTCCCAAGAGTTTAGTGAATGTAGTGAAATGTCACCTTTTAAGGAATTTTGCTTGCACATGGTTGAATGATGGATGTCAGCAGAACTTTATCTCATATACTAAGTTCTGGGGAAAGTTTCCTTTCAAAGTGAACAGTCTTTAGTACATAAACGAGAACATGTCAGTCTTTCTCTTGGGAATCCAGCACCATGATAACATCATCCAGTTTGCATTCCAGCTGGTCTGCGCAGGCTCCTATTTTATAGTTTTCATGTGTGAGGCTATTTGTTAGTGTGTTTGTAGTGGCCGTGAGCTCAGCCTGTATCATGGTCTGGAATTTGTATACCAGAGCGGTATCCCAGACAATCTCCCTTGCTTCTCTTGCATTGCCCAGTGAACAGGGCATGCTATCTAGGGAGGAAGTGTCCACAACTTCAGTGAAGGGGTGTGGAGAAAGGTATTCAGCCTCCTCTGGCGTTGCGGCTGCAATTTTGTCTGTGGAGTTTTTCTGGAATCTCTTGATCCTTTAGCACCTCGCATTTCACTGTTGCATTGTTACTGGGGCCACAGGGATGTTAGCTCCAATGTTCAGGAGTCACTGAACTAATCTAGTTAGTGGCCATTTTGCTTGTCTGCTGACTAGTAACCCCCATTACATGAATATTGTCAAGGAACCATCATTTCTACCCCTTTGTAAGCAGCTTTGCCACAAATTTGCACTACTATGTGGTAAATACTATGAAAAGTATAATTAGTTTGTGACATGTTGTGGTATCAGGAATAAACGCATAGTTATTGGATGAACAGTGTAGTTGTCTCATGTTGAAAAATGTGAGTAATTGGCTAGGTGGGCCCCAGGACATATGTTTTCCTGGTGTGCCCCAGTGTCTGTTTGCTCTTGAATCACACAGTTCAATTCTGCAACTGACTGAAACCCCACACATACACACTGACTAGCCACACAGGTAATCATTCATCAAACCAAATATCTACAAAATGACAGTTGAATTTTGACTCATTTCCAATATTGAGAGCCTCTTTGACAAAATACATATAGTTGCTCCAAATATAGTTTGAACATTAACCAAATCTCTGTTGCATGAATGTACTGACATCAGTAAAATACAATTACCGTACTTGATGTTGCCTGAGGCTAAACTGATGTCAAAGAAGGCATGTCATCTTGTCACTCTGCATCATTAAATCTTTTAACATGCACTCTGCTACTGAACATCAGCTTATGCTGTTAAGCTGAAATCTTTTAAAATAAGCTTCATTGTATAACAATTAAATATGAATTAAAAATTGTAATACATTATAGTGTAACTGAAATAAGTAGAGCTAATAAACATAATATCCATTTAAAAAGTTGTAACTTAAAGCCGCACTTTTAAATGCACCAACATCAATCATGCAGCATTAAGAATTGATATGCCTGAAGCTAAGCTGAAAACAGAGGTATGTCCCCTTGCCACTTTGCTTTGATAAAGCTTACAAAATGAACTCTACAGCAAAAAAAAAACATTCTGTATGCTATGACACTGGATTCCTTTCACCTATTAAGCTTTGTAAAAGTAACACTTAAGGATGACCTGTCAATAAATAAAAAAAGAAAAAATCTGTACATGAAACAGGTGTAACACTCCTCGCACCTAGGCAGCATGGAATGTCCCTTAAGGAAGTGTGGCTATCATATTAACATTTTCTTGGCTTCTTGTGGAGTAAAGCAAACAGCTGAGTGGCAATCACTTTAGTCTTTTCAATATTTTATTTGCACAATAAACTTGTGGAGGGAGGGCTAGGGGCACAAGATATCCAAACTTAAACAAATAGCAAAATATCCTAGGCTTTTTTTATAAAAAGAAAAAAAATGAATGGTGCTTTAATGTTTCTGTAGCAGCCTCCCAGAAGTAACAGAATTACTCGTTCCAGTACTAACAGATCCTCTAACAGCAATTATTGATGGCCCTAATTTGCTCAGTAGCATCCTCCCAATTATAATAGATCCTTTAGGAACAACATCTGTTAGCCCTAATACTTTAACAGCAACCTCTTAATAGGAATCTAACCCTATGCAAGCAGTCACAGATAGTGAGTAATGAGAGATGAGTAATGAGGTCTCCAAGCAATGTCTATCTGTCAACAGCTCTCAAGTTCTAGTGGACATTCTTCAGAGCAGTAGACCCCTCTAAAGAGGCTACAGACAGTTAGCCATCTTCCTGTTTCACTTTCCTTGCAGTATTACTAAAGGCAAAACTTTATTTTTTTGTTTTGTATAGAGTAAAGATGGATTAGAAGAGGTGTCAGTTTTTATTGCTGTCTGAGCTTCTGTTCAGGAGATTCACCCTCTCTATTTGTCCTGTTTACCATTATCATTGAAGGTGAAAATAAAATAAAATACAAACTTTTGTGTTGTCCCCAGAAAAGTACGAGAGGGGAAATCTTACAATGGGGACACTAATTCTAGTGGCCTGGGGGCCCCACATGGAATTCCCTTAATGTGCAGGGATTTCCTCCCACTTCCTGATTAGCTATGGGACAGGAAGTGAATATGAATCTCTGCAATGGGACAAAGATGGTAAACAAATAAATACAAATCTGACGGGGTTATAACCCTCCCCTGCTTTATCCAAAATAAAAAGGTTTTGCCTATAGTTCTACTTTAACACAGAATGGCCTGGATTTTTTGAGCCTTGACTCAGGCCCCTGACAGGGGCTAAGACCTCCTCACTATGGCATTCTGTCCAACCATCAGCCCATAAGGATTTTTTAAAATACCCTTCTAGAAGGTTGCTTCAAATATTAAGCCACTTCCTTCAGCTCACATCTCTTTCAAGCAAAACTTTCATTTATTGGCCAAAGCAATTTAATTCAAACATTCACAACCAAATACATTGCTACTTCTTACACTAACTACTGGAGACAATTAAACAGCAGCAGTCAGAAATAACGTCCTAAGCTAAGGAGAAACACTAAGCACAAAAAACATATACAAAACACAAGTTAGCTACTACCCAGCTGCAAATGCACTAAATTTAGCTAAGGACACTCCAACTTAAGGCAGGGTCTCTCAACAGATATAGTTAATAAGCATATAAAATACAGCACTTTCATATAGCTATCAATACACAAACAAAACCACACCTCAGACTGCACACTACAGGTGGATTGAATGTTTCACCACAGACATCAGCAAAGAAGACACATACCATAGTCAGATCTGTTAAAAAGTAGAGTATGTTTTAATAGCTGTTAATAGCTTTGATTTGAATTTTCTTTTTTGATCTACTTGTATACTCTTTCTGAGCTACTTATTCTATCATTTAAGATTTCAGTAAGAATTAATGACTTTTTTGGATAACCAGCCACAGACCTCCTTTTAAGTCCTCCTCACTTCTACCACTATAACCTCACAAAAAAAAAGATATAAATGAAAAACATCAGAATTCATATTGTTCAGTTTCCTAGACATTGTCAATTTGTAAATAGCATAAAGGTACAACAAGAAATAGTGAGCCACAGAGTATGAAAGATAGCACCAAAGAATCAATATTCATACAAATGAATGAAATATTTAAGTGCTTTAAATTAGTTAAAAAAAACGCTTTTTATTGGTTTTTATATGTATATAATAGAATGTATACCATTCAGCTGGCACACGTGTACTAATAACTGCTCAGAAACAGGTGGAAGACACACTGACTGGGAATCACATATCTATATTGCATTTAGATTATACAAGCATTACATGCAAGTATTCATCTGACAAATTGCAAGGTGTCCCCAGAAATTATCTGCAAATATATGGCAAGTATAGTGGTCACGCAACACCTTTGCTTGTCACTGTGAATCAGTTCTATTTATTTCCAATCACTCCTTACAAATTTCAATGGGGACTGCGTAATTCGCACATATTTATACAGGCATACCACAAAGTACCTTCACTTGATGTAGGGAGCATATCACAGAATCACATAAGTGCCTAAACACTAATTGTTACATATAGTTACATATAGTTACATAGTTAGCAAGGTTGAATAAAGACACCAGTCCATCCAGTTCAACCTGAGTGAGTGTGGGTCTACAACCCTGACCCTTGTCCCTAACCCTGAACATCGCACACTCACATCAATCCCTACCCTCAATCCAAGGTCCCCATTCATATACTAGGGCCAATTTTGGACAGAAGCCAATTAACCTACCAACATGTCTTTGGAGTGTGGGAGGAAACCGGAGCACCCGGAGGAAACCCACGCAGGCACAGGGAGAACATGCAAACTCCAGGCAGGTAGTGTCGTGGTTGGGATTCGAACCAGCGACCCTTGTTTACTGCTAGGCGAGAGTGCTAACCACTGCATCGCTGTGCCGCCTAATTGTAATAGACATTTGCACACATCAGTAGTTGGGATGTGTAAGAAATACATTAAAGCATTAGAAACAATAGCAGTCATACCATATTTAGTTTTCCCTATTATAAGAAAACACTTTTCCGTTGTATTCACTTATTAGGAAATTGAACTTACACTGAGTTGATCAAAGTGGTTGTTGAAAATGAGGAGTCGGTTTTTTGGGGTAGGCATGTCCTGCACGCAAAAGTACACAATGTTAACCAGGTAAAAAATCTGCAAAAGAATATGTGAAGAGGAGGAATAAAAGTGAAAGTTATTTTCACTTACCTTGATTTGAAAATTGAACAGGTTATGACACGGTGCCCTTTTACTAACTATACAGTCGCTTACACCTTGCATGAAAGCCAGAGGCATCAGGAACAGGCAAGCACATGTAGCAGCCAATCTCATGTTCTAGAATCATAAGGGACGTAACATTCTGAAATGTAACAGCAAGGGAACAGTCACTCAGTTTGGTTATTATTGAACTGTCTTTTCAACTTCTTCTGTTCTTCAATGCTTGTCTTCTGCTGTCTGTTCAGTTGTTTTGTGTTTTTTTTTTTCCCTTTATATCCTTTGCCAGGTTTGTAAAGCCATTGTAAGGTCAGACTTTCACCTTCTTATCGATCCTCAGTCTTGTCGCTTGCTGCTTTATTCTTGTACAGTTTGTAAATGTGAGGCAGGAATGCTTACAGGAACCGGAGGAACCGGAAGTATTTAAATATGGTCCCAAGAGTGCAAGAATGTGGATTTGGCAAAACAATAAATCCTGTGATGACAAAGTATTTATTAATGAGCCTCTTTTCTGCTTGTATTAAGAACTTGTACAGCAGTTACAGAAACATCTGAAGGCTTGCAGCTGCTACTTGTGCTGATCATAAACGCCTGTCTTCTTCTTGTATTTGACTAGGAAAAGTCAAACACCCACAAATAATCTGATAACTAGGTCAGATAACGACAATTCTGCTTCTGAATTTAATTGTTCAAGTGCCTTTCAAGTCACCATTTATACAGAGTGAATGGAAATATTTGCTTTTTCAGCTACTGTTTCAGTTGAAATAAATTTGAAAAATAGAAAAATTAGGTCAAATAACATATCTGACCTAAAAATATTTCGTAATAGGACTAAAAAACAAACCATCCAATAAACCGCAACGAAAATGCTTATGTAATTGAGAAGAATTTAAAAATGATCATTTGTAAGAGTCTTAATTCCATTCATTAGCAAACATTTAATTGCAAAGGCAGTCCTAGTCTAAAATTAAGTCCAAAGTACACCTCTGTGTTTTAAAGCCCCACTTAAGAACTACAAAAAAATATCCTTGCAGTAGGGCCTCCCATCCCCCTCCTTGCACTTTAAGGGTTGAGCCCGGGTTCACACCTATGCGAATTAGATGTGCGTTTCCCTGCATCTAATTCGCATAACAGGAGAATGTGACTGGCTCCCTATGGAGCCGGTTCACATATCTCCGGGGCAGCTGCCGAGCGCACTGCACAAAAATGCTGTGCGTCTTTGGCTCCGTTTTAGGGCCTAATTCAGGCATAGAATCGGCCCTGATTCGTCCCTGAAATGGGGAACAGGGGCGCACAGCGCTCCTGTGCGATCTGCAGCCCGTTATAGTGTGAACCCGGGTTAAAAGCATGTCTAAGTCTAGGAGTCGAGGAATGAGTTATAAATACTTACCTTATTCCTTGCTCAACCAGGCTGTGAAACTGGTCTCCCAAAGTCTCTTCTCTTTTGCTCTCCTGCTGGGGGTCGACCACAATTCAGTTGTCCTGCATTGTATGAGAGGATGGCTAGGGTTTGCCCATGACGTGCAGCATTGGGGATGGAAGGAAAGCACCAGAAGCCTGCACCCAAATACAGAGGAGAAAATAGCCCTAAATAGAAAAGAACCTTTGGTTTTCTAACATATTTAAAATTGAAAATTTACACTACCCTGACCTCTGCAATCTGTTGGTAACAACACCTTACCCCTGCACTCAATGCATTACACACACCTGACCCCTGCATTTGATGCATTACACACACCTGACCCCTGCACTCGATGCCTTACATACTTCTGACAAAGTACTCATTCCATTATGTACCCCTGATTCCTGAACTCTGTTTGTTATATATCACTTAACTCTGCAATCTGTGCATTATGTATCACAGATCTCTGCACTTACACACTCCCGACACCTGCAACCTGTGAGCTATACACTCTCGACCCTTGCATGTAGTGCATTACACATCCCTAACTCCTTACATACTCCTCACCACTACTCTCTGTGCCTTTCATACTCCTAACCCCTGCACTCTGTCTGTTACAAGCTTCTGACCCCTGCAAACTGTGTATTATGTACTCTGACCCATGAACTTACATGAACTGTCATGTACTTTTACATACATACTCCTGACCCCTGCACTTTGTGCATTACATGTGACTGATGCCTGCACTCTGTGCATTAGAAACCACAGACCCTGTGAGTTGCACATCATCGACTCTCACACTCTAGTGTTACACACTGCACCCTGCACCCTATAAACTCTTGACCCCTGCACATTCTGCTTGACAGAATCCTGACCCCTGCACTGTAATACACACTGCTGACAGTGCATTACACGCACCTGACCACTGCACTTAGTGTATTGCACACTCCTGACCCCTGCATTTTGTGCATTACATACGCCTGACCATTGTACAATATGTGCTCCTGACCTCTGCAATCTGTGCGTTACATGTTCCTGACCCCAGCATTACCTACTCCTGATTCCTGCATTTTGTGCATTGTGTGCTCCTAAACCTGGCATTCTGTGCATTAGGTACTCTTGAATGCAGCACTCTGTGCATTACATATTCCTAATCCCTGGACTCTTTGTGGTACACATTCCTGACCTGTGCTCATTGTCTCAGTCACTAACTATTTTAATGAACTTCTATCTAAGGTAGGCTTAGGCAAAGTGTCTGCGCTCTCTTTTTAAGCATACATATATAATAGAAGCATGTAATTTTTAAAAAATCATTGTGCTCTGGTTTGTACATGTCTGTGAGACTCTTGCTTGTGACACAGCAGTTAAAGCATATTTTATGGGATCAAGAACTGTGGCATATGTGTGCCATGCATACAGCAAGTAGGCTTGGGTCTTACTTAGCTATGCCCCGTTAAGCTCCTCCCACTATAAATGCAATTGGTTCACACCCACTGTTTGCTGCAATGCACAATGTGCGCCACATTATCACTCTCCTTGGGGTGCCCAGAGGTGTCCACAATCTTTTACAATCCTAGCAACACCTCAGCTGAGGACCCAACAAATCACAGCAAATGCTATGACTTTATTCAGCTGTGGACACTGTGCTTGTGACCACAATCCTATTCAGCGACTAAGGGCCAATTACAGTTTAACAGCCATTAGTGGAATAAACATATGTGGAACCAAGTATACATTTTATTATGATTAGCATATGCCTATGAATATGTTCATTTGCTTCATTTATTATTAAAGCTTTTTTACCTTTATGCCTTCCCTAGGGTACAATCATTTTTCAAATAAAATAACAATGAGTACTGGATGATGGAGTATGTATTTATATGTTAAAAGACAATGATAACCTATATAGTGCTGACTGATATTTTTTTTAAAGCATAAAAATAGAAAGCTATTCACATGACCAGACATGCCCTATACATCTTTAAAAAGTTCCCATCTGCAACAGTCAGGGTGGATGGCAATGGTTTGGATGCTTCAATGTAAGCTTCCACTGTGAGCTTGCTTGCTCTCTCTCTCAGTGGCGTAAAGCCATGCCTTGGCCACGCCCCTAGGCCTTTCATCATAATGACGTCATCAGGGGGCCAGCTATTTAAATAAAATAACAGTGAGCACAATATAGGTTTTCATTGTCTTTTAATATGTAAATACACACTGAATCATCCATCCATCCACCCACCTGAGCTGCTGAGTTTCTCCAAGAGTCAGAGTCCTTGCTGACTAAGAAGGAAAGGAGTCCATCTAGTGCTGCAGTGCATGTTGACCTTTGTTGTGGGGGTCAATACAGAGAGGTGAGAGTTTGCCCATAAGGGATTCACTGTGGTGGAGGTGTTTTCTACTTGCACGTTCTTGCAGCACTTGCCTGAGTGTGATATACATCACAAGTCATGCGGAAAAACTACATTCACAAGTATATGGACTTTTACTGTTGTATTGTTTATGATTGGTTGATAGTTTTTTCTGTTCTTTTCAGATTATTTGATGTTTGCTGAAAACACATATAACATTGGATTACAGACATTGGTTATTATTATTCACACTTTATTATTCACACAATTTATTATTATTATTCACACAATTATTCACACTCTTGTGCACAGATAATCACATATACATTTACCGATGGGCAATGACAGGTGGCACAGATGGGCAATGACAGGTGGCACTGATATAGCATTGCTGGGCAGATCTGGGCATTGCTGGGCAGATCATTAACATAATAGTGCCAATCAGTGCCCATTTGTGGGCACTGATTGGCACAGATTGGGCACATGTGGATGGCCATGGGGTACATACCTGGCCATCCACGTTGCCCCTTCCCTGGTGGTCCTAGTGGCATCCCTGGTAGTCCAGTGGGGTGATCTGAGGGGGGGGGGCTGCGCTGATAAACAATCAGCGCAGACCCCCCCTGCCAGGAGAGCCGCCGATCGGCTCTCCTCTACTTGCGTCTGTCAGACGCGAGTGAGGAAGAGCCGATCAACGGCTCTTCCTATTGACAGCGTGATCAGCCGTGATTGGACACGGCTGATCATGTGGTAAAGAGCCTCCGCCGGAGGCTTTTTACCAAGATCAGTGTAGCGGTGTGTCAGACTGACACACCGCTCCACCGATCGCCGCGATGCGCGCCCCCGGGGGCGTCATATGACGCTGGACGTCATATGACGCCCAGTCAGGATAACAGAACCACTTCCCGGACGTCAATCCGCTATAGGGCGGGCGGGAAGTGGTTAAATAAAGCTGTCATAAACCCAGGCATATCACACTAAGTAAATATTATTTGCTTATATGAAAAAACCCTGATGACATGACCCCTGATGATGTCAGAGCTTACTGATAAAACATGTTGGGCTTATTGAACGTGACACAACTTCTCCGCTGTTTGTGAAGCAGTCCGAACGCCGATGGCGTCTTTTTAACACGTGCAAGCGTCAGCTGCTAAAGGAAAAACCCTTCGTTTTTAAAACCTCTTTTTATTTGTTTTTTAATCTGTTTTTAATGAATTCTTTGGAATAAACTACAACTTACTTCACTATGGAAGTTCTATTTTTCTTTATTCCCCACTAAAACTTTGTTTGCTGCCGTGGGTATGGAAAATCACTTAATCTGGAGCTTACCCCTTTCAAACATCCGATGATTGGTACCGATCAAATCTTGATTGCGATAACCATTGGTGAGGCCGATTTGGATTGTCATTTATGCCTATATGACTACCTGTAATGGGTGTCATGGGATTTCGGTGAGTAGGATGTGTGGCAGGTGTTGATGGTGGTGGAATAATTTAAACAAGATCTGGAACACAGTTTATGATTATTGAACACTGAACGAACTTTATTTTCACTATTTACTGTTTTGGCCAATACCTTTTGGTTTATTCACATATATATATTTATTGGGACTTTATATATACATAACCAAAAGGTCATATACACACATTTTTTATCTAGAGATTTTTCACGTTTTTTTCACTGTCAATATCTACTGGAGGGACTTTACTAAAATAGTAGAGGATGTGCATTTAGCAACGAGAATAGTGTAAATCATATTTTATTATTTCTCTTGCTTGTGATCAGTTATTCATAAAGAACTTAAACAATTGCAAGTAAAAGGATGGAAAAATCCTTTTAGCAATTTAAATATCTTATTTAAAGCCTTTCCTTTCAATAAATTATTGTTATCTACTTGCTATGTGCAGGTAATTAAAGTCTTGTTTGCCACACATTGAAATGAATGTGTTGTAGGTGAAGTTGTTTTTAAAAGAAAGTTCCTGTTGTGCCATAGAAAAAAATGGTAGCTTTGTTGGCAATGCATACTGTGTGAAATGAGACTGTTAACCCTTTTTTTACTGGATCGCTGATCTTAAAAGAAACAGTTGTTCCACAAGCTACGAAATAGCAGTAACCTCCATCTATAAATTATCTGTAAAATGCTAACAATGTGAGCTTGCTGGCCGCAAGCCATTATGACATTTTGATAAAGGTACAACTGCACACATAAGTTAAGTTGTTCTCTCAAACACTGCACTGAAATTTTTGTATTCACTTGAAACGTGTGTGTTCTAGGGAACGTTGGATGTCAGGGTCAAATTCTTATTGAATCCATCCATTAATTTTACATGATCACTACAACATGAACTGATAAACAGTGATAACTTAGGAGTTAAATGCTTTGAGCTGTGAGCATTCTTGTGCAATCAAAGACTTGGCAAGTTCTCGGCCTAAAAATAAACACATTAGTGATAGGCCTAATTTGAATAGCTTCGTTTTACAAATTTGATCAAGTCAAATAATATTTATAAATGTGTTTAGCAAACTGAACATTGACCGAATGTTTGGCTTAAGCTAACTATACGTCATTTGGGATTGGTATATGGCAGCTCACATTTCTCAGCTATTCCCGACCGCAAACATTATTAAGCAATGTTGTCAAAAAGTGAGTCTCATAGTTACATAGTTTTTGGTGTTATATTTGCTTTCCACTGCATGTAACATATGACTTTACAATGGTTTTAAAGGAACCAGTGGTAAACAAAACATGTAGGTTGCTATTGCTGAGCGCTTGATAGTTTAATTGCTGTCATGCTTTTCCACTGGCTACACTAGTTTATGGGTCATTCATTTGGATATTTCTCTGCATACAACTGTCCTTATGCATACATGTAGAGATTGGAAGCATATCCAATATTCAGAAAGAGGTTAACAATGTGTGTTTTTAAGATTGTGATTGCTTTGCAATAAAGAGGATTCATTTTTTCTAGTTTTCAAATTTTGGTGTATTTGTCTCTACTGCTTATGCATAGGCGTGCGCAGCCTATTGCATTAGGGTGTGCACCCGAAAGCTCAAGCACACATACATATATATATATATTGTCAAAAGTATTGGGACGCCTGCCTTTACACGCACATGAACTTTAATGCCGTTTTAGTCCATAGGGTTCAATATTGAGTTGGCTCCGCCCTTTGCATTTATAAAAGTTTCAACTCTTCTAGGAAGGCCATCCACAAGGTTTAGGAGTGTGTCTATGGGAATGTTTGACCATGAGGTCAGGCGCTGATGTTGGACAAGAAGACCTGGCTCGCAGTCTCCACTCGAATTCATCCCAAAGGTGTTCTATGGGGTTGAGGTCAGGACTCTTTGCAGGTCAGTCAAGTTCCTCCACCCCAAACTCGCTCATCCATGTCTTTATGGACCTTGCTTTGTGCACTGGTCCAAATCATTTGATGGAGGGGGGATTATGGTGGGGGGGGTATTATGGTGGGGGGTTGTTTTTCAGGGGTTGGGCTTGGCCCCTTAGTTCCAGTAAAGGGAACTCTTAAGGCGTCAGCATACCAAGACATTTTGGACAATTTCATGCTCTCAACTTTGAGGGAACAGTTTGGGGATGACCCCTTCCAACATGACTGTGCACCAGTGCACAAAGCAAGGTCCATAAAGACATGGACTTAGCAGGGGTGGTGGGAAATTAACTTCAAGTGCAATAATTCACATTATAACTGTAACTAAAACATATACAATTAAGTGTAACACTCTAAAAAATAAAAAATCCAAAGTGCTATAATGGTGTGAACCTCCCAACTAAAAAGTTGTTGCACTCGAAGGTAATTTGTATTGCAATTATCTGTAGAGGGGTTTCCACCATCCCTGCTAAGGCAGCACTGATGGGCACTGATAGGCAGCACTGATGGGCACTAATAGGCTGCACTGATTGGCAGCGTTGATGGGCACTAATTGGTAGCACTGATGTGCACTGATAGGTGGCACTGATAGGCAGCACTGTTTGGCACTAATGGGCACTGATTGGCACTGATAGGTGGCACTGATGGGCACTGATATGCATCACTGATGGGCTCTTATTGGTAGCACTTATGGGCACTGATAGGCTCTGATTCGCAGCACTGATTGGCAGCACTGATGGACACTGATTGGCACTGATAGGCAACACTGATTGGAAGCACTGATGGGCACTGATAGGCTGCACTGATAGGCAGCACTGATGGGCACTGACTGGCAGCACTGATGGGCACTGGTAGGTGACACTGATAGGCAGCACTGATGGGCACTAATTGTCAGCACTGATGGGCACTGATAGGCAGCACTGATGGGCACTGATATGCAGCACTGATGGGCACTGATATGCAGCACTAATGTGCACTGATTGGCAGCACTGATGGGCAGCACTTATGGGCACTGATTGGCACTGATAGGCAGCACCGATGGGCACTGATATGCAGCACTGATAGGCAGCATTGGTTGACACTGATTTACAGCATTGGTTGGCACTGATAGGCAGCATTGGTTGGCACTGATAGGCAGCACTGGTTTGCACTGATAGGCAGAACTGGTTGGCACTGATAGGCAGAATTGGTTGGCACTGATAAGCAGCATTGGCACAGATAGGCAGTACTGGTTGGCACTGATAGGCAGCATTGGTTGGCACTGATAAGCAGCACTGGCACTGATAGGCAGCATTGGTTGGCACTGATAGGCAGCACTGGTTTGCACTGATAGGCAGCACTGGTTTGCAATGGTTGGCACTGATAGGCAGAATTGGTTGGCACTGATAAGCAGCACTGGCACGGATAGGCAGTACTGGTTGGCACTGATAGGCAGCATTGGTTGGCACTGATTGACAGCATTGGTTGGCACTGATTGGCAGCATTGGTTGGCACTGGTAGGCAGCATTGGTTGGCACTGATTGGCAGCACTGATGGGCACTAACTGGCAGCACTGATGGGCACTAATTGTCAGCACTGATTGGCACTGATAGGCAGCACTGATTGGCACTGATAGGCAGCACTGATGGGCACTGATATGCAGCACTGATGGGCAGCACTGATGGGCAGCATTGGTTGGCACTGATTGACAGCATTGGTTGGCACTGATTTACAGCATTGGTTGGCACTGATAGGCAGCATTGGTTGCCACTGATAGGCAGCACTGATTTGCACTGATAGGCAGCACTGGTTGGCACTGATAAGCAGCACTGGCACAGATAGGCAGTACTGGTTGGCATTAATAGGCAACATTGGTTGGCACTGATAAGCAGCACTGGCACTGATAGGCAGCATTGGTTGGCACTGATAAGCAGCACTGGCACTGATAGGCAGCATTAGTTGGCACTGATAGGCGGCACTGGTTTGCACTGATAGGCAGCACTGGTTTACAATGGTTGGCACTGATAGGCAGAATTGGTTGGCACTGATAAGCAGCACTGGCACAGATAGGCAGTACTGGTTGGCACTGATAGGCAGCATTGGTTGGCACTGATTGGCAGCATTGGTTGGCACTGATTGGCAGCATTGGTTGGCACTGATTGGCATCATTGGTTGGCACTGATAGGCAGCATTGGTTGGCACTGATAGGCATCATTGGTTGGCACTGATAGGCAGCATTGGGTGGCACAGATAGGAGAGAGGGGGAGTTTCACATTCGGGAGATCGTGAGAATTGCCAGAGCTGTTCAGTGTATGAAAGTGTCAGATAATGACACTGCATGCAGGGAGAGACACCAGCTGTTAAAAGTCAGCGGTGATGCTGGTGGTGGGCGGGACTGAACAGTTACCAAACACCAGCCAATAGGATGGGTCTGGGCGGGCCGCTACATTTCTCTGGCTCCGCCCCCTCTCTGAAGCAGCCCAATCATTGGCTGGTGTTGGCGCTTGATCCCGCCCACCCCCGACATCGCGGCTGAGTTGTAATGACTTACAACTCAGCCGCGATGTCGGGAGTGGGCGGGACCAAGCGCTATAAACACCAGCCAATGTTTGAGCTGCTTCAGAGAGGGGGCGGGGCCACATAAATGTAGCGGCCGCCCAGACCCCATCCCATTGACTGGTGTTTGATGGCCATTCTGTCCCGCCCACCCCCGACATCACCCCGACATTTTGACAGCTGGTGTCTCTCCCTGCATGCAGTGTCATTATCTGACACTTTCATACACTGAACAGCTCTGGCAATTCTCACGATCTGCAGCCTGTGAAACTGTTTCAACACACTCTCTTGGATGCAGCATTTTGGGGCAAATCTCTGGACACAGCAGGGGGTGATTAGGGTGTGCCCAGGCACACCCGGCACACCCCGTGCGCACGCCTATGTGCTTATGTGTTGATACCCTGTTTCACCCACTGAGGTTGTCAAACGTATTAGATATGTCTATTTTGAGGTGATCAACACAACAATATATAAAATAAGAACCCAAAAAACATCAGTCTAGGAAGTTCAGAATGTGTAGATTGGTACGTTGGAGATTTGAGGCAAACATTAAGGCTACATCATAGGCGTGCACAGGGGGTGTGCTAGGTGTGCCTGGGAACACCCAAATCACCATGTGCACTCCTCCCACGTTGCCCCCCCCCCCCCGCCTCGCAGTGCTGCTGGCTTCCCTCCTCTTCCCCCAGCTGCTGGGAATGTTTTAGGATGGAGAGTGGAGGAAGGAGCTAGTAAATACATCATTTACCAGCGCCTTCCTTTTTTAAATGCTACAAAATCTGAATGAACCCTTTGCACATTGCCACTTCCTTTTCTAAATGCTACAAATTCCGAATAAACCCTCTGCACATTGCCACTTTCTTTTCTACATGAACATAGTGAACACACTCACAGTAAACAGTGTTTACTATGCTTCAGTCGGTGAATGAACAGGAAGCCGCTCAACACAGAGAACTTCCTATTCATTCACTATGCTGTGCAACTGAGGCTGCAGAGAAAGGCATGTGTATTTGAGCTTTGGGGTGCACACTAATGCAATAGGCTGCGCACACCTATGGGCTACATGTACACTAGCCTACCCTGACCGCGGCTGTGGGAAAATGTTGCCACAATTTGCGGTTTCCTATGGTGGCTGTAAAAACGTTCCTATCTTGAACTGGATTCTTCTGTGCTCAGGAGAGGGAGGTTTATCCTCACCTAAATGCCGCAGCTCCTAAACTCTGCTAAAAGCCTATGGGTACATTGACACATAGGCTTTTATGCTGTGTTTAGGAGCTTTGGCAAAAAACGCCAAAATCTCCTAAACTCAAGTGTGGGAGCTGCCAGTGTACATGAAGCCTAACAGGTTTTTTCTGTCCCCAGTGTTTTGGTGAACGTGTGTGCTGCAGTATTTACTTGAAATGCACCCAGGCAATCCTCCCACATTGTGCGCCAGAACCCTGTTGATGTCTGAGGCATCCCCTGAATATTGTGAAGACTTCAGAATAAGGTAAGTGAAAAACATATGTAGCACCCTCTAGTGTGCTAGTGTGTATAGTTGTAGTGTAGGATAATTTGGCCTGGGTGAGAGCCAGGCCAGGGTTGGATCTGGGTCAGGGCTGAGTGACTCAGGGAGGCTGGATGACTGAGCAGGCAGCATCTTTGGTAATTCCTCCTGCTTTCTGGAAGCTTGGAGAAGCTTCCAGAAGTAGAGGGTGGAGTCTAGGAGGAGCTACTTGGAGGATTGATAAGGGCCCCAGCCAATCCCCAGCAAAATAGGCTGGCAGGGAGCAGGCACCTCATAAATACTCATAAGTCATGCCAGCAGGGGCAGTCAGGTGGAAGATGGAGAAGGAGTGCTGAGGAGGCAGTTGGTGGCTCTTGAGGGTGTCCCCTAGTCTGGGGGTGGGTGATCTGAGGCCTGGGGCTCGGGTGCTGGAGGGACCCTCTACAACACACATAGGAGCAAGGAGAGGACAGCAGAAGCAGGTCAGCACCTCCAGAAGTTATCCAGAGGAGTCAGCTAGGTGGGTTGGTGAGTGAACAGTCTGGGAGGACTGTGGAGAGAGAGAGAGAGAGAGAGAGAGAGAGAGAGAGTGTAAGTCTGGGAGGACTATGGAGAAGTAGCCAGGAGGGCTAGTGAAAAAGGCAGCTGCAGCCAGGTGGGCTGGCAGTGCCTGAAGAGGTGGTGCAGGGATCAGTAGTCACAGGGATGTAAGCTAAAAAAGGAAAAGTGCAGTATGCAAAATTTAATAAAGTGCACAAAGGTTTAAAAGCACTTACAAGATTGTTGAGTGTTAAAAGACATGATAAAATCAGGAGTCTCATCTGTGGCATGTGTCCATCCTCAGCATGGTGGTAGAGAGCAGTGTAGAGCCGTCCAGCAGCTGTAAAGTGTTCTCATGCGTGTTGGAAAGAGGAGGCAGCAGGGAAGCCTGTATTCACTGCGGGACACACAAGGCTGATGGTGTCAGTGTAGAGAAGGGGGCGGTAACGCGTTTCGAAGCATGTGCGGCTCCTTCATCAGACCTACGCCCATACTCCTCAAGCTGGCTTATGAATGGTGAGGGGGAGGAGCAAGGGGAGGAGTGTGGGCAGATGTTGAATACACAATGATAAGGGAAGTGACAGATGTATTACGAGGACAACCAAGACGACCGTGCACTCGCAAAATGGATCATTAACGTCAATGCTATATACAATGAAGTCCTGAAGGAATTTGACACAGGGGTACAGGGCACAGATGGCAGTGGTTAAAATAACAATAATAAATAAATATACAAACGTAAGGTTGAGATTGAATCAATATACAGGTGTGTTACATGGTCGGCTGGGTATCTATATGCATGTGTTACAAAGGCGGCCGGGCGTTTGCACACATGCAAATAGGGTCCTAAGTCTAATGTTGAGTTGACAATGAATAAATCTACAGCTGTGTTACAAGGGCAGCCAGGTGTTTATACACATGTGTTACAGGGGTGGCCAGGCATCTATGTGCACGTGTTACAAAGGCAGCGGGGCGTTTGTACACATGCAAATAAGGTCGTAAGTCTAATGTTGAATTAACAATAAATAAATAAATATGTAGCCGTGTTACAAGGGCGGCCGGGGAGCTATACACCTGTGTTACAGGGGTGGCCAGGCGTTTGTACACATGCAAATGAAGTAATAAATCTGTTGTAAGGGGATATAAAAAAAAAGGAATAAACGATAGTGTATAGTGGATGTTGTGTCAATTGTACTGATTATGTCTGTAACAATGATAAAACAATGCTGAATATTACTTTACTATGAATAAGTGTATAGGTGTGTTACAAGGGCGGCCGGGCATCTATACACTAAAGACAGTTAGAGGAAAATAGTGGATGCTTATACAAATTGTATGAATTGAGCAGATTATGCCTGTAGCAATAATCTCACGGTGAGAGGTATTACTCAACTGTGTACTAGTATATAGAAGTGTTACAGGGGCGGCTGGGCATCTATAAACTACAGAAGGGTAATAGGAGGTGGTGGATACTTATGCAAAAAGTGCAGATTATGCCTGTAGCAATACTCTGACAATAATAGATAATAATAGATAATAATAGACTGTAAATAAGTATGCAAGTGTGTTACAGGGGCGGCCGGGCATTTACACACCCGCAAATAAGGTCACAAATCTACTATAAGGAATTAACTTATAGGAATAGGTAAGATGTAATGGATGCTCTACAAATAGTATTTGATTGTGACAGATGGCAGATATGTACATGTATAACAGGCAAACACCATGACGTATGGATATGATAATAAGGAGGGATGAATGATAAATGAACAACTAAATGTATTAGATCATATAACTTACTGTAGTAGATCATATAACTTACACAAGATAAAGTTAGGAGGTTAAAGGTGGATAGTATACTAGTAGTGGATAATGAATAGACACCATAATATCACAGTCTGTATGTTAAATGTAGTATCATCTAGAGTAAGGTGCTAATTTCCAATTCTTCGTTAATACCTCCAGGCGAAAGTACTTCAAGAGCGTATATCCAATAAGTCTCCCGTTGGCAGAGACGGTTAAATCTCTCTACCGCAGGGAGAGTGGCTGGTATGGATTTGATGATCCATACTTTTAGGCCTACGGTGGATTTAGGATGATGTTGGGAGAAATGTCGTGGGACGCTATGGTGGTCTTTACCAGCCTCGATGAATCGGCGGTGCTCTCCAAAATGCTGGCGTAGGGGGCGTATAGTTCGACCTACATAGTGGAGGCCGCAGGGGCAGGTCAGGCAGTATACTACATGGTCTGTAGAACAGGTGTAGAATTCCGAAATTTTGTATGTTTTATTTTTAATTGTGAATGTTTTTTGACCATGTTGTACAAAACTGCATGTAAGGCAAATGGGGTTTGCGGCATTGATACATCCCAATCATAAAAAAGAGTTGGAGTGAAGATGACGTATTTGTTTTCTTTTTGAGTTTGCTTCTTGGGGCAATCTTTCGCTTAATGTTAGGTGCTTTCCTATATGAAAATTTAGGTTTATTTGGTATACTGTCTTTGAGATGGGGATCCTGCAGTAGTATTGGCCAATGTTTATGAACTATGTGTTCCATATTTTTGTATTTGTTATGAAATTGAGTCGTGAACCGAATGTCCTTTGATGAATTCATTTTATGGGTATGAGTATCAGGATTGACGTATGTGGTGTAGGCTTGTTCGATGAGTGATGGAGGGTAGCCTTTTTCAATACATTTTTGTTTGAGATTTATACTTTGTGTCTGATAGTCTGACTGCATGGTGCAATTATGTCTGAGACGGCAGAATTGACTTTTTGGAATGTTTTTTAACCAACGAGGGTGATGGCAACTATTGAAGTGCAGATAGAAATTCCCAGCAGTGGGTTTGCAATATTTTTTTGCATGAATGCGACCAGTATCATGAAATAGATCAAGGTCTAAGAATGCTAGATGTGTTTTATCGTGAACAGATGTAAAGGCTAGGCCCATGTTGTTATTATTACAATGGGAAACGAAAGATTCAATACCATCGGTATTACCGTCCCAGATAATAATGACATCATCAATATAACGACCGTAAAATATAATTTTGGCCATGAAGGGGTTATTTGCCCATATGTATCATGTTTCCCAAAGACCCATAGTTAAGTTGGCATATGAAGGTGCAAAATTGGTGCCCATGGCAGTGCCATGGGTTTGAAGGTAGTAGTGGTCTTCAAACATGAAATAATTATGGGTCAGGCAGAACAATGTGGCATCTAGAATGAATTTAACTTGGTTTGGATGAATAGATGGGTCTTCTGAAAGAAAGTGTTGTATGGCCTGAATGCTGACATTATGGGGGATGGATGTGTATAATGATTGGACATCCAGTGAGAGCCAGGTGTAGTTGGGCTCCCATTGGTATGGACCTAATAGTTCAAGCAGGTGTATTCCATCTTTGATATGGGATTGTAAATTGGAAACAAAAGATTGTAGAAAAAGGTCTACATACTGGGAAAAACCACTAGTAATACTGTCCATAGAGGCAACTATGGGTCTGGCAGGGGGGTTGGTAGTGCTTTTATGAACCTTTGGCAAATCATAGAAATACGGAGTTTGATGATATTTTTTAACCAAGAATCAAGCTTCGTTTTTGGTAACTACATTATCTTTGGTAGCTTGATTAACTAAAATTGTAGCATCAATGGTGAAACTAGGTAGGGGGTCCTCTTGCAATTTTGTATAGGTTTGTGAGTCTCCAAGTAGTCTACTGGCCTCTTTGATGTAGTCTACCTGGTTTTGCAGCACAATGCTACCGCCCTTATCTGCTGATTTAATGATTCTCATTGGTTTTCAATAAATTGAGGGCTAATCTTTCTGGGTATGTTAATTTGTGATTTTTATAGGGGTTGTGTGCTGTAGGAAGCAGAGTAGTGTATATAGACTGTATATAGAAAAAAATGTCCCTGAAGTTGCTTAAAGTCAAGTGGGCATCACATAATACCCCTATTCCCCATCCAAGTTTTAATCTCCTCAAAAAAATAACAAAACAAAGTGCTGGACTGTTTTCTGACTCTGGGAGACTTTAAAAATTTGGTGTGCCTGACTGTGCAGGGTGGGGAATACCATTTCACCTGTGGCTCTTTAGGGGGTGCGCTACACATAGTATACAGTGCTGCCTGCTGACCTTCATAGGTGAGCCCGGGATGCACTTATTGTAAGTCACAAGCCCAGAGTTGGCTTTAATTTTTCAGTTTTGTTCACAGCAATATCTTTCTTGGGCTGCTACAAAGTAATTTGAACAAAGGCATTCTACAAACCTAATTATTGACTTCTTTAAGGCAGAGAGTGAGACTAGTGATATCAGTGATGTTTTGGCTGATTTTGGCTTTTAGTAGGCACCTCGTGCAAAGTAGGTTGCGCCCCACATAAACTGCAGCCATAAATTAATGTTTGGGATACCTTTTTCTCTTATCGTGGGGGTCCACACTGATATGTGGGCAGTTCTTCCTTTGCCACTGTTAGCCCCATTATTTGCACCACGTAACCACTTCAATACACCTTCCTGCCCAGACCAATTTTCAGCTTTCAGCGCTGTCGCACTTTGAATGACAATTGCCTGGTCATGCTACACTGTACCCAAACTAAATTTTTATCATTTTGTTCACACAAATAGAGCTTTCTTTTGGTGGTATTTGATCACCTCTGGGATTTTTATCTTCCGCTAAACAAATAAAAAAAGACCGACATTTTTGAAAAAAAAATTTTTTTGTTTCAGTTACAAACTTTGTAAATAAGTACGTTTTCTCCTTCACTGATGGGCACTGATGGGGCTGCACTGAAGGGCACTGATAAGGCAGCACTGGTGGGCACCAATGAGGTGGCACTGATGAGGTGGCATTGATGGGCACTAATATGCGGCACTGATGGGACACTGATAGGTGGCACTGATGGGCACTGATAGGTGGCACTGATATGAAGCACGGACGGGCACGGATAGGTGGCACGGATGGGCACGGACAGGCAGCACGGACAGGCAGCACGGATGGGCACGGATAGGAGGCACGGATGGGCATGGATAGGCGGCAAGGATGGGCACTGATAGGCGGTACGAATGGGCACTGATAAGTGGCACGGATGGGCACTGATAGGCAGCATGGATGGGCACTGATAGGCAGCATGGATGGGCATGGATGTACTGTAATGTATGGTACTGATGGATGCCAATCAGTGTCAAACAATAATGCCTGCCAATCAGTTATGCCCATTGTGGACACTGGCATCCATTGTGGGCACTGATTGGCATCAATTGTGGGCACTGATTGGCATCCCTGGTGGTCTAGGGTGGCATACCTTGTGGTGACATCCCTGGTGGTCCTAGTGGCCATCCTCGGGTGGCTGTGCTCATAATCAATCAGCACAGACCCCCCCCTGTCAGAGGAGCAGCTGATCGGCTCTCCTCTACTCGCGTCTAACAAACGTGAGTGCTATATGGCGGGCGGCAAGTGGTTAAACTCTTCAATTTAGTGCAATATGCAACAACTATTGTTTCTATTTTAGAGCATGCTGCAACCATTAAATATGTCTTGGGGCTGATATTAGCCCCATCCCCTACTCTACCCTTTTTCCTACTTCTATTCTCAGTTCCACTGGTTTTCAAAAGTTCCCAGGCATGGTTCATGTCCAAAAATAAACTTTAATATAATTTTTGTTAATGCGTGGGTAATGGGGAAAATAATTAATTTATTACTTTACAGGAGTGTCAGATTCTATAACATATTGAAAATGGATTACCCAGGTTGTTTTTGGTTAGAAAAGACAAAACGAGAGGTTTTTTTCTACCAAACACGGATAATGTGAAATTAGTTCCATCTTATGAAGTAATCTGCTAAAAGGCATGCCAAATCGGCACACCTGTTTTCACTTTAAACAGCCAATCAGGTTAAAAAATAAATTTATTTTGCATTATTGATGCAAAATTCCCCTTAACATGATCGGCTATTTGGCAAAGCTTTAGTAAATGATTTCCTTTAATTGTGTATTACACTAAGACAGATGTTTATGTAACGGATAATATGACACTGACCAGCATCAAGATACTTCTGCAGCTGCTTTGACAGTACTAAAATCTAGAGAAATTACCAGATTTAGCCTGAATTGCGTCTGGTGAAAGGGAACCTGTATGTACAGGAAACAGCAAATGCTAATGCTAACAGTTTTCCTTATGTTTAGGGCAAGAAACTGGTTTAGCAAAAAATAAAAGTATTTTTAGTGGACCTATAAGTTTTTTCTTTCTTGTGGATACAAGGAGGGAGTTTGCCGCAAACAAATGTTTATATTGCCAACCAATATATTAAGTTTATCTCCTGGTTTAAAAAAGTGGTCTCTCATTTCTCTGTGTATTTAAAAGGTCAAATGTTACATTTTGTGAAGAATAGCCAGCATTACAGATCAATGGTAGATGTATGGGCTTTAATACATTTGTTTATCTTGCATGTTGCTTATCTCAATTCGAGATTTAAAAATATTTTCAATGTATTGAACTATTCCATAACTTAAGTTTATTTATTTATTTCAGGTATTTATATAGCGCCATTAATTCACGCAGCACTTTACATATACATTGTACATTCACATCAGTCCCTGCCCTCAAGGAGCTTACAATCTAAGGTCCCCAACTCACTTTCATACATACATATACTAGGGCCAATTGGAGTTGGATGTTGGTGAGTTGTAACACTGTTTTGCACCTTTTATAGAATAGTGGGTGGGACCCTGGTGATTTAATTTTTTTAGGACATGATTCCCTAAAGTTTTTTTTTTTTTTAATAAGGGGACCTTAGTTATTTAAATATATTATAAAGTGCAACAGCTGCAGTTAGTTCCTGGAATTAGTGTAGGCATGATTTACCATTGTTTAAAGATAGATAAACACGTGTAGGTCAGGTAGGGTTCTTCATCATGACATGGCAGATGGGAAATATTTTCATATTAATTAAGCTGTAATGGCTATTGACACGGCTGCTTTTCAGCACCAGCAGTGGTGGTAAAGCTATGATGCAGTAGAGAGCAGAGAGGTTCATTATCCTCAAAAACTTTAGGTAATAATCCCTTTTTTGCCCCAGCAACCCATATGTGCATCAGCAAAATGCTGGGCTTTAACGCCCACACGCTGCACATATGTGTCGCTGGGCAGGCAATATTTATGTGCTGGCAGTGCACTCCCTGTACACTTCCAGCACAAAGACCAAGCTGCCGAATATTGGGTATACTTTGCAAAGTGACATTTCACCACATTAAACTAAAGGGGAAAGCTTCCTTGCAAAGTGCAGCTTCCTTAGCACAGTAAACAGCCTATGGGTCTTTAGTAAATTATCCCAAGTGTGATCACTTTTACTATATGAGAGACATGGTGCACAAGGAATATGGATTATTGGGGCAAGAGGATTTATAGACATTTTTGATTGATAATGTAATTCACCTTTACACTGGGATTAGGGAAATAGATGTTGCACTTTATTGGATGGTTATGGTAATTATCAAGTGTATTTTACTGTATGTTATTACTGCATTATTGTCTCTTATTTTATGTTTGGTACCAGAAATAATATGTATGTGTCAAGATAAACAGGACAAATAGCAGAAAACAATTAGCACTTCGTATGTATGGCAAACTTGTTGTTGAAAAGGTCATGCTTTTTTCTTTTTTTTGTCTTTAAAACAAGTATTAAAAAAATGAAACAAAACTTTATAGATAGTACCTCTGCTTGTGTGTCAGCCCCCCCCCCAAATATATGTCTCATTTCTACATCTCTAGTAAAAGTAAAGCAGTTGCAGCCTCCACCACTTATTTATTCCATGCTAGTCAGTGATGAAAACCACACATCTTATCTGCAGATCACTATAAAGCCACAGCTTCCAAAATGGTGATTTCGCTTTAGTGATAATATAACAATGTAAGCCGAACTTTAGCTAAGAATTGCATGTGACCATTTGCACCAAATTAACTTCCAATTTTGGATCTCACCAGTGGATCAGCTTTGTTAATTTAAAAAATTAATTATTTTTTAAGAAGGATGACACTTAGATAATGTACGTGGCCACTGTGTTCACATCATAAAATGTAGAGCTGACAAGATATCCGTCAATTTATTGTGCCATGTCATAATAATGATTGCACTGAGTCATTATGGCTCTTATTTAGAAAACTGTTGTGTTAATCATAATCAAACCTGTCTTAGAAAATTGTAGGCGGTTTGGAAGACTTCATGAAGAGGGCTTGGTGTGCCTTGTGTAAATGGGAAAAATGTACAGTATCTAGTTACACTGTATATGGACAAAACACTGGGCTTTAAAAATTAGCAAGACCAAAATTAAGAGATAGACAATCTGAGACATCTTGCTTTAGTTACCCACTGTATATACCACAGTCAAAATGGTATCATATTCATATTCAGATGCCATGTTATAAATGATAGAATAAGTGAATGTTACCAGAGATACTATGTTACAAGTTAGACGGCGGCATTTCAAATAATTGTTTATATTTTTGCAAAAACATTAAAAAACAAAGTATGCTTCACAATATATATAAGTACAGTGCCTATTCATGCCCCTTGAAATTTGCCACATTTTGTCATGTTACAACCAAAAACGTAAATGTATTTAATTGGGATTTTATGTGATAGACCAACACAAAGTGGCATATAATTTTGAAGTGGAAAAAAAATGACAAATGGTTTACAAATTTTTTTTACAGATAAATATCTGAAAAGTGTGGCATGCATTTTTATTCAGCCCCCCTTTACACTGATACCCCTAACTAAAATCTAGTGGAACCAATTGCCTTCAGAAATCACCTAATTAGTAAATAGAGTTTACCTGTGTGAAATTTAATCTCAGTATAAATACAGCTGTTCTGTGAAGTCCTCAGAAGTATAAAGAAAGCCATAAGAAATTCCGTTTTTCGGAGAAGCCATATGGGGGACACAACAAACACATGGAAGAAGGTGCTCTGGTCAGATGAGACCAAAACAGAACTTTGTGGCCTAAAAGCAAAACGCTATGTGTGGCAGAAAACTAAAACTGCACATCACCCTGAACACACCATCCCCACCCTGCAACATTGGGGTGGCAGCATCATGTTGTTCTTCAGCATGGACAGGGAAGCTGGTCAGAGTTGATGGGAAGTTGGTTGGAGCCAAATACGTGGCAATCTTAGCAGAAAACCTATTAGAGTCTGCAATAGACTTGAGAAACTAGTGCTGAGGTTTACCTTCCAGCAGGACAACAACCCTAAACATACAGCCAGAGCTACAATGGAATGGTTTAGATCAAAGCATATTCATGTATTAGAATGGCCCAGTCAAAGTCCAGACCTAAAACCAATTGATAATCTGTGGTAAGACTTGAAAATAGCTGTTCACAGATGCTTTCCATCCAATCTGACAGAGTTTGGGCTTTTTTGCAAAGAAGAATGGGCAACAATATCACTCACTAGATGTGCAAAGCTGGTAGAGACATCCCCAAAAAGACTTGCAGCTGTAATTTGCAGAGAAAGATGGTTGTACAAAGTATTGACTCAGGGGGGCGGAATACAAAAGCATGCCACACTTTTCACATATTTATTTGTAAAAAAAACCTCTGAAAACCATTTAACATTTTCCTATCACTTCACAATTATGTGCCACTTTATGTTGTTCTAGCACATGAAATCCCAATAAAATACATTTACATTTTTGGTTGTAACATGACACAATGTGGAAAAATTCAAGGAGTGTGAATACTTTTTCAAGGCACTGTATACGCATCCATTCTCATTTTCTCCACCCAGCTAGATAGAAGCATACTACGAGCAGTATAATTGCAATAGATCCCAGAGTGGTGTAAGGGGGAGATAGATAGAGTAACGGTAATGGAGCATGGTTAAAAAAAGATACAAAAAACACATAAGTTGGTACCAGAGAAATATCCCATTAGTGTGCAGGCACTCATAAGCAGGTGGAGGTGAATATCACAACATTTCAGTGGAAAAATATATTTCTAAAGTAAGATACAACAAAGCATAGTAATAGCATTGGTACCTATAGTGTTCAAATACATTTGATGGTGCCACAAATCTCTAGTCCTGCCTCTCAGATGCAGTCTTCCAGCCACATGAGAAAGGTACCATCCAGGGGTGGGAAGGCTGTCTGAAAACTGAGAGTGGCAACAAGATAAACAGCAGTAGAAAGGGAAAGTGAATCTTGAGCCTGAGGCGTTCAATTTTGGGAGGAGAACAAGTAGAAAGAACAAACCAAGTGTAAAAAATATATGGATCTATAAACTGAATACCCTCTCTCTAAAAAAAGTATCTTTTTGTACTGTTACTTTGGATCTCCCCTTCATACCACTCTGTGATTGATTACGATGTAGCTCATAGTAGTTGAGTGGATCAGTGAATGAGATGAAATGTATTTATATACAGTATATGTATTGTGAAGTATACTTCAATTTACAAAATATACACAACTATTTGAAACACTAGCTGTCTGGTGTACTACCTTTGATTTTTTCACACTGTGCTGTATTTGGATTTTGTGAGGAAACCTGATTATACTTGAAAAACAATGCTTATATACTGATTAAGGTGTGCATTCTCCTATTTGTTTTGTTAAAGAGTAACTCCACTTTTGTTGAGAAAAAATAACCAGTTACACTTACCGGTAACGGTGTTTCTGGGAAGTCTTCCAGGACGGCACCCTGAGAGATGACTGGTCCACCTGACAGGAAACACAATCAATCAAGAGGTTAAAGGCCCCCGCTCCTCTCGATGCTCCTCAGTTGTGACAAAGTATTGACCCACACCAGTGCACGAGAGTGAAATACATAGCCACCACCACACTCTAGACATTGCATCTTACCTAAATAGAACGGGTGGGAAGTAGGCCTGCCGTCCTGGAAGACTTCCCAGAAACACCGTTACCGGTAAGTGTAACTGGTTATTTTCTCAAGTCGTCTTCCCAGACGGCACCCTGAGAGAAGAGCAAGTAGCTCAGGCCTACCTTTTAGGGCGGGACCACCGCTTGCAGGACCTTCCTGCCAAATGCCAGGTCCTGAGGGGATAAAAACTCCACTCTATAATGCCTCAGGAACGTGTTCTGGCTTGACCATGTAGCGGCTCTACATATCTGCTCCACTGAAGCTCCGGCCCTTTCTGCCCAGGAGGTTGCCAGAGATCGCATGGAATGCGCTCTAAGATTTCTAGGAGCTGCCTTACCTGACTGCTCATAACAAAATGGTATGTTTAATCCATCTAGCTATAGAAGCCTTGGATGCCTGTTGGCCCTTCTTTTGGCCAGAAAAATTAACTAAAAGATGGCTGGACCTTCTGAATTCCTTAACCCTTTCTAGGTAGGATAATAAACAGCGTCTGACGTCCAGACAATGAAAAAAAACTTCCCCTTCACTCTTGGGGTTACTACAAAAGAAAGGCAGCACTACTCCTTGAGTCCTATGGAACTTTGATGCTACCTTAGGGAGGTACAGGGGGTCCTGTCTAAGTATAACCCTGTCCTCGAATAAAGTAAAAAATGGTTCTTTAATAGAGAAAGCCTGAATGTCACCTACTCTCCTAGCTGAGGTGATTGCTAGTAAGAAGACCAACCTAAAGGTCAGGATCCTAAGAGGGATCTGATCTATCGGTTCAAATGGGACCTTTGTTAACCCCTCCAGTACTAATGTAAGGTCCCAAGGAGGACACCTGGACATTTGAACAGGGGACAACCTCTCCCTGACCAAGAAAAATCTCTTGATCAGGGGGTGTAATGCCAAACATTTCTCCAGGAAACAGGACAAGGCTGAGACCTGCGCCTTAAGGGTCTTGGTTGCCAAATCTAGATCTGCTCCATCCCGGAGAAATTCTAAAATCGCAGGGATCTCTCTTTGAGAAGTCCCTCTCTCCTGACACCAGCGAGAGAAAATCGCCCAGGTCTTGGCGTAAATACGCCTTGTGACTGGCTTTCTACTAAGGAGCAGTGTATCCACTACTCTGTCTGACAGTCCCTTCTCCCGCAGGTTCTGCTTTTCAAGAGCCAGGCCGTCAGCTTGAAGAAGCTGGGGTCTGGGTGGCGGACTGGACCCTTAAGGAGAAAGTCGCCCGGACAGGGAGGTGAAGCGGTGGGGCTATGGGCTAACCCTGCAGGGTTGAAAACCAGGCTCTCTTGGGCCCCCAAGGGGCTATTAGAATCAACTTGCTTTCCGAGAGGAACAGTTTTTGAAGGACCCTCGGAATTAGCCCTAGAGGGGGAAAGGCATAGGCCAGTCGGAAGTCCCAAACCTGTGCCAACACATCTGTCCCCTCTGAGCCTCTCTCTCGAGCAAGGGAAAAGAATCTTCTTACCCTTTTGCTTCTCCTGCTGGCAAAGAGATTTATCTGTGGAACGCCGAACTGCCGACTTACTAGGGAAAAGACCTCTGGATTCAGTTCCCATCCCCCCTGCAGAATCGGCTGCCGACTGAGGTAGTCTGCCTCTACATTCAACAACCCCTTTATGTGGATTGCGGAGATGGAAGGAATCCGACTTTCCGCCCAAGACAGGATCTCTGCTGATAGGGATAGAAGTGTTGTGGATCTGGTACCCCCCTGATGATTCAGAAACGCCACTGCCGTGGCATTGTCTGCCAAGACCTGCACCTCCTGGCCCCTGATCCTTCCCTCGAAAGCCTTTAGTGCTTCTCCTATGGCCAACAGCTCTCGAAAGTTGGTGGAGGCCCTTCTTTGTTCTGAATCCCAGGACCCCTGAGCTATTAGATCCTCCAGGTGGGCTCCCCACCCCCAGGAACTTGCATCTGTAGTTATCCTGAGAGGCTGAAGTTGGCTCCAAAGAAGGCCCCCCTTGAAGCCTCTGAGGAAAGAGCCACCAGTGAAGGGAGTTCTTTACTTCAACCAGGATGGCTATCTCTATGTCCAGAGAGTCTCTTTTTTTGTCCCAAGAGGATAGAAGAAAGTGCTGGAGGGGGCCAGAGTGTAGCTGTGCCCAAGGTACTGCTGGGATAGATGCCGTCATCAGACCCAGTACTCTCATGATACCTCTGTGGGAGATGGTCCTTGCCTGTAACAGCGACGTGACCGCTGATATGAGGCCCTTTACCTTGCCCTGAGGAAGAACTAACTTTTGCTCTGAGAAGTCCATCAGGAAACCCAGATACAACTTTGTCTGAGCAGGAGTCAGCGAGGACTTTTCCCTGCTGACAATCCATCCCAGGGCTTCTAAGGTCTCCACTACTCTGGATAGATCCAGAAGTAGTTGATCCAGATTTATACTGTAAATCAAAATGTCGTCCAGGTAGGGAATCAATGCCACTCCCTTGAGGTGCAGGAAAGCCACCACTTCTGCCATGACCTTTGTGAAGACTCTTGGACTGGATGCCAGTCCAAAGGGGAGGGCTGCGAACTGCCAGTGTTGCACTCCCTCTGGAGAGGCGATCGCAAATCTCAGGAAGATTTGATGGCCCTGAAAAATGGGGACATGAAGGTAGGCGTCTTTTAAATCTAAGGTCACCATAAACACATCTTTGAGGAGATGTCTCCTGAGAGAATAGACACTCTCCATGCGGAACTTCTTGTAATGAAGAAACACATTGAGGTTCCTTAGATTTATAATAAGACGATACCTGAGGGTTTTGGTACCACAAAAATGTGGGAATAAAACCCCTGACCCTGCTGGTCCACTGTATATGTCTTTTCCCATGCCCCAACGTCTATTAGTGGAGAACTTTTTCTCCGAGAAGTGGTTTTTTTGCCTGGGGGCCGCGAAAAAAACGCTTCCTCCCTCTCCTAGCTTTGGTAGGGAATTTTTTCCCTTTCTCGGTAGATCTGGCCAGAGCCTGATCTAGGCCAGCACCAAAAAGGAGCGTCCCTTCAAAAGGGAGACCACATAGATGAGTTTTGGATGAGCTATCCCCATCCCAGGCCCTAACCCAGAGAGCTCGCCTGGCTGAGTTTAGTAAGGCACCTGTCTTAGCAGTTGTACGCACCGTCTCAACCGCAGCATCTGCTAAGTATGCAAAAGCATTCCCTATGACCTCCAGAGAATCCAGGACCTCCTTGGATTTGGAGGTTCGGGATACATGGTCCATCAATTTACAGACCCACATGCCGGCATTCCTTGCGATGCAAGCTGAGGCCAATGCGGGGCTCATAGCCGCAGCGTTAGCTTCCCAGGCTCTGCGTAAAATGGTTTCAGCCCTGCGATCTATTTGATCCTTTAAATTACCGGTATCTTCGAAGGAAAGATCCGACTGCTTAGAGACCTGTGCTAAGGAGACGTCTAATCTAGGAGTTTTGAAATATCTTTCCTCATTCTCCTCAGAGAAGGGGCATCTACGCTTCCAGGTTTTATATTTCAGAAGCCTTCTTTCTGGTTCTTTCCATTCCCTTAAGATGACTTCCTTGAGGGCAGAATGTACCGGAAGAACCCTGGCCTGAGGTTTAATCAAGCCTCTATACATCTTATCCTGAGCAGACACTTGCGCAGCAGGCTCCTGAATCTCTTCTGAAGCATAAATAGCTTTCAGAAGATCTTCGTCAGCAGAAAATATATGTCTGCTAGACCTGGAGTCCTCTCTCCCATCCTCCTCTTGGCTGTCCACCACCCCTTCATCGGAAAACTCCTGATTAGGGATTTCTGACTCACACTCTTCCTCTGAGTCTTGGGGGAGTGGATACTTCAGTACATCCTCCTGATACCCCCTAGAGGAGGCTGAGCCCTCCTGGGAAGAGGCATCCCTACTAGAGTGAGCCCCTGAATCCCTAGGCTTAAGGGTGGCCTGAAAAGACTTTAAGGTGGACAGCATCTCAGTTTGCACAGTAAGGAAATCCTTCATAATCTGAGATGTCTCCTTCCCTGTCAACTTCTGTATGCACTTAAAACAGAAGGGTTTTGGATGATCTGGGGGAAGCCTGTCATTACAGTTCCCACATCTTTTAGAGCGGGTAGAGGACTTCACAGGACGGCTGGCAACCTCACGGGCAATAGCATCATCCCCTGAAAAACACACAGGCATACACTGTGAGACTCAGAGGAGAAGAGTTTATTATGGCTGTCATACACATATGTGCAGTACAGCTAGCAAGCTTATGTAATAGAGCTGCTAGCTCTCAGTATACCAGCTCTCTTATGGCTAGGGTATTCCTGCTGGTCTTCATCAGTAGCAGTGCCCAATGGCACACTCTTGGTTGGCTTTGTAAAAAATATGAAAAAAAACAGTTAGCAGATATATCATGTTGCAGTATCTCTTGTAACAATCTTTTAACCACTTAATTCCTGGCGTATTGTCAAATGGGATCTCCCATCCTGGTGTCATATGACGTCCTCCGCTTCCCCCCGCCAATGCACGTGCCTGTCGGCCGCAATGTCCACCTGGCACCCGCAATCACTCCTGACAGAGCAGGAACGTTGATCTGTGTTAGGGATGAGCTTCGTGTTGGAGTCGAACGCATGTTCGACTCGAACATCGTGTGTTCGGTCGTTCCCCAAATTGCGAACGTTATGGGCAAATTCGAGTGACACGTCACGGCCCATAATTCACTGCGGCATCGCAGTGCATTGCTGGCTGATGATTGGCCAGGCATGCACTATGACCCACATGCTTGGCTAATCACAGCGCTGTCTGTACAGAGAGCCGTACTTGGCCAAAGCCAGGGTGGCTTTGGCCAATTATGGCTCAGGGGGTTTAGTACACACCCCACACTATATAAGGCTGCCTGCACGGCGGCCCTGTGTAGTGTGTTCCGGCATTGAGAGAGAGATAGAAAGACAGAGGGACAGTGTCAATTGATTTAAGTTAGATAGAGTAGGCAGGTCGAGCCAGTTAGCTGCACTTACAGTGTATTGTGTGTGTATATATATATGTATATATATATATATATATATATATATATATATATATATATATATATACACATATACATATACATACATACACACACATATACATATACATACATACACTGTATTCAGTTTAGCTAGATCCTGTTCTTTTCTTCCTAATATACTGACAGGCAGGCGTTTTTACAGTATTTCCAGTTACTGTACTGTGTACCCTGCACAGTTGCACCTACAGTATAGCTACCTGAAGCCAGGTGCTTGTGTAGGCTCTTGACGTATTTCCAGTTACTGTACTGTGTACCCTGCACAGTTGCACCTACAGTATAGCTACCTGAAGCCAGGTGCTTGTGTAGGCTCTTGACGTATTTCCAGTTACTGTACTGTGTACCCTGCACAGTTGCACCTACAGTATAGCTACCTGAAGCCAGGTGCTTGTGTAGGCTCTTGACATATTTCCAGTTACTGTACGGTGTACCCTGCACAGTTGCACCTACAGTATAGCTACCCGAAGACAGTTGATTCTGCTAGCTGCAGTATAATCGGTATATATATATATATATATATATATATATATATATATATATATATATACATACACATCCCAGTTTTGTGCAGCTACATTTCACTGCAGGCCAATAGTACGTCTGGAAGGCCAACAAGGAGAGGCAGACAGTCACAAGCCAATAAAAGAGGGCAAGCAGGCTCTGTGTCTAGAGGCAACAGTGCTGGTCATGGACACAGTGCATCCTCATCAGCACGTGGCTGTGGGACACGCTTGGCCTTTTTTTCGGCAGCTGGCCGTTTTGAGCCGCAACATGCGGAAGACATCAGATTGTACCAGGCAAATTTCCGTGCCCCAGCTGCTGCACCGCAGAAAGAAGTTCGCTCCCAGCCATCCACATGCCCAGCGGTTGAATGCTAGCTTGGCAAAATTTCTAGCACTTCAACTGCTACCTTTTCAGTTGGTAGACTCTGCCCCCCTCCGTGAGTTTGTGGAATGTGCGGTTCCTCAGTGGCAGGTTCCCAAGCGCCACTTTTTCTCACGGAAGGCAATTTTGGCTTTCTACCGGCATGTGGAAGGCAATGTCTTGGCCTCGCTGGGCAGGGCGGTCAGGGGAAAGGTGCATATTTCCACTGACTCATGGTCCAGCAGGCATGGACAGGGACGTTACCTAAGTTTCACAGTGCATTCGGTGACTCTGCTGGCAGCTGGGAAGGATGCAGGACAAAGGTGCAGTAGTGTTTGAGGTTGTTCCACCACCACGCCTCCAAAATGCCACTACTGGTGATTCTGACATACCTCTCTCCTCCACCCCCTCCTCTTCTTCTTCCTCCATGGCCTCTTCCTGTGCTTTGTCCTCGGAACCAGCAGTGCTCCGTAGCCGTTCAAGGGGCTACGCAAGCATGCAGGCCAAAAGATGCCATGCGGTGCTTGAGCTGGTGTGCTTGGGGGACAGGAGCCACATTGGGGCAGAGATTCTGTCAGCTCTGCAGGGGCAGGTTCAGAGGTGGTTGACGCCACGCCAACTTGAGGCAGGAATGGTGGTTTGCAACAATGGCACCAACCTCCTCTCCGCCCTCCGACAGGGACAACTGACCCATGTGCCCTGTTTGGCTCACATCCTTAACTTGGTGGTGCAGAGGTTCTTGGACAGGTACCCGGGCTTACAGGATGTCCTGAGGCAGGTCAGGAAAGTCTGTGTGCATTTCCGCCGGTCATAAAATGCCAGTGCTCGGCTGGCAGACCTCCAAAAGGAATTTAACGTGCCCAAGAACCGCCTAATCTGTGACATGCCCACCAGGTGGAACTCAACGTTGGACACGCAGCAGAGGGCCATCAACGAGTACCTGTGCGACTGTGGCACCAGGACTGGATCAGGGGAGCTTGGTTTTTTTCCCCCATGCCAATGGGCCATGATCAGGGATGCATGCACTGTCCTGTCATCATTTGAGGAGGCCACGAGGATGGTGAGCAGTGACAGTACATGCATCAGTGACACTGTCCCCCTTGTCCACCTGTTGGAGCACACTCTGCATGGAATAATGGACAGGGCACTTGAGGCAGTACAGAGGCAGAAAGAGGAGGACCTCCTTAGCACTCAAGGTCCCCTTTATCCAGACAGTGTTCCTGCGTGCCTGCCGATCACACAGGAAGAGGAGGAGGAGGATCGTGTCAGCATGGAGGTGGAGCCTGGCACTCAGCATCAGCAGCAGTCTTTAAGGGATCATTTACAGTCTCAAGAAACCCATGGACTTGTACGTGACTGGGAGGAGGTGGCTGCGGATCATGTCATCCTTAGTGACCCAGAGGACTCCGGACCGAATGCCTCAGCAAACCTACGCTGCATGGCCTCCCTGATCCTGCAAAGCCTGCGGAAGGATCCTTGTATTCGTGGTATCAAGGAGGGGGATCGTTACTGGCTGGCAACCCTCTTTGATCCACATTACAAGGGTAAGGTTGCGGACCTTATCTTGCCATCACAGAGGGAGCAGAGGATGAAACATCTTCGGGAGGCCTTGCAGAAAGGTCTGTGCAACGCGTTCCCAGAGACTGGGAGGTTACAAACTCCTGTTCCTGGACGTGTTGCTGAGGCTTCGGTCAGTCAAAGAAGGAGTGGTGGAGAAAGTGGTCGTCTGACCGATGCGTTCAGACAATTTTTTAGTCCGCAGCCCCAAGGTATGATCGGTTCCAGCAACCATTGCCAGCATCTGTTTTACATGGTGCAGGAATACCTAGGGGCAAGATCTGACTTGGACACCTTTCCCACCGAAAATCCTCTGGGTTACTGGGTGTTGAGGATGGATCACTGGGTAGAGCTTGCACAGTATGCAATTGAGCTACTGGCCTGTCCTGCATCCAGTGTTCTTTCGGAACGCACATTCAGTGCTGCTGGAGGCTTTGTAACCGATCACGGGGTGCGCCTGTCCACCGACTCGGCCGATTGACTGACCTTTATAAAAATGAATCAGTCTTGGATCACCACCAGATACCAAGCACCTGATGCTGATGTAACCGAATAAATTTTTTTGAAATGTCAGATCCCTTCAAGACTGTCTATGCTGATGCTGAGTGACTATCCTGTTATGCTGAGAGACTATCCTCTTCCTCCTCAATGATCATGCTGATGGCTTGTAAGAATATTTTTGTTTCTGGGCGCCGACACCAGTGGCTAAGGCCCAATTTTTCAGCCCCTGTTTAACAGGGGCATGTAATTACAATTTTTGATGCAATACTTGGCAGCAGGGTTCGTTCCTGCGCTCCAACTAGAGTATCTGTGAGGGGTTGCAGTGTTGTGGCACCAGCACCAGTGCCTAAGGCCCAATTTTTCTGTCCCTGTTAAACAGGGACATGTAATTACAATTCTTGATCTAATATTTCACAGCAGGGCCCGTTCCAGCGCCCACCAAGAGTAACTGTGAGGACTTACAGTGTTGTGGCACCAGCACTACCACCACCAAAGGCCCAATTTTTCTGCCCCTGTTCAACAGGTGCATGTAATTACAATTCATGATCTAATATATCTCACAGCAGGGCCCTGTAAGGGCTTACAGTGTTGTGGCAACACCAACACCTAAGGCCGCAATTTCTGCAGAGTATATAGGGCAGGCCCCTACTTTCAAACATCCAACTTACAAACGACTCCTACTTGCAAACGGAAGGAGACAACAGGAAGTGAGATGATATCTACCCCTAGGAAGGGAAATTCTCACCTGTAAGAGTTAATATGGGAAAAACGTTTCTCCTTTCCACTGATGCTTTATCAACAAACCTTGTTTCACTAAAAACCCCAAAAACATTTGTCATTGTGACAGAAAGTGAGGTGAAATCTTCTGAAGAGGAGCACAGACAGCAAAACAAATTGGGGTGATAACCCTTCCCTATGTTTTCCAAAAAGCTTAAAAATAGATTTTTGGGCTGGAGCTACACTTTAAAAATGTACCAGTTCAAAATTACAAACAGATTCTACTTAACAACAAACCTACAGTCCCTGTCTTGTTTGCATTGCCTGTATACTGCTGTTCAGAGTATATAGAGCCTGGGTGCCCCACGCCTTTCCTTTTTTTAATTTGGGTGCGGGGTTCCCCTTAATATCCATACAAGACCCAAAGGGCCTGTTAATGGACTGGGGGGGGTATGACTTTTATTCTTTAAAAATGTCATTTTGTGCAGGGACTGTTCTAAGCACGGGAAACACACGCCACTTTACAGGCATACTATAGACACACCCCAGGTACGATATTTAAAGGAATATTTCACTTTTTTTTTTTCACTTTAAGCATCATTAAAATCACTGCTTCCGAAAAACTGGCCATTTTTAAAACTTTTTTTGCATTGATACATGTCCCCTGGGGCAGGACCTGGGACCTCAAACCCTTTTTAGGACAATACCATGCAAATTAGCTTTTAAAATGAGCACTTTTGATTTTGAACGTTCGAGTCACATAGACTTCAACGGGGTTCTAACGTTCGTGCAAATTTTCGGTCCGTTCGCAGGTTCTGGTGCGAACCGAACCGGGGGGTGTTCGGCTCATCCCTAATCTGTGTGTAGACACACAAATCCACGATCTGTCAGGGGAGAGGGGACAGATCGTGTGTTCCTAGTATATAGGAACACCGATCATTCTCCTCCCCCAGTCAGTCCCATCCCCCCACAGTTAAAAGACACAGTGAGGGAACACATTTAACCCCTTGATCGCCCCCTAGTGTTAACCCCTTCCCTGCCAGTGACATTTCTACAGTAATCAGTGGCTATTTATTGCACTGATCGCTGTATAAATGTCAATGGTTTAAAAAAGTGTCCGATCTGTCCGCCGCAATGTCGCAGTCCTGATAAAAATAGCAGAATGCCGCCATTATTAGTAAAAAATAATAATAATAAAAAGGCCATAAATCAATAACCTATTTTGGAGGCGCTATAACTTTTGCACAAACCAATTATTATACGCTTATTGCAATTTTTTTACCAAAAATATGTAGAAGAATACAAATTAGCCTCAACTGAGGAAATTTTTTTTTTTTAAATCGTGATATTTATTATATTTATTATAGCAAAAAGTAAGAAATATTGTGGGTTTTTTTTTTTGAAATTGTCGCTTTTTTTTGCTTATAGCGCAAAAAATAAAAACCGCAGAGGTGATAAAATACCACCAAAAGAAAGCTCTATTTGTGGGAAAAAAAGAACGTCGATATTGTTTGGGTTTGGCTTTGCGCGACCGCACAATTGTCAGTTAAAGCGACACACTGTATCACAAAAAATGACCCGTCAAGAAGGGAGTAAAAACTTCTGGTGCTGACGTGGTTAAACTGAGGATAATATAGTATTGCCACACATGCCATGTTGCAAAATGCACGATAATGCAGCATTAGCACATATGCAATGTTACAAATTACAAATGTTTCAAGGACTACTGTGTTGCAAAAGACCAAACAAGGTCATGTTAATAAAGTGCAATGTTACAAAAGAACAATGAAAAGACCTGTTGAACTAGTCTAGTTTGACCTAGAAACAAAAGGATTGAAACGTAAGACGCTTTACAGAAAAGGCTCCTTAGAGAGACAGAATGTCTTCTCTGTCTGTTAAATAATAACATTTATGGTCATGGCCCTAAGACAGAGATAAATGTGGATCACATAAACACGCGACAAGACTTACAACAAAATAGACCTGACGTGTGGCTTTTGGTCGTCTGGTAGGTTTGGCAAGAAAAGGGGCCATATCCAAGATAAGTAATGGATGATTGTGGAGGAGAATTTGCTGAGAAGTGCTGTAAAAAGGGGAAAGGGAGGGAGGGTATCGTGCACTGGAACTGACAACGAGGAAGGGGAAGTGGTCAGCTTAAATACCCTCCGGGCCCCTCCCATACACTCAGGGCAGCATACTGGCCTTCTAATTTATGGTCGTGGCCCTAAGACCGAGATAAATGTGGATCACATAAACACGCGACAAGACTTACAACATAAATAGACCTGAGGTGTGGCTTTTGGTCGTCTGGTAGGTATGGCAAGAAAAGGGGCCAAAAATAACCAGGTAGGGAAGTATCTTTATTGACTCTAACCTCATTGAGTGAGCTTGGAGAAAGGGCCATCTTGAGGGTTTGGAATATATATCTGGTGAAGCAGGCAGACTTTCACCTGCCTAGCTTCTTGGTCACATGGTCTGGTACTCCGTGCTGAGATGTGGCTGAGGCTGCGCCGATCCAAAGCAATGTCCATAATACCACCCAGGGTCTAGGCCTAAGTTGACCAGTAGGACCCTAACATGGTTAATAAACTGACTGCCAATCAGGGGGTTGACCGGAAAAGGCAGTAATGGGCTGGAGACTGGCTGGCTGGGTAGGTGAAAGAGCAGGCAGTCAAAAGATCGTTGCTGGGCACCAGGCGTTGCTGGTTCGAAAGAAATTTATATCCACTCCGGGTCCGGTTTGTTGCGTTTTGGAGACCGTAAGGTAAAGGACATAGTGGCTTAGAAAACCGGCCAGGTACAGCCTGATATGGGTATGAGGGAGAGCCGGCTGTGTGTGGCAATAAGATATAAAGGCTAGGACATGAGTGACGTAATCTACTGTGGTTTCGGGACAAGTGGCAAGGAACCTACGGTAGGTGTTCCAGGCCGTGTGATAAGCCTTTAGTGTGTTGCTAGACAGTGAGTGGTTGATGAGCTGGGTTGCATTGGCAAGGTGTGGCTTCAATCCATTGTTAGTTGAGACTAGGGATGAGCCGAACACCCCCCGGTTCGGTTCGCACCAGAACCCGCGAACGGACCGCAAGTTCGCACGAACGTTAGAACCCCATTGACGTCTATGGGACTCGAACGTTCGAAATCAAAAGTGCTCATTTTAAAGGCTAATTTGCATGGTATTGTCCTAAAAAGGGTTTGGGGACCCGGGTCCTACCCCAGGGGACATGTATCAATGCAAAAAAAACTTTTAAAAACGGCCGTTTTTTCGGGAGCAGTGATTTTAATGATGCTTAAAGTAAAAAAAAAAAAGTGAAATATTCCTTTAAATATCGTACCTGGGGGGTGTCTATAGTATGCCTGTAAAGTGACGCGTGTTTCCCATGTTTAGAACAGTCCCTGCACCAAATGTCATTTTTAAAGGAAAAAATCTCATTTAAAACTGCTTGCGGGTTTAATGTCATGTCGGGTCATGGCAATATGGATGAAAATCAGTGAGACAAACGGCATGGGTACCCCCCAGTCCATTACCAGGCCCTTTGGGTCTTGTATGGATATTAAGGGGAACCCCGCACCCAAATTAAAATAAGGAAAGGTCCCTATATACTCTGAACAGCAGTATACAGGCGGTGCAAACAAGACAGGGACTGTAGGTTTGTTGTTAAGTAGAATCTGTTTGTAATTTTGAACATTTTTAATGTGTTTAGCTCCAGCCAAAAAATCTTTTCTAAGCTTTTTGGAAAACATAGGGAAGGGTTATCACCCCTGTGACATTTGTTTTGCGTCTTTCCTCCTCTTCAGAAGATTTCACCTCACTTTTTTGTCCCAATGAAAAATGTTTTTTGAAAATTTTGGTTTTTTTGTGGAACAAGGATTGGAAAGCATCAGTGGAAAGGAAAAATTGTTTTCCCATATTAACTCTTACAGGAGAGAATTTCCCTTCCTTAGGGGTAGATTTCATCTCACTTCCTGTTGTCTCCTTCCGTTTGCAAGTAGGAGTCGTTTGTAAGTTAGATGTTTGAAAGTAGGGTCCTGCCCTATATACTCAGCAGAAATTTGGGCCTTAGGTGTTGCTGTGGCCAAAACACTGTAAGCCCTCACAGGGCCCTGCTGTGAAATATTAGATCAAGAATTGTAATTACATGCCCCTGTTGAACAGGAGCTGAAAAATTAGGCCTTAGGCACTGGTGCTGGTGCCACAACACTGCAACCCCTCACAGACACTCTAGTTGAAACGCAGGAACAAGCCCAGCTGCAAAGTATTGCATCAAAAATTGTAATTACACGCCCCTGTTAGACAGGGGCTGAAAAATTGGGTCTTAGGCACTGGTGCTGGTGCCACAACACTGCAACCCCTCACAGACACTCTAGTTGAAACGCAGGAACAAGCCCTGCTGCAAAGTATTGCATCAAAAATTGTAATTACACGCCCCTGTTAGACAGGGGCTGAAAAATTGGGTCTTAGGCACTGGTGCTGGTGCCACAACACTGCAACCCCTCACAGACACTCTAGTTGGAATGCAGGAACAAGCCCTGCTGCAAAGTATTGCATCAAAAATTGTAATTACACGCCCCTGTTAGACAGGGGCAGAAAAATTGGGTCTTAGGCACTGGTGCTGGTGCCACAACACTGCAACCCCTCACAGACACTCTAGTTGGAATGCAGGAACGAGCCCTGCTGCAAAGTATTACATCAAAAATTGTAATTACACGCCCCTGTTAAACAGGGGCTGAAAAATTGTGCCTTAGGCACTGGTGGTGGCGCCCAGAACCAAAAATGTTCTTACAAGCTATCAGCGTGATGATTGAGGAGGAAGAGGATAATTACTCAGGGATAGTCACTCAGCATCAGCATAGGCAGTCTTTGAAGGGATCTGAGATTTCAAAAAAAATTATTCGGTTACATCTGCATCAGGTGCTTGGTAGCTGGTGGTGATCCAAGACTGATTCATTTTTATGAAGGTCAGCCGATCGACCGAGTCGGTGGACAGACGCACCCTGTGATCGGTTACCACGCCTCCAGCAGCACTGAATGTGCGTTCCGAAAGAACGCTGGATGCAGGACAGGCCAGTAGCTCAATTGCATACTGTGCAAGCTCTGGCCAGTGATCCATCCTCAAGACCCAGTAACCCAGAGGATTTTCGGTGGGAAAGGTGTCCAAGTCTGATCTTGCCCCTAGGTATTCCTGCACCATGTAAAACAGACGCTGGCGATGGTTGCTGGAACCGATCATACCTTGGGGCTGCGGACCAAAAAATTGTCTGAACGCATCGGTCAGACGGCCACCTTCTCCACCGCTCCTTCTTTGACTGACCGAAGCCTCAGCAACACGTTGTCCAGAAACAGGAGTTTGTAACCTCCCAGTCTCTGGGAACGCGTTGCACAGACCTTTCTGCAAGGCCTCCCGAAGATGTTTCATCCTCTGCTCCCTCTGCGATGGCAAGATAAGGTCCGCAACCTTACCCTTGTAACGTGGATCAAGGAGGGTTGCCAGCCAGTATTGGTCCTTCTCCTTGATACCACGAATACGAGGATCCTTACGCAGGCTTTGCAGGATCAGGGAGGCCATGCAGCGTAGGTTTGCTGAGGCATTCGGTCCGGAGTCCTCTGGGTCACTAAGGACAACAACGTCCGCAGCCACCTCCTCCCAGCCACGTACAAGTCCATGTGTTCCTTGGGACTGATCCCTTAAAGACTGCTGATGCTGAGTGCCAGGCTCCACCTCCATACTGACACAATCTTCCTCCTCCTCCTCCTCCTCCTCGTCCTCTTCCTGTGTGATCGGCGGGCACGCAGGAACACTGTCTGGATAAAGGGGGCCTTGAGAGCTAAGGAAGTCCTCCTCTTCCTGCCTCTGTTCTGCCTCAAGTGCCCTGTCCATTATCCCACGCAGCGTGTGCTCCAACAGGTGGACAAGGGGGACAGTGTCACTGATGCATGCACTGTCAGTGCTCACCATCCTCGTGGCCTCCTCGAATGGTGACAGGACAGTGCATGCATCCCTGATCATGGCCCACTGGCGTGGGGAAAAAAAACCAAGGTCCCCTGACCCTGTCCTGGTGCCATAGTCGCACAGGTACTCATTGATGGCCCTCTGCTGCGTGTGCAGCCGCTGCAGCATGGCCAACGTCGAGTTCCACCTGGTGGGCATGTCACAGATTAGGCGGTTCTTGGGCAGGTTAAACTCCTTTTGGAGGTCCGTCAGCCGAGCACTGGCATTATATGACCGGCGGAAATGCACACAGACTTTCCTGGCCTGCCTCAGGACATCCTGTAAGCCCGGGTACCTGCCCAAGAACCGCTGCACCACCAAGTTAAGGACGTGAGCCAAACAGGGCACATGGGTCAGTTGTCCCTGTCGGAGGGCAGAGAGGAGGTTGGTGCCATTGTCGCAAACCACCATTCCTGCCTTAAGTTGGCGTGGCGTCAACCACCTCTGAACCTGCCCCTGCAGAGCTGACAGAACCTCTGCCCCAGTGTGGCTCCTGTCCCCCAAGCACACCAGCTCAAGCACCGCATGGCATCTTTTGGCCTGCGTACTTGCGTAGCCCCTTGAACGCCTACGGAGCACCGCTGGTTCCGAGGAAGAGGCCATGGAGGAAGAAGAAGAGGAGGGGGTGGAGGAGAGAGGTGTGTCACAATCAGCATTTTGGAGGCGTGGTGGCGGAACAACCTCCAACACTACTGCACCTTGTCCTGCATCCTTCCCAGCTGCCAGCAGAGTCACCCAATGCGCCGTGAAACTTAAGTAACGTCCCTGTCCATGCCTGCTGGACCATGAGTCAGCGGTAATATGCACCTTACCGCTGACCGCCCTGTCCAGCGAGGCATGGACATTGCCTTCCACATGCCGGTAGAGAGCCGGAATCGCCTTCCGTGAGAAAAAGTGGCGTTTGGGTACCTGCCACTGAGGAACCGCACATTCCACAAACTCACGGAAGGGGGCAGAGTCTACCAACTGAAAAGGCAGCAGTTGAAGTGCTAGCAATTTTGCCAAGCTAGCATTCAACCGCTGGGCATGTGGATGGCTGGGAGCAAACTTCTTTCGGCGGTGCAGCAGCTGGGGCAGGGAAATTTGCCTGGTACAATCTGACGTCGGTGTACCAAAAGCAGATTGCCCATAAGTACTTGGCTGTGACACACCTAATTCTACACCTTCATTCCTCTCACTGCAGGTCGCAGAGAGGACTGAAGGTCTAGTGGGGTTGGAAATCTCAGCTGATGAGGAGCAAGGAGAGATCGTCTTTGTTCTTTGGTGTGGGTCTTTTAGATACGCTTGCCAACGAACTGCATGGCAGGTCAACATATGTCTGGTCAAGCATGTGGTACCCAAGCGGGAGATGTTTTGGCCACGCGAGATACGCTTGAGACATATATTGCAAATAGCAGCGGTGCGATCTGATGCACTCGTCTCAAAAAAGGCCCACACCAAAGAACTTTTTGAATAACGCGCAGAGACTGCAGCGCCCTGCACATGTGGAGCTTTGGGGTGTGATGCAGTCAATGTGCTGCCCTTAGGCTGGCCCCTGGAGGGCATCCTGCCTAGTTGGTGATGTGCCACCTCCTCCTCCTCCTCCTCCTCCTCCTCCTCCTCCTCCTCTCTCCTATCAGGCACCCACGTTGAGTCAGTGACCTCATCATCCCCTCCCTCCTCATCACTGGAGCAAACCTGGCAGTATGCTGCAGCAGGGGGAGCATGACTGCCAGATTGCTGTCCTTCTTGGGCACCCCCTCTGTCCGTGCTCATGTTACTGCCTTCATTGAGCTCAGTATCATCATCAGAGCCTTCCAAACGCTGGGCATCCTCCTGGAGCATGTACCCAACACTGTGGTCAAACAGTTCGAGGGAATCCTCAGGAGGACATGGTGGGGCTAGGGAAGGAGTCACTGATGACATTGAGCTGAGGGAAGAGGCCGCTGCTTTGCCAGACAAAGCACCCTGGGCATGGGTGAGAGAGGATGAGGAGGATGAGGACGGCTTGGTCATCCACTCGACCAAGTCTTCCGCATGTTGCGGCTCAACACGGCCAGCTGCCGAAAAAAAGGCCAAGCGTGTCCCATGGCCACGTGCTGATGAGGATGCACCGTCTCCACGACCAGCACTAGACACAGAGCCTGCTTGCCCTCTCTTATTGGCTTGTGACTGTCTGCCTCTCCTTCTTGGCCTTCCAGACATACTAATGGCCTGTAGCTGCACTAAGCTGGGATAGAACACCTGTAATTTTCTTCAGGTAGCTTTATATACTGTAACCAGACAAGCCTGCCTGTCAGTAGGAAGATAACAGGAACGGATCTAGCTGAACACTGTGAGCAGGACGTACTGCACTAAATGTATATAGCAGGAACGGATCTAGCTGAACACTGTGAGCAGCACGCACTGCACTGAATGTAAATAGCAGGAACGGATCTAGCTGAACACTGTGAGCAGGACGCACTGTACTGAATGTAAATAGCAGGAACGGATCTAGCTGAACACTGTGAGCAGGACACACTGCACTGAATGTAAATAACAGGAACGGATCTAGCTGAACACTGTGAGCAGGACACACTGTACTAAATGTAAATAGTCTAGCTGCCTGACCGTGGTACTAATAGGATCAAAAAGAACACCTGTAATTTTCTTTAGGTAGCTTTATATACTGTAACCAGACAAGCCTGCCTGTCAGTAGAAAGATAACAGGAACGGATCTAGCTGAACACTGTGAGCAGGACGCACTGCACTGAATGTAAATAGCAGGAACGGATCTAGCTGAACACTGTGAGCAGCACGCACTGCACTGAATGTAAATAGCAGGAACGGATCTAGCTGAACACTGTGAGCAGGACGCACTGCACTGAATGTAAATAGCAGGAACGGATCTAGCTGAACACTGTGAGCAGGACGCACTGCACTGAATGTAAATAACAGGAACGGATCTAGCTGAACACTGTGAGCAGGACACACTGTACTAAATGTAAATAGTCTAGCTGCCTGACCGTGGTACTAATAGGATCAAAAAGAACACCTGTAATTTTCTTCAGGTAGCTTTATATACTGTAACCAGACAAGCCTGCCTGTCAGTAGGAAGATAACAGGAACGGATCTAGCTGAACACTGTGAGCAGGACGCACTGCACTGAATGTAAATAGCAGGAACGGATCTAGCTGAACACTGTGAGCAGCACGCACTGCACTGAATGTAAATAGCAGGAACGGATCTAGCTGAACACTGTGAGCAGGACGCACTGCACTGAATGTAAATAGCAGGAACGGATCTAGCTGAACACTGTGAGCAGGACGCACTGCACTGAATGTAAATAACAGGAACGGATCTAGCTGAACACTGTGAGCAGGACACACTGTACTAAATGTAAATAGTCTAGCTGCCTGACCGTGGTACTAATAGGATCAAAAAGAACACCTGTAATTTTCTTCAGGTAGCTTTATATACTGTAACCAGACAAGCCTGCCTGTCAGTAGGAAGATAACAGGAACGGATCTAGCTGAACACTGTGAGCAGGACGCACTGCACTGAATGTAAATAGCAGGAACGGATCTAGCTGAACACTGTGAGCAGCACGCACTGCACTGAATGTAAATAGCAGGAACGGATCTAGCTGAACACTGTGAGCAGGACGCACTGCACTGAATGTAAATAGCAGGAACGGATCTAGCTGAACACTGTGAGCAGGACGCACTGCACTGAATGTAAATAACAGGAACGGATCTAGCTGAACACTGTGAGCAGGACACACTGTACTAAATGTAAATAGTCTAGCTGCCTGACCGTGGTACTAATAGGATCAAAAAGAACACCTGTAATTTTCTTCAGGTAGCTTTATATACTGTAACCAGACAAGCCTGCCTGTCAGTAGGAAGATAACAGGAACGGATCTAGCTGAACACTGTGAGCAGGACGTACTGCACTAAATGTATATAGCAGGAACGGATCTAGCTGAACACTGTGAGCAGCACGCACTGTACTGAATGTAAATAGCAGGAACGGATCTAGCTGAACACTGTGAGCAGGACACACTGCACTGAATGTAAATAACAGGAACGGATCTAGCTGAACACTGTGAGCAGGACACACTGTACTAAATGTAAATAGTCTAGCTGCCTGACCGTGGTACTAATAGGATCAAAAAGAACACCTGTAATTTTCTTCAGGTAGCTTTATATACTGTAACCAGACAAGCCTGCCTGTCAGTAGGAAGATAACAGGAACGGATCTAGCTGAACACTGTGAGCAGGACGCACTGCACTGAATGTAAATAGCAGGAACGGATCTAGCTGAACACTGTGAGCAGCACGCACTGCACTGAATGTAAATAGCAGGAACGGATCTAGCTGAACACTGTGAGCAGGACGCACTGCACTGAATGTAAATAGCAGGAACGGATCTAGCTGAACACTGTGAGCAGGACGCACTGCACTGAATGTAAATAGCAGGAACGGATCTAGCTGAACACTGTGAGCAGCACGCACTGCACTGAATGTAAATAGCAGGAACGGATCTAGCTGAACACTGTGAGCAGCACGCACTGCACTGAATGTAAATAGCAGGAACGGATCTAGCTGAACACTGTGAGCAGGAAGCACTGTACTGAATGTAAATAGCAGGAACGGATCTAGCTGAACACTGTGAGCAGGACACACTGCACTGAATGTAAATAGTCTAGATAGAAGATAACAGGAACGGATCTAGCTAAACTGAATACAGTGTATATATATATATGCAACACCTGGGATGCATATATATACACAATACACTGTAAGTGCAGCTAACTGACTGACTGTTCTGCCTAATCTATCTAACTCAAATCAAACACTGTCTCTCTGTCTATCTCTTTCAACGCCGGAACACACACTACACAGGGCCGCCGTGCAGGCGGCCTTATATAGTGTGGGGCGTGTACTAAATCCCCTGAGCCATAATTGGCCAAAGCCTCCTTGGCTTTGGCCAATTACGGCTCTCTGTTCAGGCGGCGCTGTGATTGGCCAAGCATGCGGGTCATAGTGCATGCTTGGCCAATCATCAGCCAGCAATGCACTGCGATGCCGCAGTGAATTATGGGCCGTGACGCGCCACACGAATTTGGCGCGAACGGCCCATATCGTTCGCAATTCGACGGACGGTCGAACAGCCGATGTTCGAGTCGAACATGGGTTCGACTCGAACACGAAGCTCATCCCTAGTTGAGACCAAGGTGGGATAGGAGTGGATGATGGGTCGGCTCCGGGTTCCTGCTGAAGAATGAGACAAAATTGTAGCGGGACAGTGCATTGGCTACGGTATTGCACTTGCCAGGGATATGCTCACAGTAACTGTTAAATTTGGTGATGTAGCGACAATTGCAGCAGACTGCATAGGAAGGACATGATGGGGAGCGACTTGGATCAACCCTTATTAATGATGTCGGCTGTAGCCTGGTTGTCTGTGGTGAAGAGCTCTGTCTAATCTGTCCACATGTGGCCCCAGACTTGGGCTGCTGCCACGATGGGGTACATCTCGAACAATGACGAAGATCGGGGGAAACCAGGAATCAGGCAGATTTCTGGGGGCCAAGGTCTGGCGAACCAGTGATGGCCAAAAATTGCAGCAAAGCCGGTGGAGGCTGCAGCATCTGTGACTACCTGGGGTGACTGAGCTGATACTGAGGGAAAAACATTGATATGTCGTTCCAGTTGAAGAGGAACTCGTCCCACATAGCCAAGTCTGCTATTGCTGCTGGGTCTAGTCTGATGACTTGGTCGGGTCCTGCACTTGGGCGAGAAAGACTAAGAGCCTTGAAATGAACGACAGCCCCTGAGGAATTGTTCTCATAGCGAAATTGAGCATCCCTATCAAGGACTGCAGCTGTTTTTTAGTACATTCCTGTGACCGGGTAAACTCCTGAATGACCAACCCAACACGAGCTAATTTGTCAGAAGGCAGGCTAGGCTGCATGGCGTGCGTATCCAGGACGATGCCTGAGAAACTTATGAAATCTGTTGGGCCTTCCACTATGTGTTCATTGAGATTGTTGAAGACCTCTCTTAGCTTGTCTAGATCTACCGAGGGGGTATGTCTAGGTGTTCGATGAGCAGAAAATCGTCCGGATAATGGATAACCCTGTGACACTGGGCCTGGTGTGACAGGTTCAAGTGAGGGATTGAGCGAAAAAACGCCAGCTTTGTGGGCGAAGTGGCGGAAAAAGAGTTCCGTGTCTGTGAGGCTCCAGTCAGAGCTTATCTGGAACTGGGCAAGTCTCGCTGCTGCTTTGGCTGAAAACGACCGATGGTCGTAGAAGGCAAAACCTCCATATTTGTAAGCAAGATCTGTCACTGCATGAAGGTATAAGTCCAGCTCCTCTCTCCTGCTGAAGGTGGCTGAACAAAGTACATCTCTGAACATCCCGAAGGCCAGGGCGGGACCATGACCAGGTCAGGGAGGGCCATGGGTGGGCGACCTTTCAAAGGTGTGACTCTGGTCTGGACGTCCGAATTGTTGCGGCTAAGGGGGAGACCAAAGAGTGCAGCTGGGCCCCGTGGATGGATTGTAGGGATGCCTAATGGGCCCAGCTGCAGCTGGAGGCGGGAAGAGGAGCCTGAAAAGCTCTGCCTTCCTGGCCGTAGCAGGAAAGGGAATATCCCTGCGACTCAGCTATGAGTTTGGGGATGTTCCGTCCCCTGAGGGACTGCAGGCAGCCGCGCTCTGAGCCGCTTGGGGGGGGTAACAGAGGGGTGGGTGTGAAGTCCTCGCTGCCAGAAGACAAAAGGGGGCTGGGTGCTCATATTTAAGAGGAGTCATAGTCATAGGATAGAGAGCGGAGTGGTAAAGAGAAAACTCAGAGAGGAGGAAAAAGGAAGATATACAGAAAAAGGAATGATAGGCATAGACAGGAGCTGACAGAGTTCTGTTGTGCAGAACTTATGTAGAGTGGAAATTTAGAAAACTCAGAAGAGTGCGTGGCGACCAAGGTGGGCCAGGAGGTGACTGGCCAGATAACCGATAGCTAGGGTGCCTGTCTGCAAGCACAAACCTGAAGACCAGAACCCCAGGGCATACTGGGGTGAGAAGTAGAAGTCTGGTGCGGCCTACGTAGGAATGTTGCGGTCTGTAGGGGGTGACCTGTGCTCGGCCTGCTAACACTTGCACTGCCAGCAAGTCTACTGTTAAGCGACCTTGTCTGCGAGGTGAAGGGTCGCACTTCGAAAACAGAGTGTCATGTATAGACATATGTGACAGAACTAACACCTGGTGATCACGTCTAATGATGTATGTGAAGTAACGGTATAGTGAAAGGGTGCTGCAGAATGTTGTGATAGAAAAGCCCATGAACTAGGCCCTGACTGACGCTCTAGTAGCGAGGTCCTGGTTATGATCTAAACTCGGTCGACCGGGAACACCTGCAATAGGGGTGACATGAGTGTAACAAGATTTCTTTACTTTTTTTTTTCTTTTTTTGTGTCCCCCTTGTATGCGACTGGCCCTGGCGAAGATGCAAACATAGCGGTTTTTTTTGTTTTTTTTTACCTGGGAAATAACGTCCAACCTGGTACAGGAAGGAACCTGAACTTGACTGACCTGAGGGAGAAAAGACAGACAAAAACGATGAGTGGCTCGTATGAATGCCACTGGAGACGAGTGACCGATTAAGTGCCACTAAAAAATGAAGTGGGCTGTATGAGCACCACTGAGTGTGCTTGCAGCGATTGCAAGGAGTATATGTTGAGATGCATGTTTGCAGCGATTGCAAATGGGTATATGCTGAGATGCATGTTTTTGCAGCGATTGCAAGGAGTATATACAGAGATGCGCGTTTTGCAGTGATTGCAAAAATGGGTAAATGCTGAGATGCATGTTTTGCAGCGATTGCAAGGAGTTTATACTGAGATGCGTGTTTTGCAGCGATTGCCAAAATGGGTATATGCTGAGATGCGTGTTTTGCAGCGATTGCAAGTGGGTAAACACTAAGATGCGTGTATTTGCAGAAATTGCAGGGAGTTTATACTGAGATGCATGTTTTGCAGTGATTGCAAATGGGTAAATGGTAAGATGCGTGTATTTGTAGCAATTGCAAGGAGTTTGTACTAAGATGCATATTTTACAGAGATTGCAAAATAGGCATATGCTGAGATGCGTGTTTTTTGCAGCGATTGCAAGGAGTTATGATGAGATGCGTGTCTTGCAGCGATTGCAAGGAGTTATGATGAGATGCGTGTCTTGCAGCGATTGCAAGGAGTTCTGATGAGATGCGTGTCTTGCAGCGATTGCAAGGAGTTAGGAGTTAGGATGAGATGCGTGTTTTGCAGCGATTGCAAGGAGTTATGATGAGATGCGTGTTTTGCAGCAATTGCAAGGAGTTATGATGAGATGCGTATCTTGCAGCGATTGCAAGGAGTTATGATGAGATGCGTATCTTGCAGCGATTGCAAGGAGTTCTGATGAGATGTGTATCTTGCAGTGATTGCAAGGAGTGATGAGATGCATGTCTTGCAGCGATTGCAAGAAGTTATGATGAGATGTGTATCTTGCAGCGATTGCAAGAAAAATTCACTTACTGATAGGCGTAAAAGAAAAAGGATAGTAGAATTGTATATGTAGGAACGAACTGCGAAGTAGCATACGTAACGAATCGTAGATTTGTGATTGGGACTGTTACGAATTAATGTGTGGGATACTGATAAAGCGAACCGTTGTGCCGCCGAAGTGACTAGATTTGAATCGGATTGTGATGTGTACAAATATAAATGTGACATGAATCGGTTAGTAGAAATGACATAAGTAATGAATTGTAGGTTTATATAGGAACCGCTATGAATTGGTGTGCCGGATACCCATGATGTGAACCGTTGTGCAGCCGGAGCGACTAGGTTTGGAATGGACTGTTGTAGCTGCCGCTGCGACCCATATCGGTCTGTAGAAATAATATGAATAACGAATTGTAGGGTATGGTAAGAACCGCTACGAATCAATGTTTGGGACACGACCGACGCAAACCATTTTGCCGCCGAGGCGACTAGGCTCGAATCGGAGTGATGCGTATGGCATGAAAGTGATATGAATCAGTGAGTAGCATGACATAACAATGAATCGTTTGTAGGGTACGAGAGTGAGTGGAATGAATCGGTGAAGGATGTATCTGATGCAACCATTGTGCCGCTGACACGACTAGGTACAAATCAGACTGTGGTAGGTAATGCAACATATCTGATATGAATCGGTAGTAGGGAAAAAGAAATTGGTTGAAAAGTATGAAGTGGGGGAGATGGGCGGAGCCTAGCAGGGCAGACATGCATTGTTAGAGCTCTGCACCGCTGAGGAGAGAAGAGAAGGACAAAGCGGAGCCTGCAGGCTCAAAAGGTATCCATTTGAACCTTTTTGCCCCAGGGAACAAACTGTGAAAGTTTGGGCAGGAAATATGGTACTGGGAGGAAACCGTGGCAGAAATAAAAATCACCTCACAAAGAGCTCACAGGCACTCACTGCAACTAAAGCAGCTCCAGTCACCACACAAGATACAGCATCAGGGCGCTCTCACAGACAGAAAATGTCACAGCAAGACTCTCCATTTGAGTCAGATACAGAACAAATCCTCTCACAAACTTCTCCACAAGCCTCCTCAGCATCCCCAGTAATATTATTACAATTTGAAAAGATGCTTCATAAGGCTTTAAAACAAACCTCAGACCAAATAACAAAAAGCCTAACCAAAGAAATAAGAGAGCTGGGAAACCGCACCGCAGCCTTAGAAATAAAAATGGATGAAATTGAAATTACAACCCAAGTAAATATAACAGAATTGGAACAATTAAAAGAAGAGAATTTAATACTTCAAACTAAGCTCGAAGATTACGAAAATAGAGCCAGACGTTCAAACTTGCGCATAAGGGGAATACCTGAAACTGTGACAGATCTGCAATCTACTATTATTGCTCTATTACAAGAACTAAAGCCAGATATCCCTATTCAACGTTTAGAACTGGACAGAGTACACAGAGCCCTCACAGCCAAAAAGAAAGATGGACCCCCACGTGATATAATCACAAAATTTCATTATTACAGAACGAAAGAACAAATACTAATTGCTGCAAGAGAAAAAAAGGAACTTAATTTTCAAGGACACAATTATCAAATTTTTGCTGACCTATCCCAACTTACTATTACTAAAAGACGATCCATGAAACCCCAACTAATGGAACTGCAACGCCACAACATTATGTATCAATGGGGCTTCCCCTTTTCAGTCAGATTTAACTACCAAGGTACAATTTACAGAAGCAGATCAGCAGATGAACTACAACAAACCCTTTTAAAATTAAATCTGACAGAACCCACAAGCAGCAACTCTCCCACACGCAGAAGAATGACATCATCTTCACCTTCAGGCAGCACTCAGAAAATTTCAGAACAAAATGGGAATCATCATTCTCACAAAAGAGGCCGTTATGCCACATTATCCATGGACCAAGAAGATTCAATGGACTAACATCTTAATTCCTGATATCTCTTCATTTATTATACTAAGAGATGGTTCTCTATAAAAAACCTGTATTTATAACTGAATGTAACTGAATTCTGATAGTCACACACTGTGTGGGATCATGTTACATTCCAGTTATATTTCTTATTACTTCTGATTCATATAGCCTTAGTATATATAAGTGAAATAAGAAAATTCTTGTTCAGTTATATATTTTCAGGTAATAACAATAGATTTATTACTTTTTAGGACAAATATGTTCAATAATCCAGAAGTAATGGAAGCTTTTTCTTTCTTTTCTTAAAACAAATATATTATTACCTAACTAGTTCCTAGAATTATGTTTTTGTTTATTCTAATCTGAAGCAATACAACTTCAATTTTATGAGTTAACATATCTAAACAGTTACATATGAATAAAATATGTAATTGTTTACTCTAAAAGGGTTAAAATCCCAAAATAATTCAAACTATCTTCCTCAATACCAAAGTTATTAACAGTACCTTTCTAACTGAATTATTTAGCCTAGGGCAAGACTAACCATATACAACCACCCTGGAATAAATGATTTCAACAAAAACTATATTCTGCACTCCAATTAATGAAACATCATTTTGATGTCTTTTGACATAGCACTTCTCTCCTGTAAGCGGAAGATCCGTGTACCCCCATTAGCCCTCCTCATTCTCCCAACCATATTATGTGGGAGTGTGACGAAGGCACTTATTCCCCTGAGAGAGATATTTACTCTCTTTCACGGGTAAATTGTGATTACTTGCAAAAAATAATTTATACAATGTATCATCTAATCTCATATGTTTTTTGTTTACTCTTTACTCCAGAATTCACTGGTTTCTTTTCTATCTTTTCATCTCTTCAGTCCACACAGGTTGATCTGCGCAGTCAGCTCTGCATAACAAAAAGTAAGTCAAAACTATTTGATCTGTTGCCATGGCACCACTAAATATACTTTCCCTGAATGTTCAGGGAATAAATGTCCCTCAAAAAAGGACCAAAGCCTTCCGTACTTTTCATAACAAGAAGGCTCACATAGTATGCTTCCAAGAAACACACTTCACCAAAGATTCTACTCCAAAATATATTTCTCCTTTTTATCAACAAATTTACACGGCTTCTGCCTGTACCAAGCAAAGGGGAACTCTAATTGCATTTCACCGATCCACACCATTCACCTTATCATCAGAAATTAAAGACCCAGAAGGTAGATACCTGATACTCATGGGTTATATAATGGATACAGCAATCACGGTGATTTCCTACTATGCTCCTAACAAACAACCTACACCATTCCTCTCACATATATTACAAGTGATTAATACACACAAAATAGGAACAGTGATAATGTGTGGGGATTCGAACCAGGTCCTCCTCCCATTTCTAGATAAATCACCTTTTACACCATCCAAAATAACCTCTAGATTACCTTTTTCTCAACTTCTTTCCAAATACAATCTGGTAGATTCGTGGAGAGAAAGTAACCCAATGAAAAAGAAATTCACTTATTTCTCACACCCTCATCAAACCTTCACCAGAATAGATCATATTTTTCTAACAATAGGAATGATACCAGAAATTATTGTATCAGATATAATTCCGATTCCGTGGTCTGACCATAATGCAGTATACACTACTATAGCCTCAGCCATACCAAAAGCGCATGACCCAACGTGGTACTTACCGGACATAATGCTCAAACACCCACTACATCAGATGGCCATTGAACAAGCTTTAAAGGAATACATATCAATTAATAATACAACAGACATCTCCCCAATAACACTGTGGGAAAATGGCACTATTTAAACGGGAACGCAAAAATCTAGCAAAAAAACTAGAACTCAATTTTAATGCAGCCTACATATCATTTCAAGATAATCCATCTCAGAGTACAAAATCTCATCTGGAGAAATCTAGATTGGAATATGATCTATTTCTCACTGAGTCAGTTGATAAATCCCTCAAACGCTCCAAACACAATTTCTACATGAATACAAACAAACCAGGTACATATTTGGCTCGGGCATTAAATTCAACTAACAAATCTTTCAAACCAATACGTTCGAAATTATCAAAAAATGTTTACACTTGTAATCCAGTTAAAATAGTCCATAAATTTCACTCACATCTCGTAACTTTATACAAGACAAAGAATGAATTTAATCCTACAGAGGCTGAATCCTTCTTCTCAAAAATAACCTTACCTGAGTTATCTCAGAATCAAAAAAGCAGTTTGGATGAGCCTATAACTATAGATGAAGTTGCTAACGCCATAAAAGACCTAAAACTTAACAAAAGACCAGGCCCAGATGGCTACTCGGCTTTATACTATAAAACATTCTCAGAAATACTCTCTCCCATTCTCACTGAAACTTTCAACAAACTTCTAGATGGACATTCTTTTCGGCAAGAAACACTAATGGCAATTGTTTGTATGATCCCAAAACCCCTTTCTGATGATACTTCCTGTGTGAATTATCGGCCTATCTCTCTGTTAAACCTCGATATTAAATTATTAGCAAAAATAATAGCAAAACGCCTCAATAGCATTATAGGAAAATTAATACATAGAGATCAAGTAGGCTTCATGCCAAATAGACAGGCAGGCGATAATATATGCAGGGCAGTGTTATTGGCACATATTGCTAAAAAACGGAAAATCCCTTTATGTTTTCTATCTCTCGATACTAAGAGGGCATTTGACACAGTATCCAGTATATGCAATATTCATTACAAAAATGGGGTTTTGGACCCCACTTTTTAACATGGATCAAAGCATTATATAATAAAAGCAAAGGCTATATAAAATATGCTGGATACAAATCTGATGCCTTTAATATCGAAAGAGGTACCCGACAGGGTTGCCCATTATCTCCCTTATTATTTGCCCTTATACTCGAACCCATGGCCCAATACATCAGAACAAACCAAACTATAACTGGCATTGAAGTAGGAGGTATTACATACAAATTATGTATATTTGCAGACGATATATTACTTTTTCTATCATCACCACAGGTCTCTGGTCCTAACTTAATACCAGCTCTTGATGGATTTGCAGCCCTATCCGGCCTTATGATTAATCCTAAGAAATGCCTAGTGCTTAATATTTCACTTACAAACATGGAATTGATCCCGGCTAGGGCTGCACTCCCATTCACATGGGCAGAAAAATCAATCCCATATCTTGGAATTCATTTAACAGCATCTCATTCTGACTTATTCTCAACCAATTATCCTCCTGTATTAAGACAGATCACAAATCTAATAAAACAATGGTCGCAACTTCCTTTATTCTGGATAGGGAAGATTAATGCAATCAAAATGACTATTCTACCCAAATTGCTTTATCTATTCAGAGTCCTCCCTATTCCAATGCCTTCCTATTTTTTGAGAATAGTACAAAAAAGAGCAACTTCGTTTATATGGGGCTCTTCTAAACCACGTATACCTATACACACACTACATCTTCCCAAAAATAAAGGAGGCCTGGGATACCCTAATTTTACTAACTACTACAGAGCAGCACATTTGGCCAGTCTGTCCAAATACCATGCAAAACAGGAAATCCCATTATGGGTATTTATAGAGGCTTCAGAAAATGACCCTCTATTAATATCAAATTTATTATGGCTTGATCCTAAAGACCGCTTTAAAATTCATAATCCCATAACTAAACACTTCTTATCTCTCTGGGATAAACTAAAAACCAAATATCAGTTACAATCTCCACACAATCCTCTCCTTTCTTTTATCAGAAATCCGGCCTTTTATCCGGCATGGATCTACCCAAATTCTTTTAAAGCTTGGACAACATCAGGCATTCAGACACTAAATGACTTCATAGCATCTAAATCATTCCTTTCATTCCCATCGCTTAGAGAAAAATATGATCTACCAAACTCTGAGATATTTAGATATCTCCAAATCAAAAATTTCTATACACCATTCCTAAAGGGGATACACCATTATCCCAAATATCCATTTTTGAATCAATCTGTACAAAAGATCCATTTGCTAAAGGTACAATTTCATCACTTTATAATCAATTATATGGAGTAGCAAATCTTAATAGACCCTCTTACGTTCAGAGGTGGGAGGAGGACCTGGGACGAATTTTAGAAGACACGGACTGGTCTAACATATGGCTCACATCTAAGTCATCTTCACCCAACATCTTAGCACTGGAGACAAATTATAAAGTCCTAACTCGCTGGTACCTTGTACCTGCTAGAGTGGCAAAATATTCACCTAATACCTCAGCTCTTTGTTTTTGAGGATGCCCAGAAATAGGCACATATTTACACATATGGTGGACGTGCCCAGTAATCCAAACCTTCTGGAAGGAAGTCTTCGTGATTGCATCTAAAATATTTAAAAAAATAATACAACCAGATCCATATTTAACTTTACTTAATCTAAAACCGGAATGGTTAACACTCTCTCAATTCAAACTTATGATCCAACTAATAACGGCTGCAAGACAAACAGTGTCCAAGGCTTGGAAATCTCCTACATTGGTACTAGCAGAAACAATTCACAGAATAAATAATACAATGTCCCATGCTAAGATGGTAGCCATCGATCAAAATCAAATTCCAAAATTTGAAAAACTTTGGCACCCTTGGATAAAACAACAGTTCCTGTCAAACTTCAATGACTCTGTCCTGTTGCCATGGTAACAGATTAAATGACTTACAGAGACACCCATTCTAAGGCTTCAAAGAGAACTAAAAAGAATAATAAACTGACGAGCGGGACAACCTTGTGGACCATACCTCTACCTTTCAACCCTTTTTCTTCTTTCTCTTTCCTTTTCTCCACCTTACGATTAAAGCTCATTATCAGAATTTATTTGACCTATATACACTCTACCTGTAAACAATATGTATAGTAGGTATAAATCATTTAAATACCTACAAAAGTAACTAAGGAAATGATATATATCTTTAATTTAGGTTTACGTGAACCCAATGTTTAATATTTGAAATTTCATGATATTTACCTATATAAACCCTACTGTAAAACAATGAGCTTACTTTATAGATCCTTGTAAACTTAGTTTATGTATCTTTATAATATTGTATACTCAATAAACTTCTTTTGACAAGGAAAAGTATGAAGTGAATCCGTTATGAATCGGTTGGAGAGTGTATGCCACTCCTTACTCTAAAACTGAACCCATACCAACCACCCAGCCCCCCATGCTAATCAAGTGCAGAGAAGGCACCAGGTGGGTCTAATTACCACCTCAATCAGCCACAGAACCTGTGCAAACAATACATGCTCATCTCCAAATGGATGAGATGGCAACCCCATAGACTGTAAATCCTATGAGCAATGAAGCCTGTAATGAGTGAAATCAGGCAATGACTAACAGTAGCTTGGAGGTTTGGATCTACAAATGAAAACGTATGTTTGTGGGTGGGATGACAAGCAAGGCTGAGGGAACATGTGAATCTACTACACCTGTGCCAAATGATGACAGGACATGACCAACAACAACTCAGAGGCAGCTAAGAGCGAAAGAGATGCAGGATAGGAAACATAAATCGCAACATTGCGTATGAACGAAAAAGTTTGAACCCTACCTGCAACAGCAAATGACAACCGCAGACAAACACCACGCACAGAGAAGCTGCAAAACATGTAATCGGACAGACAGACAGACAGACTCATGAACACAAGGTGAGCTGGGAGGAGTCAGCCCAGTGAAGTGTAGTATCGTGCACTGGAACTGACAAAGAGAAAGGCGAAGTGGTCAGCTTAAATACCCTCCGGGCCCCTCCCATGAACTCAGGCCAGCATACTGGCCTTCTAATATTACTAAACATCAAATTAACACACAACATTATGGAGACTGGCACTGTAATGAAAGTATAAAAATGAAAAATTCCTTTCAATATAGTGCCTGGGGTCCCCTTAGTCCACCTGTAAAGTGGCACATCTATACTGTGTATAGAAGCTGCTGCATCAGTAATTGCATTTATTTTAAAAAAATGACAATTTTCCCTACAAGCTTTCTTTATCTTGTAAGTAACAGCTTGGGGAGCCAGTCTGTATGATGAGGCCACAATGTAGTGCATGGAGAACAAGATCAGAGATTTTTTGGATAAATTCTGGTGTCTCCACCACAGACTTTGGATTTCTACTTCTGTAAAGCCTCGTACACATGATCGGATTGTTGGCCAATAAAACCATGGACTTTTGTCCGAAGGGCGTTGGCCCAAACTTGTCTTGCATACAAACAGCACACAATTGTTGGCCAACAATCACAAATGTAGTGACATACTAGACTATGTGGTTTTTCAGCTCTTTACTGCCACCCTTTGGGCTCTTTCTTCTAATTTCGTGTTAGTAGAAGTTTGGTGAGTGTTGATTCACGCTTTTCATTTTGCGCTTTTCATTTTGCGCTTTTCATTTTGCGCTTTTCAGTTTGTTTCTGAAAGGCCGTTTGTCAACCAGACATGTTGCGGAATTGGGGGAGATAACATGTTATTTATTATTGGCCTTAGAGTTATTGCTTTGACATTATTTTTTTGGTTGAATAATGATTTGATTTGGTATATTTTCTATATTTTTGGATGCATAGAATGCACTTTTTGGTTAAGTTCTATTGACAGATAGCATGTCTAATTTTATTTGTTTTCTTTTTTTAATGCACAATAAAAAAAATTGTGGAGAATAATACTTGGCTTTGTGTTTTACGTAAAATGACAGTTTGGGAGTAGGCAGTTACATTTAAAAAAATACAATGTAAAATTGACAAGGGACACCAACATACAGTAGTTGTATCGTTGATCTTAAAAACTACATGATAATGGTGTTGTGGTAACTTGCCTAAAAAAATTATATATATTATTCTTGATATCACTAGAAAAAATTAGCTTTTGAAAATCCGTTTGCAATAACTCCATTGGTATCACCAGCAAAGCAGTTTCATTATTATCCCATTAAAGAAGAAGAGAATGTGCGCTGCATTTTGAGATTTCATCATTTGCCCCGTCACCAATGTTAATTCTCCATTATGAATGCTAGTTTACAAGACCGACCGCTTCTGGCTCGTCCTTGCTTCCAAGCATGCGTGTTTGTGTCTGACGGACTTGTGTACACACGCTCAGAAAATCCGACAACAGACATTTTCTGTGGAAAATTTAAAAACCTGCTATCCAACATTTGTCCACGGAAAATCCGACAACAATTGTCCGATGGAGCATACACACGGTCGGATTTTCCACCAACAGGCTGTCATGACACATTTCCCATCTGAAAATCCGATCGTGTGTACGAGGCTTAACGGGTGCAGAAAAATTGTTCTTTGGGTGTCGGTGGCGCCTTTACACTGTAACCCTATAGAGGTACTCTTGATAAAAGCAAGAATTGGCCTTGCTGTCAAAAATTGTAATGATATGCACATGTCAAACAGGTGCGGAAAAATTGTTCTTTGGGTGTCGGTGGCGCCTTCACACCGTAACCCTATAGAGGTACTCTTGATGAAAGCAAGAATTGACCTTGCTGTCAAAAATTGTAATGATATGCACCTGTCAAACAGGTGCGGAAAAATTGTTCTTTAGGTGTCGGTGGCGCCTTCACACTGTAACCCTATAGAGGTACTCTTGATGAAAGCAAGAATTGACCTTGCTGTCAAAAATAGTAATGATATGCATCTGTCAAACAGGTGTGGAAAAATTGGTCTTTGGGTGTCGGTGGCATCTTCACACCGCAACCCTATAGAGGTACTTTTGATGAAAGCAATACTGATATTGTATCGCTCTCCTTATTATATGGCTGTCATACACATATGTGCAGTACAACTAGCAAGCTTATGTAGTAGAGCTACTAGCTCTCGGTATACCAGATCCCTTGTGACTAGGGTATTCTTGCTGGTCTTCATCAGTAGCAGTGCCCAATGGCACACTCTTGGTTGGCTTTGTAAAAAATATGAAAAAAACAGTTAGCAGATATATCTAGATTGTATATATAGATTGTAATCACCCGGAAGTTCCTGTGCTGGTCAGGATCTCCATCTAGGTGGACATGGTGAGGTCCCTCTTTAGCAAAGAGGAGGTGCTGTTCATTTGCCAGGACTTCAGGACTTCGGGAGTAATCAGAGTGAGGATACTATCCAAGGCCTGTTAACCTCTCGGTTCCGGTGAGTTTGAACCCCTTGCGGGTTGTGTGTAGCACAAGGTGTCCTAACAGATGGTGAAAGGTGCACTCATCAGATCCACTATTCGTATATGAGACTCCAGATTAGGTCCTAGCCATTGTGTCTTTGCTGGAATTTTCCTGCCTGCATTTGTTTTGCCTGCATTTTACAAAGACTTTTTATTTATCAGTCAGCGTTTAGGACTGAGAATAGCACCGCTTTGATGGGTTAATGGCTGATATATAGATTATTATTTACTCATCCATATTTATAATTATCATTTTTTTGTATTAAGCGGCTGCTGAGAGATATCTCATTTTGAATCAGGTGACATCAGGTCAAATCACTGCGGTTTAATACTTTCCATCTTCATATACCGAATATCCTTAAGCGCTGAGATAGGAGGATTGTAGTAGGGCATATTGTCTCCTTTTTGTCTGTTGTTAGCAGATATATCATGTTGCAGTATCTCTTGTAACAATCTTTTAACCACTTAATTCCTGGCGTATTGTCAAATGGGATCTCCCATCCTGGGTGGGAGTCATATGACCTCCTCCGCTTCCCCCCACCAATGCGCGTGCCTGGTGGCCTGCGATGTCTGCCGGGCACCCACGATCACTCCTGACAGAGCAGGAACGTTGATCTGTGTGTGTAAACACACAAATCCACGTTCGGTCAGGGGAGAGGAGACAGATCGTGTGTTCCTAGTATATAGGAACACCAATCATTCTCCTCTTCCAGTCAGTCCCATCCCCCCACAGTTAAAAGACACAGTGAGGGAACACATTTAACCCCTTGATCACCCCCTAGTGTTAACACCTTCCCTGCCAGTGACATTTCTACAGTAATCAGTGGCTATTTATTGCACTGATCACTGTATAAATGTCAATGGTTTAAAAAAAAAGTGTCAAAAGTGTCCGATCTGTCCAACGCAATGTCGCAGTCCTGAGTCCGATCTGTCCACCGCAATGTCGCAATGTTTTCAAAATTGTCGCTCTTTTTTTGCTTATAGCGCAAAAAATAAAAACCGCAGGAGGTGATCAAATACCACCAAAAGAAAGCTCTATTTGTGGGAAAAAAAGGACGTCAATATTGTTTGGGTTCGGCTTTGCGCGACCGTGCAATTGTCAGTAAAAGCGACGCAGTGCCGTATCGCAAAAAATGACCCGCCAAGAGGGGAGTAAAAACTTCCGGTGCTGACGTGGTTAAACTGAGAATAATATAGTATTGCCACACATGCCATGTTGCAAAATATACGATAATGCAGCATTAGCACATATGCAATGTTACAAATTACAAATGTTTCAAGGACTGCTGTGTTGCAAAAGACCAAACAAAGTCATGTTAACAAAGTGCAATGTTACAAAAGAACAATGAAAAGACCTGTTGAACTAGTCTAGTTTGGCCTAGAAACAAAAGGATTGAAACGTAAGACGCTTTACAGAAAAGGCTCCTTAGAGAGACAGAATGTCTTCTCTGTCTGTTAAATAATAACATTTTACTAAACATCAAATTAACACACAACATTATGGAGAATGGCACTGTAATGAAAGTATAAAAATTAAAAATTTCTTTCAATATAGTGCCTGGGGGGGTCTCCTTAGTCCACCTGTAAAGTGGCACATCTATACTGTGTATAGAAGCTGCTGCATCAATAATTGCATTTATTAAAAATATGACATTTTCCCTACAAGCTTTCTTTATTTTTAAGTAACAGCTTGGGGAGCCAGTCTGTATGATGAGGCCACAATGTAGTGCATGGAGAACAAGATCAGAGATTTTTTTGGATACATTCTGGTGTCTCTACCACAGACTTTGGATTTCTACTTCTGTAAAGCCTCGTACACACGATCGGATTGTTGGCCAACAAAACCATGGACTTTTGTTCGAAGGTGTTGGCCCAAACTTGTCTTGCATACAAATGGCACACAATTGTTGGCCAACAATCACGAACGTAGTGACGTACTAGACGTACTACGTGGCCCTTTGGGCTTCTTCTGCTAATTTCATGTTAGTAGAAGTTTGGTGAGTGTTGATTTGTGCTTTTCATTTTGCGCTTTTCATTTTGCGCTTTTCATTTCGTGCTTTTCAGATTGTTTCTGAACAGCCGTTTGTCAACCAGATATGTGCGGAATCGGGGGAGATAACGTGTTATTTATTATTGGCCTTAGAGTTAATGCTTTGACATTTTTTTGGTTGAATAATGATTTGATTTGGTATATTTTCTATATTTTTGGATGCATAGAATGCACTTTTTGGTTAAGTTCTATTGACAGATAGCATGTCTAATTTTATTTGTTTTCTTTTTTTAATGCACAATAAAAAAAAATTGTGGAGAATAATACTTGGCTATGTTTTTTTCGTCAAATGACAGTTTGGGAGTAGGCAGTTACATTTAAAAAAATACAATGTAAAATTGACAAGGGACACCAACATACAGTAGTTGTATCTTTGATCTTAAAAACTACATGATAATGGTGTTGTGGTAACTTGCCTATATATATATATATATATATATATATATATATATATATATATATATATATATATATATATATATATATATATATATATATATATATTATTCTTGATTTTACTAGAAAAAAAAGCATTTGAAAATTAGTTTGGAATAACTCCATCGGTATCACCAGCAAAGCAGCTTCATTATTATCCCATTAAAGAAGAAGAGAATGTGCGCTGCATTTCGAGATTTAATAATTTGCCCCGTCACCAATGTTAATTTTCCATTACGAACGCTAGTTTACAAGAGCGACTGCTTCTGGCTCGTCCTTGCTTCCAAGCATGCATGTTTGTACATTGGACTTTTGTCCGACGGACTTGTGTACACACTCTTGGAAAATCCAACAACAGACATTTGTCCGCGGAAAAATTAAAAACCTGCTATCCAACATTTGTCCATGGAAAATCTGAGAACAATTGTCTGTTGGAGCATACACACAGTCGGATTTTCCACCAACAGCCTGTCATCACACATTTCCTGTCGAAAAATCTGATTGTGTGTAAGGGGCTTAACGGGTGCAGAAAAATTGTTCTTTGGGTGTCGGTGGCACCTTTACACTGTAACCCTATAGAGGTACTCTTAATGAAAGCAAGAATTGACCTTGCTGTCAAAAACTGAAATGATATGCACCTGTCAAACAGGTGCAGAAAAATTGGTCTTTGGGTGTCGGTTGCGCCTTCACACCGTAACCCTATAGAGGTACTCTTGATGAAAGCAAGAATTGGCCTTGCTCTCAAAAATTGTAATGATATGCACCTGTCAAAAAGGTGTGAAAAAAATGGTCTTTGGGTGTTAATTGTGCCCATGAGACCTACACCAAAAAACAAACATTCTTCCAGATGAAAACACCCACAACACTAGGCTACCTAGAAGTCCTTTAGAGATTCCACATCCCAAAAACACTTAATCAGCGACATCGGCATCAGGGACTTCATAGCTGCTGGTAATCCAGGACTGATTCATTTTGATAAAATTCAGATGGTCCACGGAGTCTGTGGACAGATGCGTTCTATGATCTGATCAGTAACTAAAACCTCCAGCAGCACTGAATGCCCATTCGGAAAGCACGCTGGATGCAGGGAAGCCCAGCAGCTCAATAGCATACTGGGCAAGTTCTGGCCAGTGGTCTATTCTCATGACCCAGTAAGCCAGTGGATCATCGACTGGAAAGCTCTCCATCTCTGTTTTCGCCCCTAGATAATCATTTACCATGTGATGCAGATGCTGCCGATGGGATGTGGAAGCTGACAGCCCTGGGCGGCGAGGACTAAAAAAAAAAAAATCAGAAATGCATCATTTAGTCGGCCACCTTCTCCACCGGTCCTCTCTTGACCAACAGAAGCCTCAAAACTACATTTTCCACAACACTGCAACCTACCAGAATCGGGAAAAGCATTCAATAAACTTCTCTTTAAGGTGTCCTCAAGAGATTTCATCTTCTGCACTTTCTGTGGGGACGGGATTAGTTCTGAGACTTTCCCCTTATAACGGTGGTCAAGAAGGGTTGCCAACCAATAGTGATTCTTTTCCTTTACACCACCTATTCTTGGGTTCTTTCACAGGCTTTGAAGCATGAGGGAGCCCATGCACCACAAACTTGCAGAGGCATGAGAAGCAGACACTTCGGGGTCACTGAGGATTATAGTATCTGGAACTGCCTCCTCACTGCCTTCCCCCAGCCACGTACTACTCCCAAGGGTTCTGTGGATGGAAAACCATCTCTTATTGTTTGACGTATGTCTTACTCTGCTTCAATGCCTCCGAAAGTGCCAGATTCCTCCTCCTCTGCTTCAATACCCCTGAAACTGTCATATTCCCCCTCCTTCTCTCTCTCCTCTTGTGTGTTCTGTTTCCTAGGAACAATGGAGTCTGCATAAAGTGTGCCTTGAGAGAAAGGAAGTCCTCCTCTTTGTCCTGCTGCTCTGCCTTGAGTGCCCTGTCCATAATGCCACGCAGAGTCTGCTCCAGCAGGAAAACAACAGGGATTATGTCACTGATGCATGCATTGTCACGGCTCACCATCCTTGTGGCCTTCTCAAATAGTGACAGTACAGTGCATGCATCCTTTATGAGCAGCCATTGGCATGGGGAAAAAAAAGCAGAGCCCGCCTGAGCCTGTCATGCCCCTCTGCTGCATGTGCGACTGCTGCAGCATTGCGAAAGTCGAGTTCCACCTGGTGGACATGTCACAAATCAGGCGGTTTATGGGCAGATGGAATTCCTGCTGAATTTCAGCCAACTGAGCACTTATATGACCGCTTAAAATGGCTACACACTCTTCTGGCCTGCTTTAGTAGATCTTCCAATCCTGGGTACCTATTTAGGAAATGCTGCATCACCAAATTGAGGACATGTGCCAGGCATGGCACATGTGCCAACTTTCCAGTCTAAGGGCAGACAGGAGGTTTGTGCCATTATCACACACTACCATTCCTGGCTCCAGCTGGCATGGCGTGAACCATCTCTGGGCCTGTCCCTGCAGAGCTGCAAGAATCTCTGTTCTGGTGTGGTTCCTGTCCCCTAGACTCACCAGCTAAAGCACTGCATGCCACCTTTTAGCCTGACTCATTGAATAGCCTTTGAACGCTTAGGGGGTACTTGAGCTTAATAGGACAATTCAGCAGAAGGGGCATGGAATAGAGGAGGAGGGGGTAGAGCTGATGAATCTGGCATGATCACCAGCTGTATGGAGAAGTGGGGGCACAGCAAGCTGCAGCACTGAGCCCTGTCTTGCATCTATCAGAGTTGCAAGCAGAGAGACCCAGTGTGCTGTGAACAAAATATATCGTCCCTGCCCATGCTTGCTGGACCATGTGTCAGCAGTAATGTGGACTTTGCAGCTGACAGCCTTGCCCAACGAAGCCACAACATTGCCTTCCACGTGATGGTAGAGAAATGGAATGGCCTTACAGGAAAATAAATAGCGACTGGGAACCTGCCATTGTGGTACAGCACATTGTGCAAATTCAGGGAAGGGGCAGAATTCACCAGGCAGAAAGGCAGAAGTTGTAGAGCCACCAGCTTTCACAAGCTTGCATTTAGACCCTGGGCAACTGGGTGGCAATGACTATTTTTTTTCCACTGCAGCAGATGGGGCAGAGAAATTTGCCGGCTATAGTCTGCAGGTAGTGGTGTGCTGCTGGCAGATGTGCTGCAAGGACCTGGGACACCTTGCGCTATACCATCATCCCTGTCAGTGGAGGCTGCTGAGAGGTCATGAGGTATAGCAGGATAGGCTGAGGTGAGTGAGGAGGGACAGATTTGTGCCCCTTTTGTATGACTTTTAGGTGCTCTTGCCAACGGGCTGAGTGGTGGGAGGTTAAATGACTTGTCAGTGATATCAGCTCCAAAATGTGATGGAATAGGGTGGCTGCTCTCTACTCTTCCATGATGGCTGCCTCGTTGGGGTTGTGCCTCACCCTCACTTTCCTCCTTTGCTCTATCAGGCACCCAAGTCGAGTCAGTGACCTCATCATCATCATCTCCTCCATCCTCATTACCACTGGAGACAACTTAGAAATACGCTGCGACTGGGGGGACATGACTGCTAAGTTGTGTACCAGTGTTCTCCCCTCTCTGTAGGCTCATGTTCTGCCTTCCTCAACCTCAGATTCAGAACCAACATCTGAATCGAGTAATGGCTGTGCATCGCCAAGGAGCAAGTGGCTGACACTGTGTTCACATAACTCCGCTGATTCCTCCATGCCTAATGCTGGGACTATGGCAGAAATAGCTGTGGACAAGGAGGCAGGTTTTGCCACTCTGGCAGCTGCGGGGGACTGCGCACTAGTCTCTGCTTGGGTGAGGATGAGGAGGATGAGGACGGTTTAGTAAGCCAGTCCACCACCTCCTCTGCATGCTGTGGCTGGTTAGCACAGGCATCACTAAACAGAGGAAATTATGCCCAGCCTGAGGACTGACCATGTCCACTTTTGCATGTGGACACATACGCAGCTGCCCCCCTTACAGTGCCATGGGAACGTCTGCCTCTCCTTGCTGTCCTCCCAGACATGGGGGGATTGCTTATTAACAAAATGTAATAAAGATGTGTAAATGTGTACGTGGATGCACTTTAATCAATGGAAAGTGGTGTTTGGTGCACTTTAATTTGAGTATTCACGACACAGACACACTCCACAGATACACTATAATATACTGCAATATACTGCATCAAATGTGCAGTAACGCACACAACTATATGCCGTTAATCATGCAGTAACCCAATGAAATCTACAGAGTTAAACATGCAGTAACGCACAGAACTATGTGGCGTTAAACTTGTAGTAATGCACAGAACTATACGGTGTCAAACTTGCAGTAACACACAGAACTACATGGCGTTAAACTTGCAGCAACGCAATGAAAAACAGGGTGTTAAACTTGCAGTAATACCATGGTATTTAACTAGCAAAAGAAGAAGGGTGGGAAAAAAACAAAAAGGACACTTAGCTAAGATATGCTGCATAATAAGGAAAAACAAATTTTACTTCTCTTGTAAGGCTGCCGAGACCACCGCTGTCCCAAACTTTTTAGATGCTGTGGCCTGAATATCCAGGCTATAGTGGCACGCAAGGAACTCCAACTGGCAGTCCTACAGATGTCTTCTAGCGGAACTTTAGTGTATGCTGCCCAGGAGGCTGCCATCCCTCACGTTGAATGAGCATGTTTTACTTCCGGAGGAGCCAGACCTTGGTTCTTGTAGGCTAGGGTGATGACCCTTGATACCCAGGAAGAGATCATTCTTGACGTTGCCGCCTCACCCCTTTTATCTCCCACTGGGAGGATAAAAAGGTTATCCACCTTCCTAATAGGAGCAGATCTTTTCAGATACATGGCCAGCAGGCTCACCAGATCCAGTGACCTGAAATCCTCTGTTAGTGCAAATGAAGGTATTTGGTCAAAACTTGGGAGGATTGCCTCCCAATTCTCATGGAAGCTAGATGCGACCTTAGACCTCAGACCTCAGACTCGGAGCAGGTCGGAGAATGGCTTTTTGTGGAAGGATCACACAGTAAGGTTCTTTACAGGACAGAGCTACCAATTCTGAAACTCTCCTTGCCGAGACTATGGCGACCAAAAACACAATTTTTAAGGTCAGGGACAATAAGGAGCAAGAGTCCGGAGGTATAAATGGAGGTTTTGCGAGTGACCTGAGGACCAATCCAAGATCCCAGGAAGGTATAAGGCATTTCTTTGGTGGTTTAATGTGAATTGCAGCCTGCAGAAAACGCCTGATTAAGGGGATCTTCAGCCCACCTATGCCCGGTGAGAGATGATAGGGCAGAGACCTGCACCCTCATCGAGTTATATGCTAACCCCTTATCTAGGGCTGACTGCAGGAAATCCAGTATGTTTGGGCGAGAAGGAGATTCAGGAGAAATGTGCTCGCGCTCAGCGAACTCTACAAATTTCGTCCAAGCACGTTCATATGTGTGGTTGGTTGAGGTCTTTCTGGTCTTCATTAGAGTCTGTACCACCTGTGAGGAAAGTCCCTGATTCCTGCCATGCCGCTTGTTTTAGTTTTGCCGGGTTGGAGTGTCGCCGCTGGTTCTGGGTCAAAAGGTCCCTCTTGGCTGGAAATGGGATTGGCGGGGCTGACAACATCTGTATGATCAAATGAAAAAAAAGGCCTCCTCGGCCACCGGGGAGCCACCAACACCATGTGGAGCTTCTCTGCTCTGTTCTTCAACAGTACAATCAATAATAATGGGATTGGTGGAAAAATGTACACAATTGGAAAGGCCCAGCGGATCGAAAATGCATCCTGTGTTAGTGCACCTGCATAATTGTATCTCGTCACAAACAGGAGAAGCTGAGTATTTTGTGGGGTCGCCATCAAATCGACCGTGGGCATGCCCCACTTCCTGAAAACTGACCGGAGGTACCTTGGTTGGAGTGACCACTTGCTGTGTTCAGGGAAATGTTTGCTCAGCTGATCTGCCAGTTGATTCTGACTTCCTGGGAGATATGCTGCTGTCAGGTCCTAAAGATGCTCCTCTGCTCAGGCAAAGATGTCTGCCGACAGGTGAAGGAGCATTAGACCCCTTGTCCCCCCTTGGTGGGCAAGGTAAGCTACTGCGGTCTTCTTGTCTAGTAGCATCTTGACCATGCTCCCCAAAAATCTTCCTGAAAGGCCTGTAGAGCAAGAAAGGCTGACTTGAGTTCAAAATAGTTTGATTGTTTGTATAGTGAGTTCCAACGGTCTTGGATTTCTTTTCCCTGACAATGGGCCCCCCAACCCCGGAGGCTGGCATCCGAGGTGATGATAGTCCAGTCCACTGGGTTGAGGGGTACCCCCTCGGGATAGGTTCTCTGGCACGGTCCACCAGCCTAGATCTCAACGTACTCCCTCTGGGATGTAGATCTTCTGACTCTTGGATTACCCGTCCCATTGGCTCAAGAAGGTTACCTGGAATGCCCTCATGAGCCCCCTGGCCCATGGACTACCAGAATTGTGGTGGTAAACATCCCGATCAGGACCATGCAGTCTTCGGCTGAGAGAAAGGTAGATCTTATTGTGCTTAGGGCACACTGGCGCAACTGATAAACCTTCCTGTCTGGGAGATACAACCGCCCTGAAGATTTTAGCACCAGGAAGATTGGGGAATAGAAACCTCCCCCTCTCTCTTCTGCCAGTACATGCTTGATGGCCCCTTTGGAGAAGAGTTTGTCTATATAGGTTCGCAAGGACTGTCTCTTCTCGGGACACTCTGTCTACTGAGTTCTCACAAAGGAATTTGGAGGGTGGTGTAAGAACTCTATAGAGTATCCATTTTTTACAGTGTCCAGGGTCCAGCGATCGGTAACCTTCGCCGCCCAGACCCTCCAATAGGAGCTTAGCCTCACCCCCACCGGACAAGTCTGGACGGGCGCACCCTCAAAAGGACTTTTCATTTGTCTTGGCTGCCTGTGCTGCCTTAGACTTGATGCCCCGGAGAAAGGATCTTTGAGTCCCTCTCCATTGAGGTCTCTCCCATCCTGGCCTGTACCATTTTGTCTTCTGGAAGCATTTGTAGGTTGACTGACTGGGTTTACCAAGTGGTTTCTTTCGGCCAGGCTGAGGGAGAAGAGCCGATATACCTCCCGTGACTCTCTTAATTGCATGATCCAAGGTCTTTCCAAACATTTGCCATTGTATGGTATGTATGGTATGTAGCACAAGGCCTGTTTGGAAGTGCCGTCTGCTGTCCAAAGGCCGAGCCACAGGGCCCTCCTTGCTGTAACAGCACTGGCCATAGATCTGGCTAACAGCTTTAATAAATCTACTGATGCCTCGGCAAGGAAATCTGCTGAAATGTTTGGCTCCCTCAATGCTGTAACAATCTTTGAGGGGTCTACCCCTACGTTTAAAGCAGTCTCACCATTGGCAAGCCATGTCTTCAAGGCCCTTGACAAGACCGTCAGGGCAATGGCTGGGCGAAGGGCAGACCCAGAATAAATCCTTTTAATATCTGCGTCCACCCGGTGATCCATTGGATCCCTGAAAGTAACCGAGTTCTCCAAAGATAAGGACACATGCCATGCCAAACGCTGCTAGGCTGCATCCACATTTGGTGGGGTCTCCCAAAGGCTAGCCTGTGAAGAAGGCATGGGATTTGAGAGTTTGTTTTGCAAATTCAGTTTTTTATCCAGTTTCTCCCATTTGCCCTCGATTAATTCCTTAATCTCCAGAAATACTGGGAAGGTAGGTCCCTCCTTTTTCAGGTTAGGAAAGAACCTACGGATCTTTTTTGGCGGGAGTGACTCTGACTCCCAATCGAGGGCTTCCTTAATTGCTTGCACAAAGGGTCCTACCAGATTATAATCAAAGGTCCCAGGCCCAGCATCCTCTGGATCTGAGGATAACCCTGATACGCTCTCTTCGGGTAAGGTGCGAGATGTCTTGGGCTGTGTAAGCCTATGGGAAGAGTGTCTTGTTGGATTCACCATGTCCTGGAGGCTCTCCTGTACCACCTCACGGATATAGTCTTTAAACCTCCTTGCATCATCCTCTTTATCTTCTGCCACTTCTCCAAGGCAACCCTTGCAGATAAGCTTTCCAGGTAAGGCTGGGAGTTTGGGAGTTTGCAGGCCCAGCACAGACCCTGGGGAGGATGTTGCGCTTGGGTCTGGGCAGGGATAGATGTCTGGATACCCAGTTCATGTGGGTCAGGAGAGGGCGAGAGCCTCCTTACCGATGGACGGGATTCATGGCGCCCTGGTGACACATTGGCGGGACTTATGCTTTGATGAGCATCTGCGCTTTGGGCTTTGGCTCCTGCAAAACAGCCAAGACAGACAACCATGAGCGAGCGGTTAGCACTCTTTTCCCCATCATCCCACGTCGCCCCCTCATACCTTTCTTTATATCTTCGTGCCTCTGACCTGTGCGGTGTGCTCATCTAAAAAAAAAAAAGAATCACTGCATGAGACAGGAAGCACAGAGAGAAACTCTCATCCCACTCCCAGTTTTTCTCCTAAAGATTTTTTTTTAAATTTGTGTCATGTCCCCTTTAAGCAGTTTACAGTGAGGGAAGGCAGCAGGGTGCAACAGGCGGCTTGTCAAGTCCACAGGCAGGTCACTAATCAGTCAAAGACTAAAAAGAAGAAAGAAAGATTACTTACACTGCAGCCTTTCTGATAAGAAAAAGGAGGAAGAGAGAGAATGTCTTACCTGGAACTGACATGCAGAGAAAACAGGAAGCACGGCTGCTCAGGCCATCTGACTCTCTGCCTTTTGTTTAATCAGTTGCCAGGTGATTGGAGGGGAACCGCCCTCCAACAGGATAAGGAAGAGAGAGAGCCCGGAACGCTGCTAAGGAGACACAGTACGGGAGAAAAACAAAGAGTGCAGCTACAGCGTCCCTGAGAAGCACCACATAGGTCAGTAAATAATGTGCTATCTAAGCAACAATGCCCACGACCCAGGCACAAGGGTACCCTGGCTTACGGGGGATTTACCACCCACACACAGGGTCTTCCATCCCAGGGGAGGCAGAGAACCGGGGGGGGGGGGGAGTTGCGGTATTAGGGATACTGCTCACCGGCATCCATCCGATCTTGAAACTTTTGGCAGGTGGCCTGGAGCAACAAAAATGATGAACACCAGGGATTAGGAGGGTGGGACTTTTATCCTTTCTATTGGAGGTGGTCCTTGGGGTTACCTACGGAGGATTAACTCATGGTGTGCTGATGTGAGGTTAGCCAGGAAATGGTGTTCATCTTGCAGTAACGCAATGAAATATACAGCATTAAACGTGCAGTAACGCACAGAACTATATGGTGTTAAACATGCAGTAACAATGAAATATACAGCGTTAAACTTGCAATAACGCAATGAAATATATGGCTTTAAACTTGCAGTAATGCAATGAAATATATGGTGTTAAACTTGCAGTAACGCACAGAGCTATATGGCGTTAAACTTACAGTAACGCAATGAAATATACAGTGTTAAACTTGCAGCAATGCAATAAAATATACGACGTTAAACTTGCAGTAACACAATGAAATTTACGGCGCTAAACTTGCAGTAACGCGCAGAACTATATGGCGTTAAACTTTCAGTAACGCAATGAAATATATGACATTAAACTTGAAGTAACGCAATGAAATATATGGCATTAAATTTGAAGTAACACACAGATCTATATGGCGTTAAACTTGCAGTAACACATTGAAATATACAGCATTAAAAATGCAGTATCGCAATGAAATATATAATGCTAAACTTGCAGTAGCGCACAGAACTATATGCCGTTAAACTTGCAGTAACGCAATGAAATATACGGTGTTAAACAGTCACTACATTCACACTAATATAAAGATGTATCTAATATAGTGTGTACAGTTTCTACTACACTTCTGGTGGTGTACACAATACAGTGCAGCTGTAGTACAGTTTCTAATAAAGTGCAGGCGGTTACACAGTACAGTGCAGACATAGTACAGTTGCTAATACAGTGCAGGCAGTGTACACAGTATCTAATACAGTGTGTACAGTTTCTACTACACTTCTGGTGGTGTACATAGTTTACAATACCGTGTAGTGTGGTGTTGCAAAACGAAAAATACATCATGTCCGAAAGGCCACCAAGGAGGAAAAGACACTCACAGGCCACTAAAAGAGGGCAAGCAGCCTCTGTGTCTACAGTCAACAGTGCTGGTCATGGACATGGTAAATCCTCTGCAGGTGGTGGTGGGGCATGCTTGTCCTTTTTTTCTGCTCCTGGCCATGTTATTGAGCCAGAACATGCAGGAGAGCTGGTGGAGTGGATAACAAAGCCATCCTCATCCTCCTCATTCTCTGTCACCCAGGCTCAGAGTAGTTTGCCTTCCAACGCAGTTGCCAAAGCGGTCTATTCCACCATGGATCATGGATGGAGGAGTCCCCAGAATTATTCAACCAAAGTGTTGGGTACATGCTGCTGGGCTGGAGCATGCGCAGCGATTTGAAGGCTCCGATGTTGGTTCCCAGGTTGAGGAAGGGAGTAACATGAGCCTAGAGAGAGGGGGTGCCCAATAAGAACAAGAAATTGGCAGTCATGTTCCCACAGCTGCAGCATACTGCCAAGTTTGCTCCAGTGACAAGGAGGGAGGAGATGATGAGGTCACTGACTGTACTTGGGTGCCTGAGAGAAGAGAGGAGGAGGAGGCACAACTCCAACAAGACAGGATGTCATCTAGGGGGCAGCTCAAGGTCAGCCATCCTATTGCATAACACCACAGAGTTCCGCAGGTGCAGGGCGCTGCTTACTCCCCGCTGACTTTTAAAAGTTCCTTGGTGTGGGCCTTTTTCGACACGTGTGCAGCAGATCGCTGTTTGCAACCTATGTCTGAAGAGGATCAAGCGTGGCCAAAACAGCAGCCGCTTGGGCACTATATGCTTGACCAGACATATGACGACCTGTCATGCAGTCCATTGGCAACAGCACTTGAAAGACCTACATTAAAGAAAAAGGCAGACTTCTCCTTGCTCCTCCTCTGGGATCTCCAACCCTACTATACCTCCAGTCCTCTCAAAAACCTGCACTGAGAGAATTGACGGTATAGCTATTAGGTGTCCCAAGTACTTGCAGCCAATCTGCTAGCAGTACACCACCATCTGATTTTAGCAGGCAAATTTCCCTACCCCAGTTGCTGAACCGTAAAAAGAAATTTTGTCCCAGCCATCCACATGCTTAGCGTCTAAATGCTAGCTTGGCCAAATTGCTAGCACTGCAACTGCTGCCGTTTCAGCTGGTAGACTCTGCCCCCTTTCGTGAATTTGTGGAATGTGCTATACTTCAGTTGTTGGACAGGGCGATCAGCAGTAAGGTTCATATTACTGCTGACTCATAGTCCAGCAGGCATGGGCAGGGACGTTATCTTTTCTTCACAGTGCACTGGGTAACTCTGCTGGCAGCTGGGTAGGATGCAGGACAGGGTTCAGTGTTGTTGGAGCTTGTTCTGCCACCACACCTCCAAAAATGCTAGTGGTGATTCTGCCACAGCTCTCTCCTCCACCCCCTCCTCGTCTTTTTCCTCTATGGCCTCTTCTGCAGTTTTTTCCCTCTGAATCAGCAGTCCTCCGTAAGCATTCAAAGGGCTACGCAAGCAGTAAGGCTAAAAGATGCCATGCAGTGCTTGAGTGGGTCTGCCTAGGGGACAGGAGCCACACTGGGGCAGAGATTCTGTCAGCTCTGCAGGGACAGGCTCAGAGGTGGTTGACACCATGCCAGCTTCAGCCAGGAATGGTTGTATGCGACAATGGCACCAACCTTCTCTCTGACAGGGACACTTGACCCATGTTCCATGTTTGGCACACATCCTGAGTTTGGTGGTGCAGCAGTTCTTGAGCAGGTACCCAGGTTTACAGAATCTCCTGAGGCAGGCCAGGAAAGTCTGTGGTAATTTCCACCGGTCATACAATGCCAGTGCTCGGCTGGCTGACATTCAAAGGAATTGCAACCTACCCACCAACCGCCTCATTTGTGACATGCCAACCAGGTGGAACTCAAAATTGGCAATGCTGCAGTGGCTGCACACACAGCAGAGGGCCATCAATGAGTACCTGTGTGAGTATGGCACCAGGACAGGGTCAGGGGAGCTTGGCTTCTTTTTGCCACACCAGTGGCTACTGATCAAGGATGCATGCACTGTCCTGTCACCATTTGAGGAGGCCACAAGGATGGTGAGCAGCGACAATGCATGCATCAGTGACACTGTCCCTCTAGTCTTCCTGTTGGAGCACACGCTTCGTGGAATCATGGACAGGGCACTTAAGGCAGAACAGCAGGAGGAAGAGGAGGACTTCCTTACCTCTCAAGGCCCCCTTTATCCAGATAGCATTCCTGCAGGGCCGCCAAACACACAGGAAGAAGATGAAGAGGAGGAGGAAGAAGATTGTGTCAGCATGCATGTAGAGGATAACACTCAGCAGCAGTCTTCAAGGGATGGTTTTCAGTCCCCAGAAACCTAAGGAGTTTGTATGTGGCTGGGAGGAGGTAGTTACGGATCATATGATGCTTAGTGAACCAGAGGACTCAGAATCGAATGCCTCTGCAAACTTACGCTGCATGGCCTCCCTGATTCTGCAAAGCCTGTGAAAGGACCCTATGATTTGTGGTATCAAGGAGAGGGATCATTACTGGCTGGCAACCCTTCTTGATCCACGTTACAAGGGTAAGGTTGCAGAACTCATCCTGCCTTCGCAGAGAGAGCAGAGGATGAAATATCTTCAGGAGGCCTTAAAGAAAGGTTTGTGCAATGCATTTCCAGACCCTAGGAGGTTACAATCTCCTGGTGCTGGACAACATGTTGCTGAGGCTTCGTTCAGTCAGAGGAAGAACGGTGGAGAATGTGGCCGGCTAACCGATGCCTTTAAACAATTTTTCAGTCCTCAGCACCAAGGTCAGATCAGTTCAAGCAACCATCGCCCCCGTCTACATTACATGGTGCAGGAATGTCTAGGGGCAAGAGCAGACTTGGTGACCTTTCCAACAGAGCATCCACTGGGTTAATGGGTCTTGAGGATTGTCCCCTGGCCAGAACTTGCTCAATATGCAATTGAGCTACTGTCCTGTCCTGCATCCAGCGTGCTTTCTGAATTTGCATTCGGTGCTGCTGGAGGGTCTGTAAAGGATCAAAGAGTGCGCCTGTCCACATAGGCTCGCATAGACTTGATAGGCTCACATTCATAAAAATGAATTAGTCTTGGATCAGCAGCTATCAAGCACCTGATGCTGATGTAACTGATTGAATTTGCTATGGATGTGGGATCCCTTGCCTATGCTGAGTATCCTATTCCTCCTCAATCTTGATGATGCTAGCTTCCAACAATATTTTTGGTTTAGGGCACCACCATCCAAGGCCCAATTTTTCTGCCCCTATTTAACAGGGGCATGTAATTACAATTTTTGATATAATATTTCACAGCAGGGCCCATTCCTGTGCCCAACAAGAGTATCTGTGAGGGGTTTCAGTGTTGTGGCACCACCACCACTGCCCAAGGCCCAATTTTTCTGCCCCTGTTCAACAATGGCATGTAATTACAATTTTTTATATAATATTTCACAGCAGGGCCCATTCCTGCGCCCACCAAGAGTAAATGTGAGGGCTTACAGTGTTCTGGTACCACCACCAAAGGCACAATTTTTCTGTCCCTGTTTTACAGGGGCATGTAATTACAATTTGTGATATAAGTTTTCACAGCAGGGCTTACAGTGTTCTGGTACCACCAACACCAAAGGCCCAATTTTCTGCAGAGCATATAGGGCAGGCCATATAGTATATATACTGCTGTTCAGAGTATATAGTGCCTGGGGGCCTGGGGGACCCCCACGCAATTTTGTAAAAAAATTTGGTGCGGGGTTCCCCTTAATATCCATACCAGACCAGAAGGGCCTGGTATGGATTTTGGGGGTGACAACCCCTAACATTTCTTTTTGGTATTTTTGATATTTTTATCTATATTGCTGGCATCCAACAATACATTACAGTTTTAAATGACATTTTTCCTTTAGAAATGTAATTTTGCTGTGGCACTGTTATAAACATGGGAAAGATGCAATACTTTACAGGCATAATAAGGACACCCCCCAGGCATGATATTTAAAGGAATATTTCATTTTTATTGTTTCACTTTAAGCATTATTAAAATCACTGCTCCCAAAAAAACGCCATTTTTATAACTTTTTTTGGATTGATACATGTCCCCTGGGGCAGGACCTGGGTCCCCAAACATTTTTTATGACAATAATTTGCATATAAGCCTTTAAAATTAGCACTTTTTTTTTTCACGTTCATGTCCTATAGACTTTAACGGTGTTCGCGTGTTTAAACACATTTTTTGCCTGTTCGCATGTTCTGCTGCAAACCGAACCAGGGGGGTGTTCAGCTCATCCCTATTGTATACTGATGTAGCCAGGGGTTTGCTACTATAGTCATTATTGTTGAACAGTTTGTTGTTGTTTGCAAATGAGTTTGGCTCCCTCTTGTGTCTGCTGGACTCTGTTAGGATTTTTACTTACTCTTTGAGAATAATGCAGCAAAGCATTGTGGGAGATGTAGTTTGGAGGAGGAAGTGACTCTGTTAGCTGGATCAGCCCTGGACTACAGGACAGACAATGCAAAGCCTGCAAAACTGCCTGCTGGGAGGAGTGATAAAAGGAGAGGCGTGGCCTGTTTTTCAGTCTCTCTGGATGCCATTCAACACCTGCCAGCAGGAGATCTGTGTGTGACCAGGAGTGAGAGACTGCGACCTATACAGCGGAGAGCCGGATCACCCGCCTCTGAGGGATTTTGGAGGACAGCCCTACTATTCTAGCAAGCAGACCGGCCTGCTGGAAGCCACATGCACTTCAGTCCATCGGGAGCATGACGTGGCGGCACCATTTTCACCACACGGAGACACCAGGAGGGGATGCCTCACAGCCATTGGAGTCTATTGTGGTAATAAAAAGGAGTGTACCCCGCACTGCCTAAACTAGTGGAGCAGCTCACACAACAAACAGATAAATTGTTCAAATAGCAAAGATATATAAGTGTAGCGCTAGACTGATTAAGTTGGTAAATACCAACTAATAACCTTAGTTGGTATTAAGGTGAATCGTGAAATATCAGTGAATCAATCCGAATGTACAGACCATAATAACTAATAGCATAAACAAAACAAAAAAAAACCACATAAAATATCACATATGACATGTGCCTGATAAACTGAATAAAAAATAAAAAATCATATGTGAAAAAAGTCAATGAAAATTCTATAAAGTCCACAGTATATAGTGAAGAAAGAGAAGATCCAATTCACCAAAATGGTATATCACATATGCCATATGCCTGATAAACTGAATAAAAAATAAAAAACCATGTATATAAAAAAAAATCCATGAAAATTCTGTATAATCCACAGTATATAGTGAAGAAAGAGAGGATCCAATTCACCACAATGGTATCAAAGTGCAATGGATAATACTGGAAGCATCAGTGCAGTAAAGCCCCCACCAAGGCAGGTATGAGCTTACCAGATGGTTTGAACTCAAAGGAACATATGTTCTATGAGTCAAACAGGCTTGTATATTAAGCTGGCAACCAGGATGGAATCTTGAGGATCCTCTGCGGTTAAAACCCAGGGCGTCCCGACCCTTTATAGGAACTTGATCTCCATGCAGGGGTAATTGCACATCAACTGTCACACGCTGAGTTTGTTGTTTCCTCCAGTACAGAGACCTCAGATACCTCCAGCGGTTACTGCTTATCCGGGCAACTTTACTTGTTTTGCACTCCCAGGGAACCGTAGCGGGGTGGATCTTGGGTCACTACCCGATGAGTAAATTACTGTTTTTCCACTTCTGATTGAGTGAGGCACTGGGGATGTAACTCTGGTCTTACAGATGCATTCTGGAAAGTTCCCATTATATGGTTTGGGGTGAAGACTCAGAGTTCTAGGCAAAATTCCAGGAAGTAAAGGGAGATTAATTTATCTGGCTTTAGTGAAAATGGCCACCGTGCAACTTGGTGAAGGACATACAATCTTCTTGTCGAGTAAAGCTGCAAAATCTTCCCTTAACATCTGTCTTATGTTTATAGCCCACTTTGCTTCTAATATCAGAGCAGAGCAGAGTAGCAGATTGACCAGCTGGAGACTGAGATTAGCCTAGAGGACAGACAGAGTCTATTGTGGTGAGAGGGCACCTGCCCATTCCAGTAGAGATTACAGTATTGCTGAGTGAGTTCTTTCTACAGACTGCTGGTGGGACTTGTAGTTCCACAAAGGTGAATCTACTTCTTCACAGGCATCATACAGCTGGACTTTGGGGCCTTGCCTTTCTCCCCTGCGCTGTAAGGTCAGCACTGTATTGCACTCACATGTAAAGAGGAATCTACAAGTTGTGATATTTCTTTAGTTAAGCAATCAACAGCATATCTTTTTTTCTGCAGTCATTTCTTTCCTTTTGTCTCTGTGGATTACAAATCATCATGATTAACCATCAGGCTAGCTGAAGACATCTGGAATTTAAAGAACTTTCACCATCTTCTTTTTTTACTAAGCATTGCTGCTCTACTCATAAGTTGATCTCTGAATTACAGCCTAGGGGTAGCCATTAGTGTACAATGCCTTGCAAAAGTATTCACCCCCTTTGGCTTTTTACATATTATGTTACGTTACATTACAGCCTTTAGTTCAATGTTTTTTTTAATCTGAATTTTATGTGATGGATCAGAACACAATAGTCTAAGTTGGTGAAGTAAAATTAGAAAAATATATACATAAAACAATTTTTCAGAAATAAAAAACTGATAATTGGCATGTGCGTATGTATTCACCCCCTTTGTTATGAAGCCCAAAAAAAGCTCTGGTGCAACCAATTACCTCCAGAAGTCACATAATTAGTGAAATGATGTCCACCTGTGTGCAATCTAAGTGTCACATGATCTGTCATTACATATGCACACCTTTTTGAAAGGCCCTAGAGGCTGCAACACCTAAGCAAGAGGCACCACTAACCAAACACTGCCGTGCAGACCAAGGAACTCTCCAAACAAGTAAGGGACAATGTTATTGAGAAGTACAAGTCAGGGGTAGGGTATTAAAAAAAAGTCCAAATCATCAAATCTATCATAACCAAATGCAAACAACATGGCACAACTGCAAACCTGCCAAGAGACGGCCGCACACCAAAACTCATGGACTGGGCAATGAGGGCATTAATCAGAGAGGCAGCACAGAGACCTAAGGTAACCCCGGAGGAGCTGCAGAGTTCCACAGCAGAGACTGTACGTAGGACGACAATAAGCCGTACGCTCCATAGAGTTGGGCTTTATGGCAGAGTGGCCAGAAGAAAGCCATTACTTTCAGCAACATTTTGAGTTTGTGAAAAGGCATGTGGGAGACTCCTAAAATGTATGGAGGAAGGTGCTCTGGTCTGATGAGACTAAAATTTTACTTTTTGGCCATCAAAGAAAATGCTATGTCTGGCGCAAACCCAACACATCACCCAAAGAACACTATCCCCACAGTGAAACATGGTGGTGGCAGCCTCATGCTGCAGGGATGTTTTTCAGCAGTCGGGACTGGGAAACTGGTCAGTGTTGAGGGAAAGATGGATGGTGCTAAATACAGGGATATTCTTGAGCAAAACCTGTACCACTCTGTGTGTGATTTAAGGCTAGGACGGAGGTTCACCTACACACTGCTAAAGCAACACTTGAGTAGTTTAAGGGGAAACATGTAAATGTGTTGGAATGGTATAGTCAAAACACCAGACCTCATTCCAATAGAAAAACTGTGGTCAGACTTAAAGATTGCTGTTCACAAGCGCAAACCATCCAACTTGAAGGAGCTGGAGCAGTTTTGCAAGGAGGAATGGGCAAAAATCTCAGTGGTAAGATGTGGCAAGCTCATAGAGACTTATCCAAATTGACTTGGAGCTGCGATAGCCGCAAAAGGTGGCTCTACAAAGTATTGACTTTAGAGGGGTGAATAGTTAAGCACATTGACTTTTTCAGTTATTTTGTCCTATTTGTTGTTTGCTTCACAATAAAAAAAAAAAAAAAAAACAACATCTTCAAGGAGACATGCTCTATGATGCTTCTATATGGGGTGGCCTCTCCTTCCCAAGTTTCTTTGGCGACATCTAGCAACCCCCTGAGATGTCTACTATACAAAAGCTCAAAGGGGGAATAGCCTCTGGATGCCTGCGGAACCTCACATATGGCAAACATGAGATATGGTAGCAAAAAATCCCAGTTTCTACCATCTTTGTCGACCACCTTTTTCAGCATACTTTTCAAAGTTTTATTAAATCTTTCGACCAGACCATCCGTTTGGGAGTGGTAGACAGAGGTACGGAGATGGGAGATTTTGTATAATCTACACAGTTCCTTGGTAACCCTGGACATAAATAGGGTACCCTGATCGGTTAAGATCTCTTTTGGGATCCCCACTTGACTAAACACCTGGACCAACTCCTTGGTGATAGCCTTGGCAGAGGTGTTGCGCAAGTGTATGGCCTCGGGATAGCGGGTCGCATAATCCAGGATCACCAGAATATGCTGGTGACCCCGGGCAGATTTCATAACCGGCCCCACGAGGTTCATGCCAATCCTCTCAAAGGGGACCTCGATTATTGGTAGAGGGACAAGGGGGCTGCGAAAATGGGGCGACGGTGACGGCGCCGACATTTGGCACTCGGGGCACGATTCGCAGTACTCCTTGACATCTGCATACACCCCAGGCCAGAAAAATCTCTGGGCAATTCTCTCTCTGTTTTTTTCAATACTGAGATGTCCCCCCCATTACATGACCATGGGCCAGGTCTAGCACCACCCTGAGGAAGGGTTTGGGAACCAGTAGCTGGTCTATCTCGTCCTCTCCACGTTTTACCACTTGATACAATAAATTGTTTTTAATGGCCATGTAGGGGAAAGACACCCCTCAGTTAGGATCTATGGGTTCCCCATCCAACATCTTAACGTTTTCCCTGGCTCTCATGAGGGTGGCATCTCGCAGTTGCTCGGTACAGAAGTCCTCTCTCCTGAGCTCTAAGTTGGGTACCACATTCTGGCTACTCTCATTGTCAGGGTCAGAGGTGTTCTCCTGTTCGTTACCCTCGGGCTGGGAGCTAGCTTTCAGGTCCTCTGGCTCCCCAGCCATGACAGGGAAAGGAAGAGGATCTCCGGCTTCCTCGATCCCACCAACAACATCCCCTTCCCTTTGGCAAAAAGGGTCTGGTGAGAGTTCCCGTGCTTCCCCAGCAGGCGGAGCTCTATCTACCAGGCTCCCATTGCTCTCCTATAAATTCCAAAAATGTGGAAAATCTCTCGCCACTAAAGCTTCATGAAGCAGTGAAGGTACCACCCCCACTGAATGTGTTACACTGCCACAGGGGGTATCAACCTCAACCACCGCTGTCTGGTAGTCCCGAATGTCCCCATGGATTCAAATTACCCCAATAGTACTGGGGTGTAGTTTTGTGGGGTTCACACAGTCATTCCAGTTAGGGTCACCACACTACCAGAGTCTAGCAAGGCTGTGAGTGGCTTTCCATCCACTGAAATAACACACATCTGTTTTTCAATGCGACTCTGACATAATGCAGTACATGCGACCTGTGCAAACAGAGAAATGCGTCTGTTCATAAAAGCATAATCACATTGCATAGGTTCATCATCTATAGGACAGTTTGCAGCAATATGCCCTAATGCATGGCAACGAAAACACTGTATGTGGCCTACCCCCAGTCCTCTTAACGGCCCCAAAGACCTTCCTGGCTTCTTTGGCCAGTCTCCAGGTCTAGGACCTACAGTTTCATCAGCTGTAATAACCGTCTTATCCACCTTCCCTATGCTCTTGAACCCCGGAACAGGCTTACCAGAACCGCTGAGACACCGAAGTGGGGCGTAGATGGGTTCACCAAGTCCTCCGTGGCAGTGTACCTTTCCACTAAGTACACCAACTGGGTTGCAGTTTTGGGGTTCCCCTGTCCGACCCACTTCCTCAGGGCAGCAGGGAGCCCACGCAGATGACAGTCCATTACCACACGCTCCACGATCTGAGGGCTTGTTAAGGTTTCTGGCTGCAACCACTTCCTGGTGAGGTGGATCAGGTCAAACATTTGTGAACGGGGTGGCTTGTTGCTGGAGTAGGACCACCGATGCACGCGCTGGGCCCAGACTGCCATGGTGACACCCAAGCGTGCGAATATCTGTCTTTAGAGTCTCATAGTCCTTGGCCTTATCTGGTTCTAGGTCAAAATAGGCCTTTTGGGGTTCTCCTGTTAGAAATGGGGCCAACAGACCCGCCCACTGGTCTTTTGCCCATCCCTCGCGGACAGCAACTCTCTCAAAAGTCGCAAGGTATGCCTCAACATCATCGACGGGTGTCATTTTCTGTAGGTGGTAGGAGGCACGTACCATCTTTGGTTCCACTGGCACAGGAGGTGGGGGCCCCTTTTTCAGTTCCACTAGAGCCTCTGTGAACTGCCGGTTCATCTGCTGCTGGGCCGCCCGTTGTGCTGCAGTGGCCTCTGCGACTTGCCGGTTCATCTCCTGCTGGGCCGCCTGTTGTGCTGCAGCGACCTCTGCAACTTGGCGGTTCATCTCCTGCTGGGCGGCATGTTGTGCTGCAGAGGCCTCTGCGACTTGGTGGTTGGTTTCACGCTGAGTTGCATTGGCCTGTAGCAGGGCCTTTATCATTTCCTCCATCTTCAGAAATTGCCCGCTGAATCCACCACGTGTAGGAAGATTAGCTCGTGGGGATCACCTTTTCTGAGGGACAGTCAGCAAACAGGCACTTTCTTTAACCACTTCAGCCCCGGAAGGTTTTACCCCCTTCCTGACCAGAGCACTTTTTACAATTCGGCACTGTGTCGCTTTAACTGCTAATTGCGCGGTCATGCAATGCTGTACCCAAACTAAATTTGCGTTCTTTTCTTCCCACAAATAGAGCTTTCTTTTGATGGTATTTGATCACCTCTGCCGTTTTTATTTTTTGCGCTATATACGGAAAAAGACCGAAAATTTTGAAAAAAAATGATATTTTCTACTTTTTGTTCTAAAAAAAATCCAATAAACTCAATTTTAGTCATACATTTAGGCCAAAATGTATTCGGCCACATGTCTTTGGTAAAAAAAAATGTCAATAAGTGTATATTTATTGGTTTGCGCAAAAGTTATAGCGCCTACAAACTAGGGTACATTTTCTGGAATTTACACAGCCTTTAATTTATGACTGCCTATGTCATTTCTTGAGGTGCTAAAATAGCAGGGCAGTACAAAACTCCCACAAATGACCCCATTTTGGAAAGTAGACACCCCAAGGAATTTGCTGAGAGGCATGTTGAGCCCATTGAATATTCATTTTTTTTGTCCCAAGTGATTGAATAATGACAAAAAAAAAAAAAATTACAAAAAGTTGTCACTAAATGATATATTGCTCACACAGGCCATGGGCATATGTGGAATTGCACCCCAAAATACATTTAGCTGCTTCTCCTGAGTATGGGGATACCACATGTGTAGGACTTTTTGGGAGCCTAGCCGCGTACGGGGCCCCGAAAACCAATCACTGCCTTCAGGATTTCTAAGGGCGTACATTTTTGATTTTACTCCTCACTACCTATCACAGTTTTGAAGGCCATAAAATGCCCAGATGGCATAAAACCCCCCCAAATGACCCCATTTTGGAAAGTAGACACCCCAAGCTATTTGCTTTGAGGCATGTTGAGTCCATGGAATGTTTTATATTTTGACACAAGTTGCGGGAAAGTGACAAATTTATTTATTTATTTTTTTTGCACAAAGTTGTCACTAAATGATATATTGCTCACACAGGCCATGGGCATATGTGGAATTGCACCCCAAAATACATTTAGCTGCTTCTCCTGAGTATGGGGATACCACATGTGTGGGACTTTTTGGGAGCCTAGCCGCGTACGGGGCCCCGAAAACCAATCACTGCCTTCAGGATTTCTAAGGGCGTACATTTTTGATTTTACTCCTCACTGCCTATCACAGTTTTGGAGGCCATGGAATGCCCAGGTGGCACACCCCCCCCCCCCAAATGACCCCATTTTGGAAAGTAGACACCCCAAGCTATTTGCTGAGAGGCATGGTGAGTATTTTGCAGGTCTCATTTGTTTTTGAAAATAAAGAAAGACGAGAAAAAAAAAATTTTTTTTTCTTTTTTCAATTTTCAAAACTTTGTGACAAAAAGTGAGGTCTGCAAAATACTCACTATACCTCTCAGCAAATAGCTTTGGGTGTCTACTTTCCAAAATGGTGTCATTTGGGGGTTTTTTTTGCCACCTGGGCATTCCATGGCCTCCGAAACTGTGATAGGCAGTGAAGAGTGAAATCAAAAATTTACGGCCTTAGAAAGCCTGAAGGCGGTGCTTGGTTTTCGGGGTCCCGTACGCGGCTAGGCTCCCAAAAAGTCTCACACATGTGGTATCACCGTACTCAGGAGAAGCAAAAGAATGTATTTTGGGGTGTAATTTCACATATTCCCATGGCATGTTTGAGCAATATATCATTTAGTGACAACTTTACGCTAAAAAAAAAAAAAAAAAAATTGTCTCTTTCCCGCAACTTGTGTCACAATATAAAATATTCCATGGACTCGACATGCCTCTCAGCAAATAGCTTGGGGTGTCTACTTTCCAAAATGGGGTCATTTGGGGGGGTTTTGAACTGTCCTGGCATTTTATGCACAACATCTAGAAGCTTATGTCACACATCACCCACTCTTCTAACCACTTGAAGACAAAGCCCTTTCTGACACTTATTGTTTACATAAAAAAATAATTTTTTTTGCAAGAAAATTACTTTGAACCCCCAAACATTATATATTTTTTTTAAAGCAAATGCCCTACAGATTAAAATGGTGGGTGTTTCATTTTTTTTTTTCACACAGTATTTGCGCAGCGATTTTTCAAACGCATTTTTTGGGGAAAAACACACTTTTTTACATTTTAATGCACTAAAACACACTATATTGCCCAAATGTTTGATGAAATAAAAAAGATGATCTTAGGCCGAGTACATGGATACCAAACATGACATGCTTTAAAATTGCGCACAAACGTGCAGTGGCGACAAACTAAATACATTTTTAAAAGCCTTTAAAAGCCTTTACAGGTTACCACTTTAGATTTACAGAGGAGGTCTACTGCTAAAATTACTGCCCTCAATCTGACATTCGCGGTGATACCTCACATGCATGGTGCAATTGCTGTTTACATTTGACGCCAGACCGACGCTTGCGTTCGCCTTAGCGCGAGAGCAGGGGGGACAGGGGTGCTTTTTTTTTTTTTTTTTTTTTTCTTTATTATTATTATTTTTTTATCTTATTTTTAAACTGTTCCTTTCATTTTTTTTTAAAATCATTTTTATTGTTATCTCAGGGAATGTAAATATCCCCTATCATAGCAATAGGTAGTGACAGGTACTCTTTTTTGCAAAAATTGGGGTCTATTGGACCCTAGATTTCTCCTCTGCCCTCAAAGCATCTGACCACACCAAGATCGGTGTGATAAAATGCTTTCCCAATTTCCCAATGGCGCTGTTTACATCCGGCGAAATCTAAGTCATAAAATGCTCGTAGCTTCCGGTTTCTTAGGCCATAGAGATGTTTGGAGCCACTCTGGTCTCTGATCAGCTCTATGGTCAGCTGGCTGAATCACCGGCTGCATTTTCAGGTTCCCTGTTGAGACAGGAGAGCCAGAGAAAAACACGGAAGACGTTGGGGGGGGGGCATTCCCTCCCACTGCTTGTAAAAGCAGTCTAGAGGCTAATTAGCCGCTAGGATTGCTTTTACATGAAAGCCGATCGCTGGCTGAAAAGAATGATACCAAGATGATACCTAAACCTGCAGGCATCATTCTGGTATAACCACTCAAAGTCGTGAATGGCGTACCTGAAGACAAAAAAATGGTTAACAATAAAGCACAGTAAACGGTAAGGTATAAAAAATTGCATACCTGAAAAGCAAACATGATAAAACATAATAACAATAAAACATTGCAGAATAGAATACAGTAAAAAAGAGCAGAACAATAGAGAGAGAGAGAACAATAAAACGCCAACTATTTTTTTTTAATATTATATTTTAGTATGTGTTTTTTTTTTTTTACACTTTTTTTTGTAACTAACTTTTATAACTGTAACCGGTTCCAGGTTCGGGTCTCTCAAAATGCGATGGCATCTTGGGAGACCCTGTGAAAGTGTGCCTAGTCTGTGCAGTGCTGTACCCTACGCTAATACTCAACTAGTGAATGGTAGCGTTCAAAACATTCACCAATGCAAAGACCAGGATTGTCAGGACAGGAGGGACAATAATAGCGGGTGTCACGCCTATATCCGCGCTTGCTGCAGACACGACATCTTTTTTGGGGGGGTTCGCTGGGTAGGGGTACTCGAGAGGACATAAAGAAAATGCCTCTCATGCAGCCGACTGCATTTGGTTGGGGATGTGAATGGGGGAAGTACGGGCGCTGCAGAAGCGGTGGGTTCCCAATTAGGGTTGGCGAATGCAGCATGAAGGGCACTATGGGCACGACGGGCCTGTGTTTGTCTTTTTGGTGGCAGCGGGACACTGCTTGTGCTTGCCACCTCACCAGCTTGAACTGCACTTATGGGACTCGCCACATCACCAAGTGTTACTGCAGTGCTGGTTTGACTACGACCGGGGTGTACTAGGCCGCTGGTGCTTGCCAGTTCACCAAAACGCTACAAAAAAAACTGTTAGCGATCGCAGGGATCAGGCCTGACTCTGCGAACGCTGCAGTTATGCGTTTAGTGTTTTGTAACTGCTGGGGACACTGTTGGGGACACTGTCAGTGATCGATCGATACTGCACTTGGGTGGGCTGGGCTGGGCCGGGCGGAGGGGCAAAACGCAGGTGCTAGCAGGTATCTGGGCTGATCCCGCTAACACTGCGTTTGTGGGAACCCTAAACTGCTGGGGACGCTAGTATAAATCTGATCAGATCAGATATTGATCCGATCAGATACTGTACCACTAAGGGAGGTGTATGCTGCGTGCGTGGGTGTTAGCGGTACTGGCGCTAACCTGACGCTGCCTGGGGCTGGTGCTTGCCAGTTCACCAAAACGCTACCAAAAAAACTGTTAGCGATCGCAGGGATCAGGCCTGACTCTGCGAACGCTGCAGTTATGCATTTATTGTTTTGTAAGTGACAGTGATCGATTGATACTGCACTTGGGTGGGCTGGGCCGGGCGGAGGGGCAAAACATAGGTGCTAACAGGTATCTGGGCTGATCCCGCTAACACTGCGTTTTTGGGAACCCTAAACTGCTGGGGACACTAGTATAGATCTGATCGGATCAGATATTGATCCGTTCAGATACTGTACCACTAAGGGAGGTGTACGGTGCGTGCGTGGGTGTTAGCGGTACTGGCGCTAACCTGACGCTGCCTGTGGCTGGTGCTTGCCAGTTCACCAAAACGCTACCAAGAAAGCTGTTAGCGATCGCAGGGATCAGGCCTGACTCTGCGAACGCTGCAGTTATGCGTTTAGTGTTTTGTAAGTGACAGTGATCGATCGATACTGCACTTGGGTGGGCTGGGCCGGGCCGGGCGGAGGGGCAAAACGCAGGTGCTAGCTGGTATCTGGGCTGATCCCGCTAACACTGCGTTTTTGGGAACCCTAAACTGCTGGGGACACTAGTATAGATCTGATCGGATCAGATATTGATCCGTACAGATACTATACCACTAAGGGAGGCGTATGCTGCGTGCGTGGGTGTTAGCAGTACTGGCTCTAATCTGACGCTGCCTGGGGCGACGCATATCACCGCCGGGCGATCAGGGGGCTAAACCTTTATTCGGTAATAAACGGCGGGTGCCCTGACACTATAAAAAATAAACGAATTAACCAGTAACGGTTATACGGTGATCAGTGGTGAAAGGGTTAACTAGGGGGCAAGCAAGGGGTTAAAACATTTATTAGATAGTATATGGGGGTCCCTGTCGCTATAAAACGCTGACGGCGAACCTAAATATTTACCTCCCTAACTAGCGTCACCAGCAACACTAATACAGCGATCAGAAAAATGATCGCTTAGCGACACTGGTGACAGGGGGTGATCAAGGGGTTAAAAATGTATTAGGGGGGGTTAGGGGTGTACCCTAGACCTAAAGGGGGGTAATACTCACTGCCCTAACACTGTAACTGTCACAAACTGACACCATGCAGTAATCAGAAAAAAAAAAAAAAAAAAATACTGCTGGTGTCAGTTTGTGACAGGGGGGGGTGATTGGGGGGGGGATCGGGGGGCGATCGGGGGGGGGGGGGGGTGTAAAGTATGCCTGGCATGTTCTACTGTGTGTGTTTGTGTTTTGTGCACTTACATGTCTTCTCTCCTCGGCGCTGGGACGGAAACTGCCAAGCCGAGGAGAGATGACATCACATCCTCTGCCTGTGTGAAACTACACACAGGCAGAGGAGGATTCCCATTGGCTGGGAGCGATCGCGAGGGGGGGGCCACGATCGGATGGTCTCCCCCTCGTCTCCCGACGCTCCCAGTGAAATGCCGACCGCCGCTGGCACCGGGGGGGGTCCGATCGGACCCCCCCGCCCGCGGGAGGCAGATCACGTACGGGTACGTGATTCTGCCTGCCCGTGCCATTCTGCCGCAGTATATCTGCGTTAGGCGGTCGGCAAGAGGTTAAAATCTGGTGGATGCCAGGTTTATTTACAGGAGGTTTGCAAAATGAAAAATAAACAAAACAGTAAAGTAAATCCTTGCCGTCCAGCGCTAACTAAACAAACAGTCTCCTCTCTAGACAGTGCGGGGATGGTCCTCGTCACCCACAAATTATGCGGTAAAGCAAACCTTTTTAGTCCAATAGCCAGAGCTCCTCTCACTCTCACTCTCTCCTCACTGCCAAGCCGAGGAGAGATGACATCACATCCTCTGCCTGTGTGAAACTACACACAGGCAGAGGAGGATTCCCATTGGCTGGGAGCGATCGCGAGGGGGGGGCCACGATCGGATGGTCTCCCCCTCGTCTCCCGACGCTCCCAGTGAAATGCCGACCGCCGCTGGCACCGGGGGGGGTCCTCCCTCTCATTCCTTCCTGAATCTCAAAATCAGAGCCATGTTGAGCTCTCTTCCTGGTTATTTAAAGTCCACCTGAGTGTGGGCTCAAGTGACCAGAACATTCGGACCGGAACCCAGCCTACCACAGAGGCTGGAAAAACCCGGGCTGGATTCCAGTTCAATCCCTTACAACAGAACGAATGCGAGGTGAAATGTAGCGATTATCCACTATATTACCTCGCATACTGTCACAATGCTTAATTTTACACTGTGTTACAGAATGTAAAAATTATATACTGCTGTCAGAGAAATAATCAACCCGCCCGTATTGGCCGAATGGGTTTCCGGAACGAACGCATGTGCAATAGAACAATGTAGCGCTCATGGCCCAATGGCACGACACGCACGCGTTCGTATTAGCACACGCTCAACGTGATGCTCTGTCTATTTAAAGACACTCAGGTGCTCAGACAGGTTGCTGGTTTGTCTTCAGCTTCCTGTCTGAGTTGTTTCCTGTTTCCTGCCTACTGAATCACTGCTTGACCCGGATCGTCCCTGACTACTCTGCTCTTCTCCTGGACCCGACCAACGGCTTGTTTATACAGATTCTGCCTTGTCTTCAGTGTTTGACCCCTTGCTTGTGACCCGGATTTACCTGCTATCTCCTGTGCCTGAACCTTTGCTTGTGACCCGGATTTGCCTACTATCTCCTGTGCCTGAACTTCTGCTTGTGACCTGGACTTACCTGCTTTCTCCTGTGCTTGACCCTCTGCCTGTGTCCCGGATCTGCCTGCTAATCTTGTGTTTTATCCTCAGCCTGTTTCAGACATTCTGAATTGCCAATCTCTGCACATCTACCAGGACCCTTCAAGGAATATTACGCAAGTCCCGTCCAACCTGCTGGTAGCCTGTGCCTCTTCGTGCCATCCGCTCCCTATTCCACCTCCAGGGGGCGGACTGCGCTTAGTCGCAACAGCGAATCGCTCTCGGCATCTCGGCCTCGGTAAGTACTTACCTGACAGTACAAACCAGCCAGATGTCAGAGGCCGACAGAGCGCGCTCTCCGCTTGAAATACTGTGCCAGCAGGTTTCCACACTCACCGATGCAGTTCAGAAACTGCAAGAAGGCTACACCCAAATTGATAGTCGCCTCCAGCAATTCTCTGGAGCACCCATTCCAACAGCTGCACCCGCCAGTGGGGCCTCCACTCCTCAGCCTTCATCAAATCCAACTGTGGTAATGGCCCTTCCTGAACCTAGGGTCCCTATGCCGGAGCGATTTGCAGGCGATCGCAAAAAATATAGGACTTTCAAGAACGCTTGCTCCCTATACCTAGCTCTTCAGCCCAGGACTTTTTCTTCTGAAGTAGTAAAGGTGGGCTTCATTATTTCCCTCCTGGCCGATGAACCCCAAGCCTGGGCCCACAATCTGATGGAACAAAGGAGCCCTGTTCTAAATTCAGTAGATACCTTTTTTGAAAACATAGCACAACTTTATGATGACCCACAGCGCACGGCTACTGCTGAAACCATTTTACATAACCTGTCTCAAGGGCGAAGGCCGGTTGAGGACTACACAGTGGAGTTCCAGAAGTGGTCGGCTGATACCGGCTGGAACGAACTTGCCCTGAAGTACCAATACCGCCAGGGGTTGTCGGAAGTCCTTAAGGATGAGTTAGCTAGGGTGGGGACCGCTGCAACTCTGGAGGAATTGATACAGTCAGCCACCAAGCTAGACAGGCGCATGCGCGAACGGTGCTCAGAGCGCTTCCAGGTTCCTCGATCCAGCTGGGTGCTTCCCAAGCCGACCCCCTTTCCGGTTCCTCCCACAACCGCTACTCCCGAAGTCGAGCCTATGCAACTCGGACTAGTCTGCGCTCCTCTTACTCCCGAAGAGAGGCAACGTAGGCGGCAAGCCAATCTGTGCCTATACTGTGAGGGTACAGGTAATTTTCTCCATAACTGCCCTGTGAGACCTAGTAAGTTTTATCCTTGATCTGTTTTGAATTATCAAGTTACCAGTGCACCCAAGACTTATGTCTCCCTCCTTATCTACCTACAGCTAACGGAAAAGGAGACTCGCCTGCCAGCTATAATTGATTCTGGTACATGTAGCTGTTTTTTGGACATCACGCTGGCTCAAGAGCTACAATTTCCTCTTCAAACTAAGAAGCAAAGCCTTCAAGTACACTTGGCTGACGGGTCTCTCCCCCGCTCTGGACCTATCACCCAGGAAACCAGTCCAATTTAGTCACTACTGATTCTGGTCACCAAGAGTTCCTACGTTTTGACCTTATTTCCTCTCCTTTGTTCCCCATCATCTTGGGACTCCCCTGGCTACAGGCAGATGAACCACAAATAAACTGGAACAAGAAAGAGGTTTCCTTCTCTTCTGAGTATTGCTCCCAGCACTGTCTCACTCCGGCCCCGGCCACCTGTTCAGCTGTAATCCCTGTGCCTGATAACCTCCAACATGTTCCATCGCTGTACCTCGAGTTCTGAGACGTTTTCAACAAACAACAGGCAGACCGCCTACCACCTCACCGGTCTTACGACTGCCCCATTGACCTTCTGCCCGGCTCTGAAGTCCCCTTTGGCCGTATCTTCCCGTTATCAGAAACAGAGCTAAAAACTCTCAAGACTTACATCGATTAAAACCTAGAAAAGGGTTTTATCCGCCCTTCCTCCTCACCGGCTGGAGCCGGTATCTTCTTTGTAGAAAAGAAAGACGGTTCCCTGAGGCCATGCATTGATTACAGGGAACTAAATAAAATAACTATAAAGAACCGGTATCCACTTCCACTTATCCCGGAGTTGTTTCAACGTTTTCGTTCCGCCCGAATCTTCTCCAAACTGGATCTGCGAGGGGCCTACAACCTCATCAGGATTCGGGCTGGAGATGAGTGGAAGACTGCCTTTAGGTCCAGGTTTGGACATTATGAATACCTGGTGATGCCCTTTGGACTATGCAACGCCCTGGCCACTTTACAACATCTGGTCAATGACATTTTCCGGGAGTATCTTGACAACTTCCTAGTCGTCTACCTGGACGACATCCTTATTTTTTCTGCTACTGTTGAGTTACACCGAGTTCATGTTAAAAAGGTCCTGGCAATTCTCAGAACACACAAGCTTTATCTTAAGGCAGAGAAATGCACTGCGCACGCGTTCGTATTAGCACACGCTCAACGTGATGCTCTGTCTATTTAAAGACACTCAGGTGCTCAGACAGGTTGCTGGTTTGTCTTCAGCTTCCTGTCTGAGTTGTTTCCTGTTTCCTGCCTACTGAATCACTGCTTGACCCGGATCGTCCCTGACTACTCTGCTCTTCTCCTGGACCCGACCAACGCTTGTTTATACGGATTCTGCCTTGTCTTCAGTGTTTGACCCCCTTGCTTGTGACCCAGATTTACCTGCTATCTCCTGTGCCTGAACCTTTGCTTGTGACCCGGATTTGCCTACTATCTCCTGTGCCTGAACTTCTGCTTGTGACCTGGACTTACCTGCTTTCTCCTGTGCTTGACCCTCTGCCTGTGTCCCGGATCTGCCTGCTAACCTTGTGTTTTATCCTCAGCCTGTTTCAGACATTCTGAATTGCCAATCTCTGCACATCTACCAGGACCCTTCAAGGAGTATTACGCAAGTCCCATCCAACCTGCTGGTAGGCCGTGCCTCTTTGTGCCATCCGCTCCCTGTTCCACCTCCAGGGGGCGGACTGCGCTTAGTCGCAAGGGCGAATTGCTCTCGGCATCTCGGCCTCGGTAAGTACTTACCTGACAACTGCATTTTGGTCTGTGTGTTGAGGCCTCAGTGGGAAGGTATTTAATATATGTCTTGAAGATATTGAGTACCTATTCTTCTGTGCACCTGTTCACATATACCCCCTTCAGGTATAGGTTATACGTTCTGTATATGTGCATCAGGTGATAACTGTTGTCAATCATAACTTGTGTTCATTCATGCTTTTCATTGTATTCCATTATTTATCTCAGTAAATCTTTCTGAGTGCTTCAGTGATATTGTGTGAGTTTCTTATTGCTAACACCACATTGCAGAATGGAACCCAAGGTGTCAGAGGTAAGAGAGGATCTGCATAGTTGGGATAGCCAGGGGAGTATAGAGTCAATCAGCAGCCCCCATGGGGGTACTGCTACATTTGGAGGTCCCACAGAGATACCCCATCTGGGGCACCCGAGCAGATCAGTTGACGTGTCCAGGGTGGAAGAGGTTATGGACCAAGCCACTGCCACTGAGTGGAGCCAGGAGTATTTGAGTCGGTTGGAGAAAACTACAGTTCTGAGGCTACCAGGAGTCCGGTGGTTTGAAAGAGATGTACGGCAGTTGATGAGAAAGGTCATCCCAGAACACGGGTCCTACCTCTTGGACCTGAAACATGAATTTGAGGAAGATTGTACCTATGTCCTTTTAAAATGGGAAGACAGTATTCTGACGGAGTTCCAGAAGAGGGTTGTGAGCCTAGCGGAAGGCCTGGATGGCCATATGATCCCAGTACAGTTGCTGGAGGAGATTGGTGAGAAGTCCCCTGGGTTACCACCAGGGAGCCCTGTTGCAGGCAGCCCAACTGCCAGTAGTCCAATTGCAACCAGCCCAGCAGTAGGAAGCTCAATGGTGTGGATGCCTCCCACTTCATTCTATCTGGACATGAGTCGCCTAGTTGACAGCCTGATACAGAGTCACACCAAGTCCACCAATCAGGGATATCAGAGACTACCGACCTTCTCAGGCCATGTCCCCAGACCAGACAGGGAAGAAGAATTTGATAGCTGGATGGATCAGGCCATGCAAGCAATAGAGGAATGGAATGTGTCGGGAACAATGAAAAGACAGCGAATCAACGAGAGTCTCCGTAGTCCAACAGCAGATGTTATCAGGAGCTTAAAGAGGGGAAAACCGAATTGTGAGTCCATGGACTATATCGGGGCCCTGTGTGCAGTTTATGGAACAGTAGAGGAGCTAACGGATCTAATGTACAAGTTTAGGAGCACTGCAGAGCGGGGAGACTCCACTCGTTGGGACCCACACACAACATCTGCATGGGATATACACCCGTGTAATGTTTTGGAACCCCTGGTGCTACTGACCTGAAGCTTTATTTAAAGCTCTGCCTAGCTACTTTTGGCTATTGGACACCGTTAGTCCCGCAAAGCTACCAGAATCAAGTCTCTACTACCTAGTAGGTGGATACCCAATTTGGAACGTACTTTGTTCTATTACATTACCGCTTATTTTAGCGTCCACTTGTGCCCCCCTCCTGCACAGTTACTTCACCTTTTTCTTTCCTTATTGGAATTATTTTGCATGTTAAAAACACATTGTGACTATACTTACTCCTATCCTATACCTCTGACAAAGGTGTTGAACCAGAAACGCGTCGGGTACTGGGGATTATCATTTACCAGAGAGCATTATCTTATTATCATACCGTTGTATTTAAACCATTTTTTTAGTTTTTTAATCATCAATCTTTTTTTGATCAAATATTTTTATATATATTCAATAAAATTTACTTTTTTGTACTAGCCAAGTGTGTGTTGCCTTTAAAGTCCCAATGAAGGGGGATCTTTCTTTTTCCTGATGTACAAGTTTGAACATACCCACCAGTGGAGGAGAGAGAAGTTGTCTGAATATGTCGTCCGGGTGGATCAGATCCTGCACCAGATCATTTTAAAGAAGGTGATCGTCCCCCGGGAGGCAGACAGAGTCCGGTTGGATCGGACCCTACAAGGAGTCAGGCCAAACCATCCTATTGTGCTCTGATTATTCTTGAAGGGCACCAGAGAGGCCCCTTCTTACCCAGAGCTGATAGGGTTGGTGAGAGAAAGGAGACTCTCCTGGATGAAAAGAATCAGGAGGCTCGACTCGCAGTAAAGAAACCCCAGAAGAGTGAGAATGTAGCTGCGCAATCAGTTCAGGTGGATGCCAGCGTGGTGGAGAGCAATGGAGAGTCTGAGTGGGGGGAGTGCACCAAGACCCTTGTAGTACAATTCACCCCAAAAGTTACTCCTGTCAAGTCACAGGAAGGTGCAATTCAAGTTCAAGAGCAGGTAAAACAAGCTTTGTTACATGTGATGGAAGCTCAGGCCAAAGCTCAGGCTGAGCAGACAGGCATTCGGAAGTGCTACAAGGAAGTGAATGCTGAACTGTTGGCGGAGTTGGTGAAGATATTACAGAAATTGCTGAAAGACCAGCTGGCGGAAAACTCCAGGGGGTCTCAGTGAGGGAGCCAACTGAGAACCCGCAATGAGAAACAGTGCTCCTGAAAACAGAGGAAGAGAAGGGCCAGAACGAGACCGCAGAAGGAACGAGTGACACGATCACCCTAGTCATCCCCACAGTCAAGTAACCCGGCACCGGGGTCAGGGAGCCAGGCGCAGAGGGTCAATGTTTTACGTCACCTAGGGCCACAGTTAGGTCTCATCAGAACACCTCTAAGAAAATTTGTCAGCCTAGTCCAAACAAAAGCGGCCTGGCGACACCACCTAGGGTCACTGTTAGGTCCCCACAGAGTGCATTAAAGGAAAGGAACTGTAATCTTAACTACACTCAGGATAGTGCTTCCAGTTTCCCGGAAAAGTTAGTGAGGCCATCCCCGATCGTGCCTATACAAATAGAAAGCATCTACACCAGAGCTTTACTAGACACTAGGGCCCAGGTCACGCTACTATACTGGGATTTTTATGACAAACAGCTGAGCCACATTCCCTTTACCAAGCTGAAAGAACTCGAGATCTGGGGAATTGTAACTGCTAAATGCCCATATGATGGCTACATCCCTATCCAGATATCCTTTGGGCCAGCAGCTGTCGGGAAAGAAGAGGCTTTCGACACCTTGGCTGTCGCGTCTTCCAGATCACCTGGGTCCGGGCGAAATTCCATACTAGTAGGAACCAATACCGACTTAGTGAGAAGACTGATATCATCAGTACTGAGCAAAGGTGGATCCACCAGGAATAAAATTTACCCGCAGTTACTGAAGGCTTGTCGGCGAGTGGCAAAAGAGAAGAAGGCCCCTGAAGAAGGAATGGCATGGTTGTGAAAGTTGGAGACCAAAGAGAGGGTACTAAAGCCGGGGGAAGTTGCTCATGTGAAGGCCACCATCAAGTTGACTTGGGACCAACCAGGCCCCTTTGTGGTGCTAGAGACGGATGAGCAAGCCAGGGCGGCTGGACTGGAAAAGGTCCCTTAGCTGGTTCCTACCTGAGATCTGTCCAGAACAGGAAGGAAAGGGCCCATCAGCTTGAAGAATGTGACTGACCAGCCAATTACGTTAGGAGCCCATATGCTGGTGGGGCAGGTGAGTGCCGCCACCCCTGTGTCCCTGAAGAAGCCAAAGATTTGACGAATGGCCAACGGTTACAGATAGAGTTTCAGCGATGTGCGGAGGTCTTGTCCCCTGCCTGGCAGAGAAGGATGAAGTCTCAACTGATGAGATGGGAGAAGCTGTTTTCCAAAGACGATTTCGATGTGGGATGTGCAAGAAGTGCCCAACAAAGAATTCGGCTTCAGGAAGACAAACCCTTCCGAGAGCGGGTCAAGAGAATACCTCTCAATGACCTGGAGAACTTAAAACAGCAGCTGGTGGAGTTGAAAAGATCAGGAGTCATTCAGGAGTCTCGGAGTCCCTATGCATCCCCCATCATGGTAGTGAGGAAGAAAAATGGGTCGTTACGCATGTGTATCGATTACCGGACCTTGAATCGGCGCACCATCCCGGACCAGTACACCACACCCCGCATTGAAGATGCTTTGTAGTGCCTTACTGGAGCCAAGTGGTTTTGTGTGCTTGACTTGAAAAGTGGGTATTATGAGATTCCCATGCACCCGGAAGATCAGAAGAAGACGGCATTCATTTGCCCGTTAGGATTCTATGAGTTTAGTCGGATGCCTCAGGGCCTGTCGGGGGCTCCTGCAACCTTCCAACATCTGATGGAAAGGACAGTAGGAGACATGAATCTCGTAGAGATGCTGGTGTATTTGGATGACATCATCGTGTTTGGGAGGACACTTGAAGAACACGAAACTCGACTAGAAAAGGTATTCTCCCACCTCCCTGAGGAAGGACTGAAGATGTCACTGGAAAAATGCCAGTTCTATAGAACCCCTGTTACCTATTTGGGCCATGTTGTCTCTGCAGGAGGAGTCGCCACAGAAGTTGGAGGCTGTCACCACCTGGCTCAGACCAAGAACTGTAACCAAGTTGAGATCTTTCCTGGTATCCTGCTCCTATTACCGACAATTTGTGGCCAACTTCGCCAAGATTGCTCAGCCCCCTAATGAGCTGTTGCAAGTGGTCATGGGAGAAGGAGAAGATGGAGCCAGAGCCAAGAAGAGTGGTGCTTGCAAGAAAGGAGAGTTCGTCCAAAGCCAATGGACCTCCCCATGTGAAAAAGCGATTTGGCAGTTAAAGAAGAGTCTCACAGAGGCCTACGCTAACCCTGGCCTGCCCTATGAGCTGCACGTCGAGCCAGTAGAGAAGGATTGGGAGGAGTACTGTATCAGGAACAAAATGGAGGGTTGAGACCCGTGGCCTATGTGAGTAGGAGTCTTACTCCATTGGAGAAGAATTACCCCGTCCATAAATTGGAATTTTTGGCACTCAAATTGACTGTGGTGGATAAATTGAGAGACTGTATGGAGCTGAGTTCATTGTCAAGACTGACAACAACCTCTTAACTTACATCTTGACCTCGGCAAAACTGGATGCCACAGGACACAGGTGGTTAGCGGCTTTGGCAGGGTTCCGGTTTAGTCTGAAGTATCAGCCAGGAGTTGGGAACCAAGATGTGGATGCTTTGTCCCACAGGCCTCATAGGAAAGAGGAAGACCCAGAGGGATGAACATGTAACTGAAGAAGGAGTGCGAGCCTTGTGTCAGGGCCTGGACCAGAAGATGAAAGGAGGAGTGGCTGCTGAATACATTGGAGTTCACCCCTCTGGAATACCAAGATGGTACTGTGGATTGACACAGGTGAGAGGAGAAGGCCTACCCCAACTGACAAAGAGAGATTTGAAGAGAGATCAAGAGCAGGACCCATTGGGTCATTTGATGGTGCAGGCTTTGAACAAGCAGGACTGTTGTTGAAAAGCCTCATAAAATGGAGCAAAGACTTTGCACAGGGAATGGGACCGATTACAAATCAGAGAAGGAGTGTTATACAGGCGATGCCCGTCTAGAGACAAGGAGGAGAAGTGGCAGCCGTTTCTCCCAGAAAAACATTGTCCTAATGTCCTTACCAGATGACCATGGACACTTAGGAACAGAAAGGACATTTCGCTTGATTAGAGACAGATTTTATTGGCCCAATATGAGAGGAGAGGTAGATAGTTACTGTCACTCCTGTCTGACTTGTATCTAGCGGAAAACTTTGGTGGTTAGGGCCGCCCCAATGGATCACTTACAGAATCAGTAGTTGTTAGATCTAGTCTGCATTGACTTTCTGTGCCTGGAACCCGATACAGGTGGAAGAAACAGCATCTTGGTTGTGACCCATCACTTCACCCACTATGCACAGGTTTATCCTACTAAAGATCAGAAGGCCAGCACTGTGGCTAAGGTGCTCATGAATAGGGATGAGCTTCGAGTTCGAGTCAAACTCATGTTCGACTCAAACATCGGCTGTTCGCCAGTTCGCTGAACAGCAAACAATTTGGGGTGTTCGCGGCAAATTCGAAAGCCACGGAACACCCTTTAAAAGTCTATGGGAGAAATCAAAAGTGCTATTTTTAAAGGCTTATATGCATGGTATTGTCATAAAAAGTGTTTGGGGACCTGGGTCCTGCCCCAGGGGACATGTATCAATGCAAAAAAAGTTTTAAAAATGGCTGTTTTTTCAGGAGCAGTGATTTTTTTAATTCTTAAAGTGAAACAATAAAAGTGTAATATTCCTTTAGATTTCGTACCTGGGGGGTGTCTATAGTATGCCTGTAAAGGGGCACATGTTTCCCGTGTTTAGAACAGTCTGACAGCAAAATGACATTTCAAAGGGAAAAAGTACCGTAATTTAAAACTACTCGCAGCTATTAATGAATTGTCGGTCCGACAATACACATAAAAGTTCATTGATAAAAACGGCATGGGATTTCCCCACAGGGGAACCCTGAACCAAAATTTTAAAAAAATGGCGTGGGGTCCCCCCAAAAATCCATACCAGACCCTTAACCGAGCACACAACCTGGTGTTCTAAGAAATTGTCACCTGCCGAGTGCAATTACGAGATTGGTGACAGTGAGCTGTTGGCAATCATTTTAGCCCTGAAAGAATGGAGACATCTCCTCGAAGGTACCACTGTGCTAGTTCTCATTCTTACTGACCATAAGAATCTCACATTCTTGTCTGCGGCTAAACGCCTCTCTCCCAGAAGGGCACGATGGGCTCTTTTCTTGTCAAGTTTCAATATCATTGTCTCAGTCTTACACGGTACTAAGAATGTAAGGGCTGACGCCTTGTAACAACAATTTTGATCCACTTCTAAGTTGGCGTCGGTTCCGGTTCCTATGATTCCTCCTGATTGTATACTGGCTAAAGTTCGCACTAGTCTTACGTCTCCTTTGGGTGACAAAATTCTTGCGGCTCAGGTCGATGCTCCTCCTGAGAAACCTTGTGACCGCTGCTTTGTCCCAGAGTGTCTCCGTACTGCCATGATCCAGACTTTCCATTCTCCCAAGGCATCTGGTCACCCTGATAACTCATCTGGGCCATTTCCCAACAATTCTGGTGGCCTAGTCTATGTGCTGATGTAACTGCCTTCATAGCTGCCTGTTCCGTGTGTGCTTAGAGTAAGACTCCACGACACCTTCCAGTGGGCCTCCTACAACCCATACCCAATGGAGAGAGGCCCTGGATCCACCTATCTATGGATTTCATTGTGGAGTTGCCCAACTCCCAAGGCAACACAGTTATCCTTGTGTCATTGTATTCCACTTAGGAAGTTGCCCACTTCTAAGGAACTGGCTTCCATTTTTGCTTGGGAGATCTTTCGCTTACATGGGCTACCCAAGGTGATTGTCTCGGACAGGTGTAGTCAGTTCATGTCCCGGTTCTGGCGAGCCTTTTGTGCACAGCTGGGAATCCAGCTTGCTTTCTCCTCTGCGTATCACCCGTAGTCTAATGGGGCCGCAGAACGAGCCAATCAGTCCTTGGAGCAGTTCCTATGTTGCTATATTTCTGACCATCACAACAACTGGTCAGACCTATTACCATGGGCAGAGTTTGCTCACAACATTGCCTTGAATTCTGCTTCCCGATTGTCTCCGTTTATGGCGAATTATGGTTTCCAACCTTCCATGTTGCCTGACTCGTTTGTTCCGCAGAGTATTCCTGCGCTAGAGGAGCATCTCCGTGGTCTTTGTTCCACTTGGGCACAAGTCCAAGAGGCTTTGCGTCATGCTAATGATAGGTACAGACTCCATGCTGACCGCAGACGCCTGCCTGCGCCTTCCTACCAGGTTGGGGACAGGGTCTGGCTGTCATCTCGCAACCTCCGACTTCGCGTTCCCTCACTGAAGTTCGCACCTCAGTTTATTGGGCCTTTTTGTATCCTTCGCAAGATTAACCCAGTTGCTTACGCGTTGGACCTTCCTCCTAGTATGCGCATCTCAAATTTGTTTCATGTCTCCTTATTGAAACCATTGGTCTGCAACCGATTTACCACCTCGGTGCCACGTCCTCACCCTATACAGGTTGAGAACCATGAGGAGTATGAGGTACAATCCATTGTTGACTCCCATAGGTTCCTTGGGCGCATACAGTACCTGTTGCATTGGAAGGGGTACGGTCCAGATGAACGCTCCTGGGTCTCATCCTTAGACGTACATGCTCCTGCCCGCCTCCATGATTTCCATAGACGTTTTCCCTCAAGCTCGGTGGTCCTCTGAGGGGGAGAGGTCGTTAAGGAGGGGGGTACTGTCAGGGCTGGCTCAGCCCTTCCTTCTCTGAGCTGGCTGCTCAGCTGTCGGCTAATTGCCAGCTCTCATCTCTCTCCACAGTTAACCAGCTGTTGTGAATCTGCTCGTCAGTCCCGCCTACTTAAAGATCTCCAGCTCGAGGTTGGAGGAGAGGGGCGTGACCGGATGTGGGAGTGAGAGGGTGTGTGTGTGATCTCCTCTCCCCCAGCTCTATCTGGCAAGCATACAGCTGAGGAAATGCTAGCCGGCCCGGCAGCAGGAGAAAGCAGCCGACTTCAGCCCTAGAGACAGACACCTTCACCAGCACAAGTACATACCTAGTCCCGGTGAAAGCGGAGTCCCGGAAGACAGCGGAGAGCGTGACAGGGGGGGAGGCGTGAGAGGTCTCCCAGACCTGCCGGCGCTCGGCGAGAAAACCGGCTTTAAGAGCAACAACAGTGCCGGTGTGAGGGACGGAGCGAACGCTTGGTGAGAGGAACCAGAGGGGTAGCGTGAAAGGCTCCCATTTGAGACATCAGCAGCTGAGTAACGAATTGGCCTCAGCAACTGGGGCTGAGGGGAGTGAAGCGGTGAGTGGTTGTTAAGAACATAAGGTAATGCTGAAAACCAACAGACATGTGTGAAGACGTCTGATGCAGGTGAAAGTTTTTCCTATTTGTCTCGAATCGCATATCTGCCACATATGCTTATTTAAGCTTAGCCCATAACAGAAGAAACATAAATATAAATTTATTGCACTCTCACTTGGAACCTTCTCTGAGCTGATCTACTGCTTAGCGGTTGTTATTAAAGACTCTATACATATAAAATTCATAAGGTAACGTTGGAGATTGACTATCATGTGTGAAGACGTCTGATGCAGGTGAAAGCTCTTCCTACTGTTTTCAACCTACATATCTGAAACTAATAGAAACTTTCAGCTGGAACTGGGGCTGAGCTGAATCCATTGCTGCCTTTCTTTATTTAACCCTTGCCGTCAAAGACATTATATCTGCGATTCAGAAAGATGCAATTCTAGTCCCGGGTGTGAGACAGAAGGGGAGCAGGCTGGGGAGGCCAACTAAACCAAACAGCAATAGTACAAATCAATATAAATAGAGGAATGGTGTTTAAAAGCTGGCTATTATGACTAAAGTGGCAATTTAAAGTGCAGTATTTCACCGCCTACTATTTAATCTCAGGCTCAGTTGAGCAGGATGACATTGTAAAGTCTGAACATATGTAAAGGGACAGGGTTTCCCCTTTTTTTTGGTTTGTTTTGTCGTTCTTTTTGAGTCCAACAGGAATTAACAGGGTGAAATAACAAGTGATGATGCAACACTGGGCAATGCTTTGAAACAATGTGCAAACTGGTTAATCCTTAAAGGAGAAGGAGAAAGGAGGAAAACAACATGGTGGGGAAACGAGCTGCTGAGGAGAAAGTAAACCAGCCACAACAGCCACAACAAGAAGGATCCCAAGTCACACGCTCTACAAAAAAATCAGACAAATCAAGCAAAAGCTGCAGCAGCAACTAAGCTAGAGCGATTTGCTAGGACATCTCTTTCACCAGCTAAATCTACACAACTAACCCACACAGTTCCATCAGGGACTAGGAAAAGTTCAAGCAGCGGACCAGTGCCGGTGGTGCCAAGCCTGACGACTGCCTTGCATATAAAGGAACAAGAAGCTGGGAAAGTGGATACATCAAGCGGTGACAGAGCAACTAGAAAGCTCTCTAACATAACAGAGGCAGATATGGAGGGAGAACAAAGGGGAAGAGTAGAAGAACCCACAATGAGGGACCTCCTATATGCGATAATCGCATGCAAGGAATCAATCGCAGGGGTGGATACCCAATTGAAAGGCATAAAGGAGGAAATCGCAGTGATAGGCGGTAAGCTGAAGGAGATGGAGGAAAGAACAACGGCTTTAGAAGAAAGATTAAGTGCAGTAGAAGACAGGTTATCTCCACTCAAACAGGATGTCATTGAGATGAAAAAACGCATAAAAGAACAAGCAGCCAAAATGGACGAATTAGAAAATAGAAGGTGGGAGGTAAGGGAGGTGGGAAGGGGGAGGTAAGTCCCCGTAGAACAGGGGGATACAGAGATGTATGGTATGGAAAAGATGGGAGGGAGTATGTTGGGGAGTGAATATAGGTGGGAGGTCAAGATACAAGCCCCTAGGGTAGGCCCAGTTGGGCGGCAGGGGAGGGGAGGGGGGGAGAAGAAGGGTGGGAAGGTTTGGGAGGGAGTGGGGTGGAGAGGAGGGAGGGGAGGGGGGGTAGGGGAGGCACGAGAAGGGGCGGATTTATGCAATTAAGAAAGGGAAGTTATCACACGTATAAATTTTGCCACAAATATTTTTTGTATCACACAACTGACAAATGGGGGAAAAAAATAAAGTTATGTAAAAATGTATTGTATGCTGGCAGGGTCCTTGGAATGGTTAAAACCCAGAAGGCCAACAGTGTTATGATTTACTTTTTATGTAGCTGTTTTTGATTCTATGAGTGCAGAAAATAGGGAGCTATCATGTATGAGTAAAGGGGGGAAAAAAAAGGGTATTTTATTAATGACATGGAATGTAAGGGGGCTGGGGGATAGGGATAAGAGAAGTGCAATGTTTAAATATTTTGATAAAATGAAACCTCAGATAATTTGTTTGCAAGAAACACATATGCGGCCTGACTCTGTACATTTATTGCGCTCAAGGAGATACCCGATACAGTTTCATTCTATGCATACCTCATATTCAAGGGGGGTTAGTATTGTGATCTCCTCGGATATCTCCTTTGAGTGCTTGCAACAGAGAGTGGATAAGGAGGGAAAGTTTGTTTTTCTACTATGTAAGCTTAATGGACTAACGTGTATAATAGCTTCCATATACATTCCTCCGCCTTTTTCAGCAGTTCCCCTTGGGTGCCTATCGCAGTTCATGGCTCTGCATCCGGGGGTCCCGGTGATAGCAGTAGGAGACTACAATAATATCTTGGATAATTCCCTGGACAGAATGTCTTTGACATCCAAAAATATGATACATACCTCTGGAAGGATGGCTTTTGCCGCCCTCCTCGCGGAATTGGGACTTAGGGATGTATGGAGGGAGAGACATGACAAGGATAGATGTTACTCCTGTTACTGTGCAACACATGATGGTTTCTCACGTATTGATTTGGGCCTGGGGAATGAGTCACTTTTTCAGTGGGTAGAGGACTCTGCATATGAGCCGCGCCTTCTGTCTGACCACTCCCCATTTTGGGTACGGCTGGGCATTATTGGTACCTCGAGACAACCACTGTGGAAAATGAACCCATATTGGTTGACTCTGCTTCCACAGGCAGATAGAACGGGAGAGGTTTTACGGGAATTTTTACAATTAAATGGGGGCTCAGCCAGTAAAGCGGTAGTCTGGGATACACTCAAAGCATTCTTGAGGGGTTGCCTCATTAAAGAAATTGCGGGAGTTAAATCCCGATCCAGAGAGTGGGAAACCAGGGTACGGGAAGAACTGAAAGAAAGGGAGCAGGCCTTAATAATTGACCCATCACAATCCAATCAAGAGCTATGGAGAGAGGCGCAGGCAGTACACAATGCGGTGTGGCTATCTGCAGCAGAGAAGAGAAGATATTTTCAGCAAAAAAAGTTATTTCGAAGAGGGAGAAAATACTGGCCGCCTATTAGCTCTAATAGCTAGAGAGCAACGGGAATCTACAAATATACTAGCTATAGGGACTGAAACTGGAGAAAAGTTAATTCTCAGCTCAGACATAGTAAATAGTTTTCAGCAGTTCTACAGGGATTTGTACTCTAGTAAAACCAGGTATAAACCATCGGACTTGGAACAGTTCCTACAAACCTGTCCTTTTCCGCGGTTAACGGAGGAGGAGAGGGAAACTCTGAATTCCCCAATTTCACTGGCTGAATTAACGGAAGCATTAGAGGGGGCAATGCGTCATAAATCCCCAGGCCCAGATGGAATACCGGTAGAGGTATACTCCCATTATAAGGAGGTCCTCTTACCGTCATTGTTGCAGACAATAGAGGAGGCTGGGGAAGTGGGAAGGTTACCAGATAGTATGCAAGAAGCAATAATTACAGTTCTTTTGAAACCAGGAAAAGATAGACTTTTAATGGATTCATACCGTCCAATTTCATTATTGAATGCAGATGTTAAGTTGCTGGCCAGTGTTTTGGCTAAGAGGCTTTCTCAGGTAATTGGCAAACTGGTTCATTCTGACCAGTCTGGCTTTATACCAACGCGCTCTATGTCTGATAATATAAGGAGGTTATACATGAATTTGCAGATGCCAGTGGACAATCTGGGGGGTAGGGCCATTCTGTCACTTGACGCGACTAAGGCGTTTGATAGTGTGGAGTGGCCTTACCTCATGGAAATACTGGAAAGATTCGGAGTGGGAGGTAAATTCATATCCTGGGTAAGAGTACTGTATTCCAAACCTAGAGCCAGGTTGCGCATCAATGGGATCCTCTCCCCCCCATTAGGATTATATAGGGGGACTAGACAGGGCTGCCCGCTGTCTCCATTAATGTTCGCCTTGGCGATTGAACCCCTGGCTATACTGATCCGGAACTCACCTGAGGTAGTGGGGTTCCGCAGATTTCAGAGAGAGGAAAAAATATCTTTATATGCAGATGATGCGCTTATATATCTAGGGGATATGTCCTCTTCTTTGCGGGCAGTGATGGAGATAGTGGGAAACTTTGGCAGCTTTTCTGGCTTTGCAATTAATTGGTCGAAATCAACTATAATGCCATTAGATCAGACGAGGGAGGGACTCCCAGAGGGGGCTGAACAAATTGCTATTGTTAACTGCTTTAAATATTTGGGAGTGATGGTGTCCCCAGAGCCAGCCGAGTATCAGACTGAATTTGGGGCCATTGCTCACCAGACAGAAAGAAAAATGTAACAATTGGTGTAGGCTCCCATTGTCAGTCGTTGGGCGGGCAAATCTAGTAAAGATGATCTGGGCCCCACAGCAATTGTATATCCTCCACAACTCACCAATATGGATTTCAAAGAAGTGGTTCAGACTAATAGACACATTAACAAGAGAATTGATATGGAAAAAAAAGGTGCCTAGAATTAGCTTGGAAACACTGCAATATGAAAAAGATAAAGGAGGGCTGTCAATACCCCACCCCAGGTTATATTTCTTGGCATCACAGTTGCAACAAATGGCAGGATGGGGTAGAGTGAGAAATGAGGACCCTATATGTAGATTGGTGACCATCTCGGAACCCACATTGGCGGCGGCCTCCCATTTAGAAATGGATCTACCAAGTATGAAGGGATTAGAACCTATGAGTTCTCTTTTTAAAAGAGTTTGGGGGGAAACTCGGAAAATATTGAAAATAACGGGCGTGCTCCCATTCACACCAATATGGCATAATAAAAGATATACTGAGGTTCAGGAGTTGCGAGGTTTCTCACACTGGAAGGAAAGGGGGATTTGGTTCTTCTCACAAATCTATGAGGGGGACGTATTAAAGCCATATGAACAACTATGTAGGGAATTCCATTTGCACCCCAGGGGCTTCTACCAATATCTTCAAATCCGCCATGCGCTACAGGCACAACAAACAACCCACTCCTTAGGAGTAAAAGCAGTCCCAATACTGAATGAAGTTTTGAAAGCAGACACAAGGAAAGGACTAATAACAAAAATATACAGGGAATTATTGATTAGGACCCAAGATCATACATCATTAAAGTGTCGGAAAAAATGGGTAGAGGATGTAGGCGAGATAAACGATAATCAGTGGGAAGCGGCACTCAAAGCTATCCCAATGGTCTCGTTATCTGCATCACAAAGGTTATCACAATTATTTATTTTACACAGGGCCTACAGGACACCAGTGCAACTCCACAGGTGGGGAGGTAGGGATTCTTCTGTGTGCCCCAAGTGCGGAGTGCACAGGGGGGACTTTATTCACCTAATGTGGAGGTGCCCAAAGCTGCATAGGTACTGGGAAGAGGTATCCAGACGCATTTCTGGGTTGGCGCAAATCCATATTCCCTTGAATCCGACGGTTTATTTGCTTGGCGCCATTGAGGCAGAAATGTTCCCTGGAGGAAAGTATCTTATGATAACTAGATTGATGTATTTAGCTAGAAAACTTATTGCAAGATACTGGATGGCTCCTACGGTGCCCACTGGGAAGCAATGGATCTCATATGTAAACTCCCTCCTTCCAAGAGAAAGACTGGCCTACAACCGTAGAAACGACAAGGGGAAATTTGACAAAATATGGCAACCCTGGTTGAGGGAGGCGGAAGTGGCCCCCCATCAACTGGTAGTGGAAAAGCTCCGGATGTAGAGCAGAGGGAATTGCGTAGAAAGGAAAGAACAGGCAAAAAAATAGTCAGAAATGGAAGAAGCAAAAGGAGGGGAAAGGAAAGGGGAGAAGAAGGAGTAAGATAGCGAGTGGACCCAAGGGGTGATAACTACACAACAAAGAATAGGTTGGGGGGGAAGCCAGCGGTAAATGAGGGAGTGGCAATTAAAATAAAATAAAGCAACCCTAAAGTGACGATTGACAGGTATATGTGAGGTTGGGAGGGGGGAAGGCTTGGGGCGGGCAAGGGATAAGATATGATATTGAGAATATAATAGAGAATTTGTATAATTTTATAGAAATTGTATTATTATATATTATGTATAACTGTTTTGTGAAGTGTATGTATTAAATAAAATTAAAAAAAAATTCTGATAAAAAAAAGATCTCCAGCTCACTTCATTCCTGCCTTCGCCTTGGTCATATCACAAGAAACCATCTCCTGCGTTCCTGTTTAAAGACTGGCTTTGCTGACATCCCTTCTGGCTCCTTATCCTGCTTGCTGTATCTCTACTTGGATCCCTGACTTCTGGCCTGGCTGATTACCCGATCTGGTTACTGAACTCTGGCTTGGCTGATTACCCAATCTGGTTACTGAACTCTGGCTTGGCTGACTACCCGATCTAGTTACTGGACTCTGGCTATGCTTAAACTACGCTTACTCTATTTACCTTTTTATTTTTATTAATAAACAAGTGTGATTTTACTGTACTTCTGTCTTGGTCTGGTTCATGGTTTCTGACACAGAGAATGATGCTACTGGTCACCCCCCCTATTGCCTCATGTTTGGGAGAGAAGCTCATCTTCCTGCTGACCTGGCTTTTGGCACTTCCCTTTAATGTCAAATAAGGGCTATGTGGACAGATTACGGAAGCACTTACGACAAGCCTATGAGAAAGCTATGGAACATGCTTCTATCAGAGAGTCTTGAAATAAACAAAACTTTGATTCGAAAGTAAAGATACAGGACTTGTAACCAGGTGACCGAGTGTTACTGAGGAATCTAGGGGTACCAGGAAAACATAAACTGGCGGATCGATGGAGGCCGCAGCTCTATGTTGTGTGTAAACAATTCGACCCTTTCTGACTAATGACACTACAAAACAACTTATTCACTCTTTGATTATTTCCCGCCTCGACTATTGCAACTCTCTCCTTAATGGCCTACCCTTAAGCAGGCTATCCCCCCTTCAGTCTATTATGAATGCTGCTGCTAGACTAATACACCTCACTAATCGATCCGTGACTGCTGCTCCTCTCTGCCAATCCCTTCACTGGCTTCCCCTACCCCACCGTGTAAAATTCAAAATGCTAACCATAACATACAAGGCCATTCACAACATCGCCCCCATCTACATCACCAACCTCATCTGCAGATATCGCCCAAATCGCCCCCTCCGCTCCTCCCAGGACCTCCTGCTCTCTAGCTCCCTTGTTACCTCCTCCCATGCTCGCCTTCAGGACTTCTCCAGAGCCTCTCCCATCCTCTGGAATTCCCTGCCCCAGTATGTCCGATCAGCCCCTACCCTGTCCACCTTTAGGAGATCCTTGAAAACTCATTTATTCAGGGAAGCCTATCCCACACCCACATAACTGTCCCTGAGCCACCCCCATCAAATCATTCTTTGCAGCTATTACCTTTTGTACCACCACCCCCTCCCTTTTAGAATGTAAGCTCTACGAGCAGGGCCCTCCTGTACCTTTTGTATTGTACTGTAATTGTGTTGTCCCCCTTATACATTGTAAAGCGCTGAGTAAACTGTTGGCGCTATATAAATCTCGTATAATAATAATAATAATAATAAACAACTCCCTTGTCTACCCGTGTATCAGATCAGACTTGATGGGGAGAAGGGACCATTAAAGATGTGGCACAGAAATCACTTGTTACCATTATCAGACGCAGTAATGCCCCGTACACACGGTCGGATTTTCCGATGGAAAATGTCCGATCGGAGCGTGTTGTCGGAAATTCCGACGGTGTGGGGGCTCCATCGGACATTTTCCATCGGATTTTCCGACACACAAAGTTGGAGAGCAGGAGATAAAATTTTCCGACAACAAAATCCGTTGTCGGAAATTCCGATCGTGTGTACACAAATCCGACGGACAAAGTGCCACGCATGCTCAGAATAAATAAAGAGATGAAAGCTATTGGCCACTGCCCCGTTTATAGTCCTGACGTACGTGTTTTACGTCACCGCGTTTAGAACGATCGGATTTTCCGACAACTTTGTGCGACCGTGTGTAGACAAAACAAGTTTGAGCCAACATCCGTCGGAAAAAATCCTAGGATTTTGTTGTCGGAATGTCCGAACAAAGTCCGACCGTGTGTACGCCCTATAAGGGTGCCTCAAGAACCTCCACAGCCCCCCTCAAAGCCAAATCCACCTCGAACACGCTCACAAAAAGAAATGTTGACTGTAGCTGATATGACGGATGAAGAAGATGAGGAATTTGAAGACTATTATGTGTTTTCCCAAGTTTCTAGTCCAGTGTCCTCACCAGGAACAAGGAGGATTGAAGTAGAAGAGGAGGAGGAGGTTGAGATGGTGAATGTGCTTTTCTGGTTGTGGTCTGCCGAAGACAGCTCAATAACTAGCTATTTGAAGAGGATGGAAAAAGAGATGGAAGCTATTAAGGTGTTGCCACCGCGGCCAAAGGAAGCAGCTAGGATGGTAGCTCAACAGCCAATGGAGACAAATAAGATGAAATGCAAAAAATAAGTGTAGCGCTAAATATCAACGTGTATCAATAAAAATATGTGAATGTGTGTATAAGCACCCAGAATACCACAAGCACAGAGGCAGAATGGATATAAAAGATAGTAAAAAATTAATAAATAATATCTAACAACAAGGTGTACCCCCAAAGTGCTATGAAGTGATAACAATAAAAGTCCACATATAAAGTGTCCAATGGTTGGGGGGCTTTCTCTTCAATCTTTAACCGAAGTAGAAAAAACACCACACAATAGGAGAAAACATTCAAATGAGAGGATGGGTACTCTTACCAGATCAGTTGGACGCACATACCGTACGGCAGTGCGTCTGAAAGGCTTTGGGATACTAGATCCCCAGTGATGAGATGGTGCCAGAGCTGGACGGTATCCTATAGGCTGCAGACTCCAATTCGCACGAAGTTGGAAGATGGTTCCAAACGGAGGTTCCAAAAATCGGCCGCCGTACCGTTCCAAACCAGTAGATGGTCAAGAGATGGTCAACAATGTTCAAACCTGATATACTTCTATCCCTTATTAAAGATGTCCGCTCCCTCCTCCGAATCCCTCCAGCCACCTATTGTGTTGTTGAACACAATAATCTGGGCTCACGCTTTTACATTTTACGGAGCGCAGACACACTGAACCGCTCCTGTGGGTGGCTCTCCGATGACCCATAGGTCCCTTGGACCAGAGTTCAAGACATTGCCACCTTTTGAGGATGTGGAGAGAACCAAGGCCGAAGGAGTTGTCCCTGAACAAGAGACTAGGGACCTGATAGACTTCTCTAGTGAAGTTTTACCAATCCCCGATGTTGGTGAACCATCAGTAACTCTTGAAACTGCAAGTGAAGACCCTTCAATGGAATTGAATGTTCAGACTAGTGCTAATGAAATAACCAAAAATATGACACAGACTGCTGGAACGTATTCGCCAGTGAGGTTAAGGCGGAATGTGCATCCTCCCAAGAGACTCACTTATGACACACTGGAAGAGAGCTCTGAAGAGCTTATTCATACCATTCACAGATCAGCTCCTGATGCTACACCCCCCACTGTTAATTGGGTAGGGGGCAACTCTGCTCTAACCTCTGACACCAGTGGGTGGGACACGGCAATTGCCCTGGCCTGTATAAAGACTGATTTTGAACTAACTGATAGTGTGGATAGATCAGTGATGGCGAACCTTGGCACCCCAGATGTTTTGGACCTACATTTCCCATGATGCTCAACTACACTGCAGAGTGCATGAGCATCATGGGAAATGTAGTTCCAAAACATCTGGGATGCCAAGGTTCGCCATTACTGGTATAGATGGTTCCAAAGAAACCCAAAATTATAGTTGAACAGTTCGTTGTTGTTTGCAAATGATTTTGGCTCCCCGTGTGTCTGCTGGACTCTGTTAGGATTTTTACTTACTCTGTGAGAATAATGCAGCAAAGCATTGTGGGAGATGTAGTCTGGAGGAGGAAGTGACTCTGTTAGCTGGATCAGCCCTGGACTACAGGACAGACAATGCAAAGCGTGCAGAACTGCCTGCTGGGAGCAGTGATAAAAGGAGAGGCCTGTTTTTCAGTTTCTCTGGACGTCATTCAACAACTGCCAGCAGGAGGTCTGTGTGTGACCAGGAGTGAGAGACTGCGGCCTATACAGGAATATAGGGCTATACATATCTGAGGGATCTTGGAGGACAGCCTTGCTATTCTAGCAAGAGGACCGGCCTGCGCTTCAGAGCAACTGGAAGCCACATGCAGTTCAGTCCATCAGGAGTTGCAGCACATTGTGGCGGCGCCATTTTCACCAGACGGAGACACCAGGGGGGGATTCCGGACGGATCCTCACAGCCATTGGAGTCTATTGTGGTGAAAGGGGACCTGCCCATTCCAGTAGAGATTATAGTATTGCTGAGTGAGTTCTTTCTACAGACTGCTGGTGGGACTTGTAGTTCCACGGAGGTGAATCTACTTCTTCACAGGCATCATACAGCTGGCCTTTGGGGCCTTGCCTTTCTCCCCTGTGCTGTAAGGTCAGTACTGTATTGCGCTCACATGTAAAGAGGAATCTACAAGTGGTGATATTTCTTCAGTTAAGCAATCATCAGCATATCTTTTTGTTGTGCAGTCATTTCTTTCCTTTTATCTCCGTGGATTACAAATTACAACAAAATACTGCAGTTTAACCACCAGGTTAGCTGAAGACATCTGGAGTTTAAAGAACTTTCACCATCTTCTTCTTTTACTAAGCATTGCTGCTCTACTCACAAGTTGATCTCTGAATTATAGCCTAGAGGGAGCCATTAGTGTATATGCTTAATTTTACACTGTGTTACTGAATGTAAAGATTATATACTACATTTTGGTCTGTGTGTTGAGGCCTCAGTGGGAAGGTATTTAATATATGTCTGGAAGATATTGAGAACCTATTCTTCTGTGCACCTGTTCACATATACCCCCTTCAGGCGATTATAAGGTTATACGTTCTGTATATGTGCATCAAGTGATAACTGTTGTCAATCATAACTTCTGTTTATTCATGCTTTTCATCGTGTTCCATTACTTATCTCAGTAAATCTTTCTGAGTGGTTCAGTGATATTGTGTGAGTTTCTTATTGCTAACGCCACATTGCAGAATGGAACCCAAGGTGTCAGAGGTAAGAGAGGATCTGCAGAGTCGGGATAGCCAGAGGTGTATAGAGTCAATCAGCAGCCCCCATGGGGGTACCGCTACACAATAGAATCAGAAACACTATAGCACAACACTAACTGTCTAATAGTACTGAACAGAGCCCTGTTTTATCTCTCTACACGCCGCTATCACACTACAAATGGCCGCTATGGAAAGAATACTTTTATAGTGTGGGGCAGGATTAAGAGCAATGAGCCATAATTGGATACAGTCATCATGGCGGTATCCAATCATGGCTCTAACAGTGCTCTGTGCCCTGATTGAGCAAAGCTTTCATTACTTTAGCCAATCAGGGCTTTCAATGCATTGTGCAGCAGTGCAGTGCATTGTGGTCATACAGCGAGCCGAACAAACGGTCGAATGACTCTATAATTCGATTGTTCAGAGAACTTCCGAACAGTCAATGTTCGGCCCAAACTCATGCTTAGGCCAAACCGTTCGCCCATCCTTATTCCAGGCAACTCTCCCATAGACCTTCCAGGCAAATGATTGAATTAGTAGCTGAAGGTCCACAAAACAAGAAAGTAGAGAAACAAATAGGATAGCATGGTCTTGTGCCTTGTGGGATGGCTGGCTTTTTTATTGCTGTGAATAATTGCCTTCATGGTGTACATATCAAACAGAATGACATTTAGTTTGCACACCCAACACTGTGTATCACAAGTAAGGATGAGCTGAACGTACCTGGGTTTGGTTTGAGGTGAGTTTGTCAAACGTTTTTGGGGGATGAATTTCAAAAATAGTAATGGCCCTTTTCTAGGCTACACTTGTCAAACAAATATTATGGAGGGCTGGGCACTGCCTTGGGAAAATATAACAAAGTTTGGCAGGGAGCAGCAATTTTAATAATGCCCAAAGTAAAACATTAAAAATGCTAAATTCCTGTGATTGCAAACAATCACCTTGTAAAACAAGTAAAATGACCCATTCAGTTTAAAATAGAAATGAAAGGTAAAACATTTATGTATAGATTTAAAAAACATTATAAATACATTCCCCCCTTTTTTTTTATCACATTCTTTCTGTTCTTAGCTGCATAGGAGCTGGGGAGGGGGGGCGGGGGGGATACACAGCAGCACACTGAGCTTCCCAGTTAAAGGCTGTGTGGGGGGCATGTCAGGACAAGTCTGATCATTGGAGGAGAGCAGGCTGAGTTCCCAGCATTGCTAGAGAACTGACCGCAGTGTGCACTCCTGCAGTGTGGTCAGTTTTTAATAGGAAAGCAGAATGACTGGCAGGAATACAAGGGATTTCACACAAAGTATGCAAAACAAAGAAAACAGGATCATGTTCCATACATGTACATGGTACAGCAGAAACATATCGGGAATATGAAATCCTGGGATAACAAACAAATAACAACATGCCAAAGATAAATAGTAATAAAAGAAATAGAAAAAAGAGGGCGCACCAGCCCTAGGGGCTCTGAGGAAGACGGTATCCCTTCGAAACACGTCAGCCGGCAGTGACCCTCGAGTCTTCTCTATTATCACCTGGAGACTGTTGTCAGACCAAAGGCTATTTTCTTTCACATGTTTTGTGAATAGTTTTTAATTTAATCTTTTAATAAAATATATCTAAGGATAGTGCACAAGGTTGGTGCGCCCTCTTTTTTCTATTTCTGTTTTGACTGCTAGGATATCCCTATCCTTGAGGGCAGCATAGCCTAATGGCATTGTCTGCTACAAACTTTGTCCACCTGGTTAACACATTTGTGCACAAGAATATTTGTTTTCTGCTATCACATAACTTGCAGCAGGGTGCCTTTAACCTGCTTGTGAAGTGGCACATCTGTACAATGTATACAACTTTTACAGAAAAACTAATATATGCATAGGAAAAAAAATGCTGTTTTAACTGCTGGTAAATGACAATGCCGACCATTTATTTTTGTTTGTAAACAAAGCGGCTGGGGATTCTCTTCACTTATACCAGACCAGACCCTTATCCTATATGAGAGTCTGGTATAAATGTTAATAGGGGCCCCCACACAAAGCAAATAATTCTCCCTAAAATACATACCAAACTTTTATCCTTGATGAGGGTCTGCTATGGATGTCAAGGGGGGTCCTATGCAAGCAAAAAAAACAGCCCAAATGGTCAGATAGATTTTTAAGGGGGAATCCAATGCAAAAAACAAGTAGAAGAGCTTGATGTCCCCCAAAATCAATGTCAGACCCTTATCCAGGCATGCAACCTGGCAGACGAGGAAGAGGGCCAACACCACCCCCTGAATCATATTAGGCCACATTCCCTCAACATGGGGGGTGTACCTCACCAGGGGGGACCCCCAGGAAAAGCAATTTGTCCCCATGTTGATGAGAGAAAGTACCTCTTCCTCATCCTAGCCCAGTTGTTGTGGATGTCTCCAGTCAGGGGCTTATTAGAATCTGTAATCCCCTTTAAGATAAGGGACCCCCTAGATGCAACCCCCCATGTAAATGAGTAACGAGTACATAATACCCCTCACTCATTCACAAAAAAATTTAACAGTAAATTTTGACACCACAGTTTTTGACAAGTACTTTATTAAAAATAAAAAAAATGTCACACAATGTAAATCCATCATCAGTCTCGTGGTCCAGCAATGCAAATCGACATCAATCATGATGAATGATAACTGATAACTGTCCAGAAAAAGAAATCTGCCGATCCACTCCCATCTCTCACTCATGCAGAATGACATCTTGCAGGTCCCGTTACTAAATGTAATCAAAGGACCTGGGTTTCCCTTGTGATGTAATTGACCAAATATAGCAATAGCCATAGCTGGTCAATGTCACTAACCAAATAGGGCCATGTGTTTCCATAAGTGGTCAGTGATGTCACTGATATCCCTGCTCTTTTGTTCACATGGCATTCACATGGGGTTTCTCAGCCAGTAAATGAATGGGGCCAAGTGGCATCACTGATTGCTAAAGATGCAGCACCCCCTGCATCAAAGGTTCTGGCACTGTTCACTTCCTTATCAATCTTTGATGGGACGGAAGCTGTCATATATAGTAGCAGTAGATATAGCACTACTTTATATGACATTCAGGTCCCACTGAAACTGCAAAAATTCAGGAGTTAGGCTGATTGCCCAAACAGCCATAATTAAGCCTGAACTTGTATTCCAACTGAACCTTGAGCTCATCCCTAATGGCAAGCAAATGCAATTTTTTTAAAAAAATGTTTTTGCCTGTTTTAACCCTTTGTTGCGTCTTATGTCACGTACACACGACCGGACTTTACGGCATACTTTGCCCGGAGGACCGGAGTCAGACAATTCGATCGTGTGCGGGCTCCAGCTGACTTTTTTTCCCCAAAAGTCCGACGGACCTAGAAATGAAACATGTTTCAAATCTTTCAGACGGACTCGAGTCCGGTCAAAAAGTCAGCTCGTCTGTATGCTAGTCCGACGGACAAAAACCGACGCTAGGGCAGCTATTGGCTACTGGCTATGAACTTCCTTGTTTTAGTCCAGTCATACGTCATCACGTATGAATCCGTCGGACTTTGGTTGATCGTGTGTAGGCAAGTCCGTTCATTCGGAAAGTCCGTTGGAAAGTCCGTCAAAGTCCGCCGGACAAAGTCTGCCGTAAAGTCCGCTTGTGTGTACGCGGCATAAGTGCTGTGCTTTAGCCTTTTTAAACCATTTTCTGTCCACATGCATTCACTTCAGTAATGACTGCATGGCATTCCTTAAGCAGGTTTCCGTATGGTGACAACAGTAGGCCATGCATGCATAATGTGTGAAAGCACCCACTTGTAGTCTCCAAGCTCATGTTACAGCATGACAACGCACAAACACAAGAGACAGATATTGTCACCCTATAAAAGGAAATGCCTAAATAAAAACATTCAAGGCAGGATCATCACACATTGTTTTAATGAAAGCTGTAAATTTAAAAGTATTGATTTTTAAAAGCACTTATTTGTAAAAGTAAAATGATTAAGAATTCCCTGAATCTGTCATACATGTCAGCAAAACTACTGGGATGTAGAGTTGGGCCAAACAACCCCCCCAGTTTGGTTCACACCAGAACTCCCAAACATGTAAAAAGTTCAGACCCGAACCGCGAACCCTATTAAAGTCTATGGGACCTGAACTTTTATGCAAGTTGGGCTTTTCAGAATCTGAAAGCCCCCTTTAAAGAGGGGGCCCCCAAAACCTTTCCCCTCTATGTGAATTAGTAGAGGTACATAGTACTCCTACCCATTCACCAAAAAAGTGTAAAAAAATGAAAACACACACAGTTTTTGACAATTCCTTTATTAAAAAAACAAAAAAGAACAATGTCTCCCGATGTAGATCCCTTGTCAATTATGATGTCCGCTGCCAACACTGGACCCGAAAAAAGAAAAAAAAAAGCTCCACCCGCGACGATGGCTAACTGTCAACTGCAGGCTCAGCCGTTTGACAGTTCTTACATGCACAGCTCCCAGTGCATGCTGGGTCAGTGATGTTACAAGGGGACCGTGCCACCAGGTGACATTGCCAGGTGGCCCCACCCCTTACGTATATAAGAACTGTCAAACATTGGAGCCTGACCCCTTTTTTTTCCTAAAAAACGCCCAGATCTGCCTGTGAATTGGAGCATAGTGGCTGAGAAAATCTCCCAGGAAAACGCCCAGGTGATAATCTAAGGCCGGCAGGCTAATGCAACATGCTCATCTGATCTCACTAACCTGAGACCCATCTGATCCGGTAAGCGGCCTTTTTTACCATATTTGTGAAAAGGAGGAATATCGGTGTGTCTCATTCTATAAAGAAGATTGGTGTTAACATCAACCTAGCATATTTCCATCAAGGACTGATCATTGTTTCTACATCTAAGATGCTCAAGGGGAATAAGTATCCCACTGATAAACATTTTTAGCACTAATTTGGATATGTATGGTGTTCACCACATTGTTGCGAATTGATAGTCACAAGTAACATTGTTACTAGCAACATATGTTTCAGGGTGCTCACTACATTGTTGCGGATTGATTCTCATAAGTAACATTGTAATTAATAACACATGTTTTGTTTCACTGTTGAACACGTGGTGTGATTATAGGATTTAAATGTTCCTAATATAGGAAAATAAGGTAATTTCACGATTTTTTAAATATATGTCTATAGTAATAACGTTTTTCATGAATTTTGGCCGTATTGAAATGGCTTTAAGTGTGGTATACCAATAGTAGTCATAACTATCGGGATCACTTATATTTAATACACACTAAGATATGATGGGCGCTGGTTACACTATTTACTATTTATTTTTTGGGTCTTTTGTATTTATGGACTAACACGAGCAGCAGCACAAATTTTTTTTATTTTTTTTATTTTTATTTTTTATTTGTATGGTTAGCGCAAAATCACGTTTCTTTATATATACCTTTTTTTTCCTGGTCCGGCAGTGTTGGACGTCATGATTGATGATGGATCTACATAGGGGGACATTGTTTTTTTATTTTTAATAAAGGAATTCTTAAAAACAGTGTCTGTGTTTTTTTTCTTATAGCAGGTTATGCTTGTAGTGTCTAATCTGTCCCACTCTATGATGTAAAAAAACCTGGTTGATCCTGCCTGTTCCTGTGTCCCCCTTAGTTTGCTTACCACGGTAATCATGGCTTCTGATCCATAATACCATGGTCAGTTTATGTACCTCTGTCATTCCGCTAATCTCCTATCTCCCCCCCCCCTGTCAGCTCCTGTGTGTGTGAGCCAATTTATTCCCCGCCCCTTCCCTCTTGCCGCTATTAGTAGCTGGCAGTAAAGTTAAAAAAGATTACTGCCAGCCCCTCTATTCTACTAAGCTATACTACCCTGTGCACATTTGTATAAAGTTGTGCCTGTAAATACCTTATTTCAGTTTGTTTCTGGCCTGTCACATGACCTTTGACCACTCTCCTCCTATGATCTAAGGGATAGAGCTGGAAGGGCTGAGCGGACAAAATAACGGTCACGTGACCTCCCAGCTGACTTCAGAGGGGGATCTCGGCCCCTCCCGCTGTATCCCTTAGATCGGGGTAGAAGAGAGCCCGGAGGTCACATGACCAGCCAATAACTAACTGAAAGAAGGTATTTACAGGCACAGTTTTATACAAACATGTACACAGGGTAGTATAGCTTAACAGAACAGAGGGGCTGGCAGTAATCTTTATTTGACTTTACAAATACTTTATATATTTAGGACTCATTGGGGGTTATTTACGAAAGGCAAATCCACTTTGCACTGCAAGTGCACTTGAAAGTGCACTGAAAGTGCACTTGGAAGTGCAGTCACTCTAAATCTAAGGGGTAGATCTGAAATGAGGGGAAGCTCTGCTGATTTTATCATCTAATCATGTGAAAGCTAAAATGCTGTTTTTTATTTTCCTTGTATGCCCCCCTCGCATCTACAGCGACTTTACTTCCAAGTGCACTTTCAATGCACTTTCAAGTGCACTTGCAGTGCAAAGTGGATTTTCCTTTAGTAAATAACCCCCATTGTTACTAAGGATGTTGTTTTCCATTTTGCCAGTGTGTTTTGCTGTTATTTTTTTGGAGACACAATCAGCTTACAATATTCAGTGCAAACAAAGAATGTGGAAATACTTCACCTCAAGAAACAACTGATCAGAGGACAGCTCCAAGCACCACATCCCATACAAGTACTAAGAAACAAGAGAAAATGCTCAGAGGAGCTGGAATTTTTTAGGGGGGCCAATAAATGTATTACATCATAAGATAAAAGTCCATAAATCTTCATTTAATCCATATCAAACATTAAAATACTTTGATAAAATTTCATAAAAATATTATTTATGAAACAAACTTTGATTTAGAATATTCACAACACAGTTTTACTCTAGGTTTTCATGGTGTAGCAATCTTGACATGTTTCACCTATTACAGGCTTCCACAGGAGATATACAGCATCACACCAATCACAACAATCTGGCTGGGAGCTAACTCAAAGAAGCTCTGAAAAAAAACAACATCCAGCAAGACAAATCGATCAAACCTCCAAGGGAACCAGGCTGGTGTACAATTGGCCACAGGAGGAATATTCAGGACCAGTTGACTTTTTCTAAGACCCCTTTCACACTGGGGCGTTTTTCAGGCGCTTTAGCGTAAAAAAAAAGCACCTGTAAAGTGCCTGAAAGAAGCCTCATCTGCAATCCCAATGTGAAAACCCAAGCCCTTTCACACTGCCAGTGCCCGAAAAATGCTGGTAAAGCGCCGCTTGAGACCCTTTTCACACTGGGGCATTTTTCAGGCGTATTTCGGGCGCTGGCAGTGTGAAAGGGCTTGGGCCATCGGCACACCCAGCCTGGTGGCAAAAACAGGAAAGCGCTGCAAGGAAGCTGCTTGCAGGACTTTTTTTGACGCCCTGCCAGTGCAGTGCCCCAGTGTGAAAGCACTCGGGCTTTCACATTGGGATTGCAGATGAGGCTTCTTTCAGGCACTTTACAGGCGCTTTTTTTAACGCTAAAGCGCCTGAAAATCGCCCCAGTGTGAAAGGGGTCTAAAAGCGGGAGGGCAGCACCCAGACAAGTCACTGCCATAGAGGGTATATGGCTAGCTACAGGAGGATACCCAAAACCCGTACCCTTTAAAGGATAAGTTCACCTTTTACAAAAAATAATAAATGCACATTTTTTTACCTGCAAAAAATGTGCATTTATTATTTTTTGTAGTAGGAGCCTGTAAAGCATTGCACCAGCGATCAGGAGATCGCTGACGCCATGCAGGTCTCCTGCAGACCTATCAGTGTATCTGCTTGCTTGTACACTCTGACAGAGAAGAATCAATGAACTACCACAGTGCTCACAGCGCCATGGTAGTTAATTGAGAACTACAAGCGGATCGCTGCTTCCATTCGCAGAACACTGAAACACTTAACACAGAACACTTAAAATTTTGACAGGAGGCATGGGGAGAAAATCTCTGCTAGCTATCAGAGCGAGCGGTGGCCGTTCCTTTCATAACATGTTACATGTTAGTTACACCTTAAATATGGGTATAACATGTAACATTTTATGAATTGAAATCAACCCAAGAATGTGCAAGCCGTGAAGCTGGACTGGCTCACAATGAGTCTCAACACTTGCTTGAAAAAGCAGCCTGTCTCATCAGCAGTTACAGCATTTAGATAGATACAGGTCGCTACCTCGCACCCATGTTTCCCTTTAAGCGTACTAATTTTGGGTATCCTTCCTATGAATAACTATTTGGTCTACTTGGGGGTAGTGACTTGCTGTTTTTTGTTTGGGTGGTGCCCTCCCTCTTTCAGAACATCGTTGTGAAAGTCAGTTGGTCCTAAATGCCACTCAATTGATAATAAATGTATTGGCACCCTAAAAATCCCAGCTCCTTGGAGCATTTTCTATTGTCTCTTTTTTTTTTTAATCAAGTAACTTTTATTGAGAAAATAGCAGACATCTTGATACACAGACAGTCAGTAAACTCCTCATAATATCAGTGAAAATATTGTAAAACAGATACGATACAAACAAATTAACAGCCTGGAATACTGTATCAAGGATCCATAAACTGGCTATTTTCACCCACTGATTCATTGTAGTTAATTATGACAATAACACTCATTGTTCAGCCTTATGTAGACCAAAGATTCCAGCCTCATAGGAAGCACCCTTAGTTACAATACAATCCAAAGTTGTAATAGTTTGTCAAGAATAAGTTGTAGGGGGCGCTACTCTTGGTGTGTCCAACTGATTATATGATTTCAACCCAGAGTCATCAAACAACTTTGAAATATACTGGACTCCAGCGCCTATCCACATAGAATTGTTACCAAGCTTTCTCTTGTTTTTTAGTATGTGGAAATACTTGCTTTGTAAAAGGTGAGTAATTGCAAAATTAGAGACAGATGGGTGGTCAGTCTGATAGAAAGACACAGAAAATAGCCAGAACAAAACAGTGAAATGTTCTTAAGGGCTGGTTCACACCAGGTGCAGTAAAATGTGTTTTTAATTTGCATCAAAAACACATGCACTGTGTCTTTCATGTATTCCAATGGTCCAAGTTCCTGTGCAGTCAACAAAAGTAAAACCTGATATTTTTTTTCTGTGGAGCGCATCCAGAACTCAAAATTCTAAATGCATGTAAAAGCACTGGGATGCCTGTAAATGCACCAAAAATGCTCCGGAATACACAGTGTCCTGAGATTTATCAAGTGTCAAAATCAAAAAAAGAAAAAAAACACACACTGGAACACACTGAAAACACATAAAGCATAACGCAAATGCAAAAACACATCTGGAATACAGAGGCGCCTCAGATGACGTCTGTGTGACGAAGCGCGTAAGGCGTGGCTACGTGGTCCGCATACGTCTCATCTGTGTGTTCCTTTTCCTTTGGACTTCCGGTTTCTGGTAGGCAGGCTGTGGAACGCATGCCGCTACCATGCTGTTGTTGCGGCTATTAGCTTTGAGCCAGCCGGCGGAGCATTGTCAGCTCCCGTTTTAAATTATTTACAATAAATTTCATTCATTTTTTGGATTTACACTATGAGGCTCCTTTTTTTCTATACTATATGGATGTCTATCATTGGGGACCATTAAGAGGACATCCATGGTTCATAGGAAAAGGGGAAGGAAACGGCACCCGTGCTGAGGATCATCCATCACCAAGAAACATCACTGCTGGATCTCAGCCTACATGCCTATTACCCCTGCAGGAGTTAGGCACTCTGGTGAGTGAGGGCGCGATTGGGGTTGCAGTTTGTCAGGGATCTACCAGCACCAGACCGGGGCACTTGCATTCGCCTATGCGCCGGCGCGCTTCTGTTCAGACACGGCATCAAGCTGCTGTGCATCAGCGCGGCGCTCGGGCGCTCGCGGGTGCGCGGCGCGGGTGCGTGAGCGCGCGCGTTCGCGTTAGCGCCGGTTTGGCGCCATTTAGCACATAAAAGTTCCCCTGTTCCATGAGAACATCGCTGCTTCGTCTCAGCTCTGTGAACCTGTTTGAACCTGTATCCTGATTGTCTGCTACCTGATTTGACCCGGCTTGTTTGACCATCCGACCTGCTCCAACCCCGATCCGGCCTGTCTGACTACTCTTCTGTCTGTATCTACTACCGTTGCCGACCCTTGCCTGTTCACCGACTCTGCCTTGCCTGCTGTGATTACCTGTGCCAGCTACCTGCTGACCCGGACTGTCTGACTCTGCTTGTGCCTGCCGTTCACTTGCTGTTGCACCTTCAGCTTCAGCTTCAGTGATCTCTCCCTCCAGTGTGTCAAGCCTGCTGCCGTTCCAGTCTTCTCTCACCTGCAACCCAGCCATCCAGTGTGTCAAGTCTACTGCTGTTCCAGTCTCCACTCACCTGCAGCCCTGCCATCCCAGGAGGGATCTCTGCCTCCACATCAGAGACTATACAGGCACTCCTACCCCACTGCGCTCAGGAGACCACTGTCCCCACTCCAGTGGCTTCTGAACCAGCATTGTATGAGAGGTCTTCTCCTACAGTCAGGCTCTCCTACCAGGTACCTTACAGTACGAAGCAGCCATGACTGAGCCTGCAGGAGATACCTCTCCTTTGAAAGAAATATGCACCCACCTTGCGGCCCTCACTCAAGCCGTACAATCCCTCCAGGATAACTACAACAGATTGGAGGGACAAGTCCAGAACCTAGCAGGGCCTAACCCCCTGGCCTCCTCTTCAGCCGCAACCCCGGCACAGACGGCTCCTGGTCCTTCTGTTGTAATGCTTCCGCCTGAACCAAAGGTTCCCACTCCTGATAGATTCTCTGGAGACCGGTCCAAGTTCCGGGCCTTTCGCAACGCCTGCAAGCTCTTCTTCGCGTTACAGCCCCGAACCTTTTCACTGGAGGCCACCAAAGTGGGGTTCGTGATCTCCCTCTTACAAGGGGAACCTCAGACCTGGGCTCATCGTCTACTGGAGGGGGACTCAGCACTAACCCAGTCTTTATCATCTTTTTTTGAAGCCATGGCACAAATTTACGAGGACCCTCAACAGACTGCAACAGCTGAATCAGCACTGTTCACGCTCCAGCAAGGTCGCAGACCTGCGGAAGACTATATCATGGACTTTAGACGTTGGAGTGCGGACACTCAGTGGAATGATGCGGCCCTGCGTCATCGGTTCCGCTTGGGTCTGTCTGAAGGTTTAAAGGACGAACTTGCCCGAGTGGGTGTACCAAACACTCTTGAAGCATTAATTAATCTGACTATTCAAATTGACCGGCGAATCCGGGAACGTCATTCTGAACGATCCGCTTTACAATCCCGCCCGATGTGGATGACAGCCAGAGCACCACTCCCGGCAGCACGCTACTTACCCCCATCCAGTTCAAATCCAGCTAATGCTATGCCGGACTCTGCAGAGCCTATGCAATTAGGACTGATGCGACCTGCTTTATCGCCTGAAGAACGGGCTCGACGCCGGCAACTCAATCTGTGCCTCTACTGCGGTGGGACTGGGCACTATGTCCTGAACTGTCCAGTCAAGTTAAGTAAGTGCCCATCTTCTGTGTATACCAGTCTTTCTGCTCTGTCTGCGAACTCTACCCACATTGCCATTCCTCTGTCTTTACAGCTGCAAGAAGGGACTATAACGATCAACGCCATCATTGATTCCGGAGCATGCAGTTGCTTTATTGACTCAAACTTTGCCAGCCAGCATAACATCCCATTACGAACCAAGACCCATGGACTCGCTGTGTTTCTAGCTGATGGTTCCCGCATCAGATCGGGACAAGTAACCCAAGAAACCCTGCCTCTGCCTGCTTCTACTTCCTCCCAACACAAGGAACTGCTGGTTCTTGATATCATCTCCTCCCCTATGTTTCCCATCATCCTGGGCATTCCTTGGCTGCAGGCCCACAACCCATACATTCATTGGACATCTGGAGAAGTGAAATTCTCATCTTCTTACTGTCTTGAACACTGTTTTAAGAAAGATTCGGATTCCTCATCTACCCTACTTTGTTTAGACTCCGACCAGAAACTTTGCCAGGTCATACCTAAACAATATCATGAATTCATCGATGTTTTTAGTAAAAAGGGGGCAGACTCTCTTCCAAAATACCATTCGGACGCATTTTTCCATTATCTGAGAAAGAACAGGAAGTACTAAAAACATATATAGATGAGAACCTGGCCAAAGGTTTTATACGCCACTCTACCTCTCCAGCTGGTGCCGGAATATTTTTTGTCACCAAAAAGGACAAGTCGCTCCGGCCGTGTATCGACTATCGTGAACTAAACAAGATCACGGTCAAAAATCGGTATCCTCTACCTTTGATACCTGAACTTTTTCAAAAATTAAGGACTGCCGTCATTTTCACCAAACTTGACCTGAGAGGGGCATATAATTTAATCCGTATCCGGGCTGGACATGAGTGGAAGACAGCATTCCGAACCCGATTCGGGCATTATGAATACCTGGTCATGCCCTTTGGACTCTGCAACGCCCCTGCAACCTTTCAACACCTGATTAACGACGTCCTCAGGGACTTTCTAGATGTATTTTTAATTGCATACTTGGACGATATCTTGATTTTTTCAGAATCCCGCGAATTGCATCAGGAACATGTCCGCAGGGTGTTGGGTCGTCTCCGCTTACACAGTCTGTACGCAAAAGCGGAGAAATGTGAGTTCGAACAACAGAGCATCCAATTCCTGGGGTTAATCATCTCCGCAACAGGCATCAAGATGGACCCACAAAAAGTGTCCGCTGTTCTGGACTGGCCGGTACCCTTGGACAAGAAGGGAGTTCAGCGGTTTGTGGGGTTTGCAAACTTCTACAGAAAGTTCATCAGGGGGTTCTCAGCCATAATTGCACCCATCACGCAGTTAACCAAACAGAATATCCGTTTCTCCTGGAACCAACTTGCCCAAGACGCCTTCGAAAATCTCAAAAGACTGTTTACTTCAGCACCTATCCTCAGTCACCCTGAACCATCCCTACCGTTTATTTTAGAGGTTGATGCCTCCGAGATTGCGGTAGGTGCGATTCTTTCACAGCGCAAAGGTAGCAAGGAGATAATGCATCCTGTTGGGTTCTTCTCCCGTAAACTCTCCCCTGCGGAGAAGAATTATGACGTTGGTGACCGAGAGCTTCTCGCTATTAAAACTGCTCTAGAAGAATGGAGGTACCTGTTGGAGGGGGCTATGCATCCAGTACTGATTTATACTGACCATAAAAATCTAGAGTACTTACGATCTGCCAAACGACTGAAGCCTCGACAAGCCCGCTGGGCTCTGTTTTTCTCACGTTTCTCCTTCCATATCACGTACCGCCCAGGCTCTAAAAATATCAAACCGGATGCATTATCACGTATGCATGACAATCCTAAGGACTTATCTACTCCTGACACCATCTTACCCTCAAACAGTTTTTTACTGCTGCAAAAAGATTTACTTTCCCTGATTAAGGAAGCATCCTCTGAATCAGCCAGGCCTACTGGAATTTCTTTAGTAAGTAGAGATGGTCTGTTCTGGAAAGGAAGCCAAATTTTTGTTCCTGAAGGCATTCGGGTCAAGGTTTTAACACTTCTCCACGACCATCCATTGGCAGGCCACTTTGGAGTCCGCAAGACCCTGGAACTAGTGCAGCGTACATTCTGGTGGCCCAATCTGAAAGACTTTTGTGAAAAGTATGTTAGTTCCTGTCCCATCTGCATCCAGAATAAGTCATCCAGGAATCGAGCTTGGGGCCTATTGAAACCATTGCCTGTACCCGACAGACCATGGAAAATGATTTCTATGGACTTTATTGTGGAACTTCCATGTTCTGAAGGATGCTCAGCTATCTTTGTAGTTGTGGACCGTCTAACCAAAATGGCTCATTTTCTACCTTTAAGGGGAACCCCGTCTGCCACCGAAACTGCTTGCATATTTATCAAGGAGATCATCAGACTTCATGGAGTACCTGTAAACATAGTTTCTGATAGAGGGGTTCAATTCACTTCACGTTTCTGGAGATCCCTGTGTGAAACCCTAAAGATTGAATTGGCCTTATCCTCGGCCTATCATCCTCAAACGAACGGTCAGACAGAAAGGACTAATCAGACCCTGGAACAATACATCAGATGCTTCACATCATTCACACAAGATGATTGGGTATCTCTACTACCCTTAGCAGAATTTGCCTACAATAATGCCAAACATTCTGCCACCGGTCAATCTCCCTTTTTCGCCAATTATGGCTTTCACCTAACCTTTCTACCTGATTTCCTTTCAGAGTCTTCGGTTCCAGCAGTACAAAGTACAGTGGAGTTCCTCAGTCACAACAGCCGGTTGTTGCAGGAAACGGTGTCCAAGGCTCAGGCAGATGGTAAGAGAATCTTCGACCGGAAAAGAAGGGGGGAGCTGAACTTGCAAATTGGCGACCAGGTATGGCTTTCTACTGTTAATATCAAATTAGCATGTCCTTCTAAGAAGTTGGCACCTAGATTCATGGGACCCTTTCCAGTCAGAAGGAAAATCAATGAAGTATCTTATGAATTGACTTTACCTGATTCATTTAAAATTCATCCAGTATTCCATATGTATCTCTGCTCAAACCTGCTGTACCTGATCCCTTTCCTGCTAGGGGCACAAGACCCCCTGAACCTGTTGTAATTAATGGCAGCGAGGAATTTGAGGTTGAGGCTATCCTTGATTGTAGAAAAAGGCAAGGGCAAAACCAATTCTTAATCAAGTGGAAAGGCTACGGCCCAGAAAGTAACTCATGGGAACCGGACAGTAATGTGCATGCCAGGCGTTTAGTGCGCGCTTATTTTTCTACTCATCCTGAGAAGAAGAGGTTGTTGGGCATCCGGAGGCTGCCCCTTGGGGGGGGCAATGTCAGGGATCTACCAGCACCAGACTGGGGCACTTGCATTCGCCTATGCGCCTGCGCGCTTCTGTTCAGACACGGCATCAAGCTGCTGTGCATCAGCGCGGCGCTCGGGCGCACGCGGGTGCGCGGCGCGGGTGCGTACGGGCGCGCGCGCGTTCGCGTTAGCGCCGGTTTGGCGCCATTTAGCACATAAAAGTTCCCCTGTTCCATGAGAACATCACTGCTTCGTCTCAGCTCTGTGAACCTGTTTGAACCTGTATCCTGATTGTCTGCTACCTGATTTGACCCGGCTTGTTTGACCATCCGACCTGCTCCAACCCCGATCCGGCCTGTCTGACTACTCTTCTGTCTGTATCTACTACCGTTGCCGACCCTTGCCTGTTCACCGACTCTGCCTTGCCTGCTGTGATTACCTGTGCCAGCTACCTGCCGACCCGGACTGTCTGACTCTGCTTGTGCCTGCCGTTCACTTGCTGTTGCACCTTCAGCTTCAGCTTCAGTGATCTCTCCCTCCAGTGTGTCAAGCCTGCTGCCGTTCCAGTCTCCTCTCACCTGAAACCCAGCCATCCAGTGTGTCAAGTCTACTGCTGTTCCAGTCTCCACTCACCTGTAGCCCTGCCATCCCAGGAGGGATCTCTGCCTCCACATCAGAGACTATACAGGCACTCCTACCCCACTGCGCTCAGGAGACCACTGTCCCCACTCCAGTGGCTCCTGAACCAGCGTTGTATGAGAGGTCTTCTCCTACAGTCAGGCTCTCCTACCAGGTACCTTACACAGTTGAAGATGGGGAGCACTTGTTACATCATTATATCAAGAACTTTCTCCTTTTTTTGGATTGATACATTATGGTTTTTTACAGACTGTATTCATCTTTTTTCAGGACACAGAACTTTTATTATTACTTGTTACACCCAGCATTTTCCACATTACAATTTTTGTTTTTTTCCTATTATTTCACAGTGGTTTAATGTGGATTTAATTGAAAGATTTTCTTTAATACGTCATTTGGTGTTCAATATCACCGTTAGTTATTCCTTTATCTTTATGAATTGTATTTAACTGATATATTCAGATCACATATTTTCTAGCACTTTGCACTTTATAGTATAATATTGTATTTTGGTACATTTTCACTTGGAGTACTTATTTAGTTATCGATTCACATTTATTTTTATTTATTTATTTAATATCACTGATTAACCTAATATTTATTATTTAATATTTACTGAATACCTTTTTGAACAGCGCCAATTCCCCCATTATAGGATCTCGTTTTCTTGAATTTCACTTAGGTGATATTCTTTGTCGGGGGGGCTGCAGTTCCTCTTTTTTCCTAAGCGCGGAATACTTGATTTTTTAATGACCACTATAAAGAGGCAAAGCCATATATACAAATGACCTGAACATCATCCAAAATTAGACATGTGCATGAGGATAAAATTAGTTTTGTTTTGATTAGTTAATCTAGTTTTTTAGTTTTGTTGAATTTGGTTGATTTGTTCAATTCGTATTCAGGATTTATATTCTGAATTCGTATTCGGAATTCAGAATCAGAAATTTTCAAAGTTTCTTTGAAGGGGCTTGTGATCTGTCCATACCAATATTTTGAACGCTGACATGTCTCCATCCCAATTAGTAAAACCAGAAAAAGAGAAAAAAAGCGGGACTTTACACGAGACATGTCAGCGCATAAATATTAATTAATTGGCCAGGCGCATATAGAGTTGGCCTGTATCCAATGCAAATATATATTCCAGACAATAGACATGTGCACACTGAAATATTTCGTTTCAGAATTTCGTTTCCGAAAAATACATTTATTTAGTTACTCCTGAAATTCGTTTTTATTTATTTCGTTTTTCGTTAAAAATTGCATTCGTCCGAAAATCCAAATTAAGGTCCAATCTGTCATTAAAGGCTTATGGTGTCTGTCGAATGTTCAAAGAAAATTCGACGGAGCAGCTAAACTGTACGACGTCGTATAGTTTACCTGCTCCGTCGAATCTTCTTAGAACTTTCAACAGACACCATAAGCCAAAGTATGTGTGTACTTAGTTCTAGCTATTCTACTGCTCCTCCTCTTTGGTTACAATCAGCCAATAACATTCATCATCATCATTATTTTTATTTATCTTTTCTGCCCTACGTCGAATCTTTTCTGCCATACGTCGAATCTTTTCTCCCCTACGTCGAATCTTTTCTCTCTGTGTAGAATTATCTTGGACTAATAGAGTTAAGGTTAGGCACATTCAACCACAGGTTTGATGGACACAGATTGTTATTGTCATCATCATGTCGAATCTCCTATCTATATCGAACTGTTGTAGCAACGAAAATAAAGCATTTGTTTATGTCGGATCTTTCGTTTTTCAAATTCTGCACTTTCGTTATCGTTTGTTAAAACGATAACGAAAATACCTGAAATTCGGACGAAAATGCATTCGGACGAAAAAAAAATGCACATGTCTACCAGACAACAATAAGTATTGACGAAAGGGACAATGGGCGTAATCACAAAGGATTTACAACAAATATTCATATAAAACATCATTTTAATACATTATTTGATATGGAGAAAATAAATATATAGTCAATCAATGGATATGGTAGATACAAAAATTATATACGGTTACAGTACAGGTTGTGGGCATCCTTAAGTTGTTAACTCTACGTGTTTCTTGGCTTACAACCAATCATCAGGAGTTCAGATGCATAGTAACTAAAAAATAATAATAGGGCAGTCATTAATCTAATGATTGACACATACGTATCAAAAAGACAAAACCTACAATAGTACTCACAGATAGATGGATAACATAAAATGGGAAGGTGGTCCGGGCCTGCAAAGTCTCACCCGCGGTTGAGGCAAGGACCAACCCCCCCAGAAGTATACCCCAAAGGAGGAGGCCGCCATCTGGACCGGGGCACCCCACATAAATGTGGCCCAACGAGGAAGGAGGAACCTGCCAAGCGCATGTGGAATACTGTGAGGGGAAAAAGAAGAGTGTGAGTGAGGGTGAAAGTAAAGTGGGAAAACCATCCATGACTAAACAGTTGAGAGTGACTGGAGAGTGTGGTGAAGGAGCATAAAACAATTGGGGGGATGTGAAGTGAAGGTGAACGGTAAGGGAGATATATGAGTGTTAAAGGTGTGAAAGCATGGATGGCTTAGGGGGAGTGTAGGAGATTACCTGTGAGGTGCAAGTGTAGCGTGAGCCAGTCATCCCTGTACAAGTTGAGGCAGCATGTGGATTGGGCCAGCCAGACGCTGCCGCTATATATCCCAGGCGGGGGGCGTGTCCCCGCCAGCGTCATGAGGGGACGTCAATACGGCGCGCAGGGGAGAGGGAGCCCACTCATGATCAGGGTGATCGGGGCGGAGTCCACTTCCCCTGTTGCCATGACTCCCGATGGAGTGGAGCACTGACGCCCGTAGTGTGGCATCATGGGACGCCGCACACCGGGCGTAAATTCATGACGCCGATGCGTCAAGGTCCCGGCCCGCCCCCACCGTGGTGTAGGGCGGGTGAGGGGCCGCAAACTGGGCGCATCGCAAACCCGGGAATAAGAACAACCCAGACCCCAGACCCACTTCCCACTACCAAATTAAACAGTGAGTAGTTAAAAAACACATAATGGAGTAGTTCAAGTAGAAGAATTTTTTTTTATTCTTCTTCTGGGGGGTTGGTCTTTGCCTCAACCCCGGGTGAGACTTTGTAAAGTTCTCTTTTTCTGAAGTTTCTTTGAATTTAGATTTTTTTTCCGATTTGATTCAATTGTGGCAAAGTGAACAAACAAAAGAAAAATATTCATCAAATGATTACAATGACTCTTTAAATCACCATTGGCTTAAATAAAACAGCATTATTTCAAAATGGTACTCTAATAACACACAGAGTCTTTGTTATCTGCAATTTGACTGGAGTCGTATTTGACTGGAGTTCTATGTAAAATTAGATTCGAATTTGGTTTCGTTATTCGGAGCATTCGGTAAAATTTGTTTATATTGTAATTCGAGTATTCAGATATATCCCAATCTCCAAATAATGAAAAATTTGTCCAAATATTAATTCAGAATGAAATGAACCACACATGTCTATCCAAAATTTCGATTGTCAGAACCATAAAGATGTCAATATAAAACCTACCTAATATCTACCCCAGTATAATTTTTGCTATTTTCCATAAAAATGTATGATTGAATGAAGCAGAAACCTATTATATTCAGCGTTACTGGCTGTATTTGGTGCAGTTCAAAATTTGTTCATGTTATCCTTCTCTGAAGATGGAATCGCAGCATCTACAAAGTACAACGTTTGCTGTTCAGAATTTCCTATTATGTCCTATTGTGTCTCTGGGAGAGGAATTGAAGGAAAATCACCCTTATGCCGTGTACACACGACCGGACTTTTCAACAGCAAAGGTCCGACGGAACAAATCCGTTGGACAATTTGATCGTGTGTGGACTTCATCGGACCTTTTCTGTCCAAAAAATCTGACGGACTTTAGAAATAGAACATGTTTCAAATCTTTCTTTCTATCAAAAAATCAGTTCGTCTGTATGCTAGTCCGAGGGACCAAAAATGGCTCAAGGGCAGCTATTGGCTACTGGCTATGAACTTCCTTATTCTAGTCTGGTCGTACATCATCACGTTCGAATCAGTCGGACTTTGGTGTGATCGTGTGTAGGCAAGTCTGTTTAGTTGGATCTCCGTCGGAACTCCGTAAAAAGTCCTTCGGAGTTCAGTCCGTCGAAAAGTCAGCTCGTACAGTATGTACGTGGCATAACAGGTCACAAACTGCAAAAAAAGATAAAAAATTGCAGAGGGGTTTTGCTTATGTAACATGGTGTGAAAGTCCCCACCACTGCCACCTGGTAAGTTAAGTTTTTTGTCACCTTTTTCTTTTTATTTTGGTACCTCTTTTCAATCTTTTATGTATATTCACATTTATATATTCATGAGTTTGTAATTAGCTCTGCATCTTTTTTGACATTGCACTATATTTGGAGTTTTTGTACTGCACTTTTTGATGTTAGCAGCTCATTCATTTATTATTTTTACAAGTTATTATTTTCACAAGTTACATCTTTTCTGTTATAGCGCAGCGTCAGCCTTAGGGCTTTACACTTTTTACTAAGTTATAAACAATCTTTGGAATTGAATTAAGTGGTTCTATCTTTTAGTTCAAGATTTAGAGCGGATGACTGGACCCATACCAGTGTTCCAGAGGTGACTGTAATGACTGGGCCATTAGGAACTTGCCAGCCCTGAGCAATAGTCCAGGTTGCAGTTATGTATGTAAAACCTAATGCAGTCACAGTATAAGCAGATACTGTATTTCAATTCTGTAAAAGTATTGCAGTGAGAGTTAGGTAATCACGAAACCAATACAGAATGAGATCATCAGTCATTCCACAGAATTGCCTGTTCTGCCATTTAGTGGTCAAGCAAGGAAATGTATTTTTGAACTATCATTTCTAAGATATAATGTACTGAAGCAAATAGCAAAGTCATCAAACACTGAAAACATTGTAAACTTTTATTTAGTCCTTTAGCAGCAGATAATTATAATATAAATTAATTTGTTATTGATATAAATATATAATAGTAAAATAATGATAAATAATATAAATTAAGTTAGCTAGCATTGTTTAAATTAGTATTGACTGAAATAAACTCATTCTAACATCCTCTTTTCCTTCGTACGCTTTCTCTTTTGCATTTTTGGGTGTTTGATTCTTTTGAATGTTGAGATTCAAAAATGTCAAAAGTGCATCGGTAAATTCGTAACAGGTGTTTCATGGCCGATCGCTGGACTTTAATATCTGAGACCTAGTAAAAGAACACAGAATTAAAAGTTTATAAAATACGAGCACATATTATAACACAGTATTTATTATATTTTGTGTATTATTTTCTCCTTTCTATTTTCAGAATGAGATAGTTATTGTTAATAGGAGCCACTTCTGAAACACATTTTCACATTTTATTACGTGTGGTACTCCCCCTATTACTTTATTAAAGAAAAGACACAAAATCAGTCCAAGCTGTCACTAATTGACACCATCAAAAAATGTTAACTTTATTTAGGCATGACTATGATGACTTATAAAATAATTCCATAATAAAAATGGTTATCTCAATAAAAAATATGAAAGGTATTTGAAATATCCTTACTATCTCTGGCCTGAGTAACACAATAAACTATTAAAAATGTTTAAAAATGTTTAAGGTGACCATAGAAATAAGTTAAAGCATTTGTTACCCCAACACTTCATATTCCTGATATGTGCCTGCTGTACCATATACTCTTTGTATTGCTTCCTTCATGTGAAATCACTGGTGTTCCTGCTAAACCCCTTGTTTTCCTATTAAAAACACATTAAGCTGGTACTCTGCTGCTGTACTTTCCTCCAATTGTCAGACTTGTCACTTATACTAATAAAAGTAAAAAGGGTATTTATAATGTTTTTTTTTATATTTATACAAAAATGTTTTGCATTTCATTTTTTTTTTAACTGAATGGGTTGTTTTACAATCACTTTAACTATAGCCACGTGTATTAGGTTTCAGCCTATGGGTGTTAGATAATTTGACCTGGTTGCTATAAAATAAGCTAATGTCAGAAATAGCTAGATATGCTCACTTCTCCTTTCTTAAGACAGAAACATGCATACTCATGCAATCTAAATATGTGTAGTTTTCGCACAAGTTTGTAAAATATGCAGCGATTATCCAACTCACCAATGGAGATATAAACACAAAATAAATAAACTAGTCAGCATAAGTGCTACATTGAGACTAAGCATCAAAGCATTGGCCATATATACGTGCATCGGGGACAGTTGGAAGATGAAGTGAATTTCACTATTTTTAATACTATTTTTAATCCCAACAATTCCCCCAAGTAAATTTTGATAGAATTGCCCAAATTAACGTAATTTAAAATGAGAAACATAGCATTGCTTTTGACTTTTTGATTTAAAAACTCCTAACAAAAAGCTGATTTGTTATCCCTTTGACCAGGTGGTCTCCCTGTGTGCGCTTCCATGCTCTTTGGTTATATTAAGAATATTTTATAATCATACCAGCATTTCTTTCAGCTTCATCAGTAATTTCAGTTTATGTTCAGTTGGCTTCAAGTAGTCATCATTGGATTGATGCAGCATCTGTGACAAGTTAGTGATGCTGTCTTTCACTTCTGTCGCTTCAATAGAAGTAAGCATCTTCATATACATGGGAACAATCTGGCTAAGCAAAAGTTTCTTTTCTCCTTCCTGTAAAGGTAAAGAGAATCTTTCGTAAGATGGAATCTTCGGAAAAAAATGTTGAAAAGTTTCCAGATATTTATATCACTTTTCCACAATAGTAAAAATAATATAGACAAATATATTTTGGTGACTTTATAAATAACTCATTCCACCCACCTGAAAGCTGACATATACCCATTATTTGTAGAGAGAAGTAGGTAAAGGATATATATAGTATATACACCCCCCTACTGCAAACTGTAGTAAAAACAAATTATTATATAGAGTACATCCCAGTTCCGATCCTATTTTATTTTATACAATGCATAAAAAAGCCAATAGTGTAATGTATTGCAACAACACATCACACCACACCTCAACTCCACTGCACAATGCCACCCAGCCCATATGCATTTTATAATGTGATTAAGCCCTCTGTAAATGGTGTTAAGCACTGATAAACATTACACAAAATAGGCCTCTCACTCACTATTACCACCGCTGGCATTACATGATATTCACTGACATAATCTGAAACGGAAGGGATCAGAGCAGTAACTCCACTTCCATTACACTGCATAGAGGCTACAATACACATATTTATTATGAAGCTAACCAGCCAGAGAATGGCAGCCTCCATTTAAAGTCACTCAGAAAGCTACAAAATCTAAAAAGATATGTGAGCTTGTCACTTTAAAGAAAGATAAAGGAATCAACTTACTATATATTATTAAATATTATTGAAACCTTCATATCATGAATAATGCAACATTCATCTTAAGTACTTTTTTTTTTTTTTAATAAAATATTGAAATGTTCAGTGAACCATCTTTTTTTTTCATTGGTATCCGAGTAGACATTTACCCGGCTATTATAAAAAAATGTATTATTAAATGTATGTTAACATACCTCCTTAAAGGAGTCCAGTAGCTTTGCAAACATTTGATCTGTATCATCAGTATCGCTTTTGTCTTGGGAATTCTGTAATTAGAAAGAAGTTGTTGTCAAAAAAAAGGAAAATAAAAGCAAGTGAATTAAAGATTGTTCAGCTTACAAGTTACATATTAGCTAAGAGGAGTCTGATGTGTTAAGTTACCCTTTGGATTCTAATATTTTTGGGAATGCAAGCATTGAGATTGTATAAATAATTGAAAGATAAAAGATCACCAATACGTTACCCCGATAGTAAGAAAATAGGGGTAACCAATACAGATTAAGAATACCCCGCTGCTCTGTGTACCGTCACACCAATGAGAGTACTTGTGGTGTGGTCCCCAAAGACTAGAAGCAGCATATACATTAGAGGATTAAAGATCCACAAGAATACCTTATGCAAGGACTCCCATTATTGTTAAATTATTATTGTTGTATTATTAAATACGCAACTTTACTAAACAATCAATGATCAAATAGTTCCTATCCCCACACTGTCTACATATAGTTCAGTTGTTTCCATTTGTCTTTAGATGTTCCTACTTCTTCTATGGCATTCTACATCTGTTAAAAAAAAAAAAAAAGCGAAAATTCCCAAGACGTGTGGGAATTCCTTGTATGGCAATGGCAGGTATGTAGACCCAAGAGCACAAGCACACTACCAGCGGTCCAATTAAATGTAAAATAAACATTATATGGTCTCTACAGCTTCTTCATCAACTGAAAAAAGTTTTTGTGGATAGATCCTTTACATTAATTGGTTATTTATCACAGATGACAATAGTGAAGTATTTCAGAAAACTGTTGGAGACTATTTTCAGTTGAACTAGTTATATAATACTAAATAATATAATACATTTGTGCCATTTTTTCAGTCTATAAAAGACTGAAGAAATGGTACTAATTTAATTGTAAGGTTAGACAAGTTAGTTTACTTGGAGTCCTTTTTTTTTTTTCTTCATTTCTTATTGATTCTCTAGGATCTGCTAAGAGTGACGAATTTAGAGACACATAATGCAAGCAGCATCTTAGCATTGCTTTAATTGCTTCACTTGCACTATTAAATAAGTTGTGTCCAATAGTGTTTTGAAACGGATATATGCCACACAATAGTCATCTATCTGACCTTACATTGCACTAGAATGTTTATACAGAGTTATGATAACTTACTAATTCCACACTAACCTGCCAAATTGCAAGACATTCAGTTTGCAACTATGTGCACATCAAGACACTTTTCACACAAAAATCACACTTTATTTCATGTCATTTTCAGTGATGGTAAAAAAAGCAACTGCTTTTGCTTCTGCTTTAATTCTGTAGCTTGCATACAGGATGCAAAGAAACAAATGCTAGTAGAAAATATTCTTTTAAGTTGCCTTATGAAAGTTTCTGCTTATGGTTATAAATTGAGTAGTGTAACTTTTGTGCTGCATAGTAAGTGTCATTTCCTCCTGCAAGTAAGCAGCGACTTGTTAAATGTTTGACCACATCCACAGTTTGCATCATTGTTTCCAGATCAACAAATACATATTAATTATTAAATATTACTTACAGCATTACTACACTATCACTACAATATGAATCTCTTTGGTGACATACAAATTATGTACAAAATCTTGGCAATCACAGCTATTAACTGTCACAGCCAACAGTCATACAATGCCCGAGACTGTCTATGTTCCTCTGGAAGTGGTAATAGTTCTGGAGCAGATCTGATCCATGCAGCACCACATACAGTGACCTCCTTGTCTGGGAACTGACTTTTCAGCCTGTCTCCAAAGCTGGACAGGAGCTTCAGCTTTGATAGTAACAGCTATTCTGATCATGATATGACCCTCAAATCTAATGCCTTAAAAGCCTGCATAGTGTATGACCATCAACAGATATGTAGGTAGACACACAAAATATATAAATTGCAATTTTCTTGAATAACGATGATACTTTTCCATAAAGGTTATTATTTTCAACAATGAAAGTCTGCGAAAGCTGAATATGCTAATCGCCTGGCTGAAAATAATAAGCCGTATAACACATAGGTTATAGCACAGTAAAGAACTAGTTTATAATAAAGAGGATTTCAAGTATAATGTAATTCACAACATTTAATCTTCACTAAGCTTTATACTGTTATAAGTAGAAAATATTTAGTCGCTTTAGATCTGAGGGGAAGATCTGAAATGAGGGGAAGCTCTGCTGATTTTATCATCCAATCATATACAAGCAAAAATGCTGTTTTTTATCTTCTTTGCATGTCCCCCTTAGATCTACACTTGCAGTGCACTTGTAGTGCAAAGTGAATTTGCCTTTAGTAAATACCCCCCTCCGTGTCATGTCTGACAAGCTAAAGGGAACCTGTCACAAAGCAATATATGTGTGTGAGAAGCCTCAAACGTCTTTCTCCTGGGCTGCCTACTTGTTCCAGGACCATGGATTATGCAATCCAGAAGTTAGACAATCACATTCTCTGTCAGCAGCTTCTTACACTTACTTAAGTGTTACTTTACTTTTTGGATACTAATAGTGTTCAAGAAGTGTATTCTCTAGCTAACTAGAATGAATCTTTACAGCATATCACCCAGAACTTACAACATTGCCAGGAATGTTTACATTGGCAGAATTTGTTAGAAAAGCTACCATATTTATATTACAAAGTACTAACATATCTAAGTAATGTAAAAAAAAGTTTAAAAAAGATTACTCGTCAGTCTAAACAGTGATGAAATTATTTGTCTGACAATAGCTGGAAAAGAAAATTAGACCATAAAATATTTCACGGATGTTATAAATGCTAACAGTGTATGCAAATATTATATAGTTACATGCACAGTACAAGATATACTTACCAAGTATTTCCTCAGCTTTTCAATGTCATTAGCTGCCCTGTTGAGGTCTATGTTACGTCCAATGACTTGTCCGATGCAGTAAAGAAGAGCACTGCAGAGCAAAAGCATCTTAAAATGTCTCATTGTTTCTCAGGATATCAATCACAGAACTAAACTTAGTGTCTTTTTACCAGGTTCAGGTCAGTGAACCGAGATTGTGAAAAAAGAATATCTTTCATGTAGACTACAGCAGGTATTTATATCCCACCTAACTTTTTGTACCACGTCACAATTAGTCATTTTTCACAGGCTTAAAAAAAAAAAAAATGAGATGGTGTTAGATAGGCGGTGTGATACTTCTGTTTTTTTCTGTAGTTGTAGATTTGGTTTGTGGGGTTTTCTGCTTTGAAGTGTTAGTTTCCTTTAAGTGACATAGCAGGCAGGCCCACCTTAAATGTAAAGGGCTTTGGGAAATCAAGAAATCCTTAGAAAGTATTGCTGCAGACCTAAGTAGTGGAAATATTTCTGATGGAAAATAAATGAATAATGTGCATTTTAATCATATAAGAGTCCGTTTATGTGCAAACAATACGTGCACTCATCTATGTACTTGAACTTTGTCATTATTATACATTACATTTTATTTTACTTTATGGTGTTAATAAAATCGCATATTATACTTTTTTAGTCTTAGCATTTTAGAATCTTTTCAAAATATGCAAACAGAATTTTTTTTTTACCAATTAATTGCAAATGAACAAATGTTATGAACCTCCCACTTAGCAAAACGCTATTTGATTTTGTAACTGTGGTGCAAGTTGTCCGACCATAAATAAAGAGATAAATGCAATGGATATATGTCAATTTATATCCTGTTAATGTGTGCCTAAATTGCTTTTTATGGCATTCATTTTTATGACAGACGCTAGACAAGGAATTTCAAATTGTATGATTGTGCAATGCCACCATTTACTCATCCTAGAACTATACAAATTATTTTTTTTTATATTGGTATTGATGCAAGATTTATTCCATTTGTTTAGCAATTCATTTATTTCTAGAAAATATGATAGTGTTATTCAATATTCTCAAGCCTTAAAGGATAACTCTACTATAAGTAATTCCCACCACTTCCCCAGCACCCCCTTAAAGGCTTACATGTGTTTTAAAAAAAATAACAAACATGTAATACTTACCTGCTCTGTGCAAAAGTTTTGCACAGAGCAGCATCGATCATCCTCTTCTCGGGTCCTCCCCTGGCGCTCTTGGCTCCTGCCCCATGCCTAGTGCCCTCATAGCAAGCTGCTTGCTATGGTGGCACTTGTCCATGCTTATGCCCAAGCCCCCACTCATTTCCCACTAGCTGTGATTAACAGCAGCAGGAGCCATTGGCTCCCATTGTTGTTTATGAGCCAATGAGGAGGCAGAGAAGGAACAGCAGCAGCTCTCATGCACATCACTGGATCAGGCTTGGGCTCAGGTGAGTATAAGGGGAGGCTGCATACTGAAGCATAATGGTAAAAAACCTTCCAGCTTTACAACCACTTTAACACTCATTTACACTTGAGCATTTTTCTGCTGGTTTCCCTATGCCTTACTACACCTGACTACCCAGATTCCCATCCCTTCTAATTGTCCCTGTTTACACTTGTACACTCAAATGCACTATTCTCAATTCACACGTTCCTGAAAAATGGCTGTGGGTGTTTTCGTAGCCATGCAGGACCCCTGTCACCAGCCTGATGAGGGGGTCCTGTATGGCTCTGAAATGTTGCCTCTGTATTTATGTGAATGCTGAATACAGCTTTGGACCCATTCTGAAGATCCTGGGTGTGCTGGTGACATATTTTTCAATTATACGCTCAGTCGCCCTATGCTATATGCCCTACACTCAGAAAGGTACATGAGCTTTTTTTGAGCATATTCAGGTGTTTTTGGTCCCCTAGACTTCAATGGGAAAACCTCTAAACTAGTGTATTTTCATGTATGCACTTTTATGCCTGCTCTCCTCCCTTTGCCAAGCCCATGAAACAAACTCCTGAAGCTTGATACATGTGCAAAAATGCGTTTAAAACACCTGTAATAATGCCTGAAAAAAAATGCTTCAAAATCACCAGGCATATTCTCTGCTTATGTCTGAATGCAGGCATAGCTTACCCACAGAGAGAGCCTTCTGAAAACCACAAAACCTACTCTTCAAAAGTCTGGCTCTGTTTCTTTCTCACTAGCATGTCACAATCTTTATTCATTCCTATGAAAAGGCCGTCCACCATTGATAGGCATCATAGGAAGGAATGGAGATCACAGCATGGGGAAGAAACAGAGTCTCGCCAGTAGACTTTTGATGAGGAGTCTGTGTGGTGCCCAGGATGAATGCAGGTGGGAATAAGACCTGAAAGGGGTACAGGGAGGAGGGTGGACAAATGGAGGATATCTGTTCTAAAACTACAGTTATCCCTTAATTGTAAGTTGGTACTTTACTCTTCTACTTAGATTTTGATATTCATCACCCAACATCTTTATTCTTCAGTAATTGGGCAGACACAGATGATGTAACTCCCGTTAACTCATGGTGAATTTACATTGTCCCAACACCTGAGTCCTTTCTATCAGCATCTTACAGATACTGAGAATGGGCCAGGAATTTACCCTGTACTGTTCATGAGCTGCAGACTGTGTAGACCAAGGAAAAAAATGCAAGTGCAGATGCAGGAAAAAAAAACATATAAGGGTTTAGTTCTGCCAGTGCAAGATTAATTTCATTAACTTCTCAACAAACAATAAAAAATCGTCATGGCCTGTTAAATTTGTTGGAACATTGGCAGCACATGCCTATGACTACAAGTATATCAGCATTAGTGGAGTGAAATCAGACTGACATACGAATGTCTGACATATGAATCGTTTTTTCTGACACTGCACTTCATTATCCCATGCTTGTACTGCATACAGTATATACCGTATCTCACAAAAGTGAGTACACCCCTCACATTTTTTTAAATATTTTATTATAACTTTTCATATGACAACACTGATTGCATTTTGCTACAATGTAAAGTAGTGAGTGTACAGCTTGTATAACAGTGTAAATTTACTGTCCCCTCAAAATAACTCAACACACAGCCATTAATGTCTAAATCGTTGGCAACAAAAGTGAGTACACCCCTAAGTGAAAATGCCCAAATTTGGCCCAATCAGTCATTTTCCCTCCCCGGTGTCATGTGGCTCGTTAGTGTTGCAAGGTCTCAGGTGTGAATGGGGAACAGGTGTTTTAAATTTGGTGTTATCGCTCTCAATCTCTCATACTGGTCACTGGAACTTGGCACCTCATGGCAAAGAACTCTCTGAGGATCTGAAAAAAAGAATTGTTGCTCTACATAAAGATGGCCTAGGCTATAAGAAGATTGCCAAGACCCTTCATACTGAGCTGCAGCACGGTGGTTTAGACCATACAGCAGTTTAACAGTACAGGTTACACTTAGAACAGGCCTCGCCATGGTCGACCAATTAAGTTGAGTGCACGTGCTCAGCATCATATCCAGAGGTTGTCTTTGGGAAATAGATATATGAGTGCTGCCAGCCTTGCTGCAAAGGTTGAAGGGGTGGGGGGGTCAGCCTGTCAGTGCTCAGACCATACACCTCACGCTGCATCAAATTGGTCTGCATGGCTGTTGTCCCAGAAGGAAGCCTCTTCTAAAAATGATGCACAAGAAAGCCGCAGTTTGCTGAAGACAAGTAGTTTAGGGATATGGATTACTGGAACTATGTCCTGTGGTCTGAGGAGACCAAGATAAACTTATTTGGTTCAGATGGTGTCAAGCGGGTGTGGCGGCATCCAGGTGAGGAGTACAAAGACAAGTGTGTCTTGCCTACAGTCAAGCATGGTGGTGGGAGTGTCATGGTCTGGGGCTGCATGAGTGCTGCCGGCACTGGGGAGCTACAGTTCATTGAGGGAACCATGGATGCCAACATGTACTGTGACACTCAGAGACTGGGCCGCAGGGCAGTATTCCAACATAATAACGATCCCAAACACACCTCCAAGATAACCACTGCCTTGCTAAAGAAGCTGAGGGTAAAGGTGATGGACTGGCCAAGCATGTCTCCAGACCTAAACCCTATTGAGCATCTGTGGGGCATCCTCAAATGGAAGGTGGAGGAGTGCAAGGTCTCTAACAACCACCAGCTCTGTGATGTCGTCATGGAGGAGTGGAAGAGGACTCCAGTGGCAACCTGTGAAGGTCTGGTGAACTCCATGCCCAAGAGGGTTAAGGCAGTGCTGGAAAAAATAATGGTGGCCACACAAAATATTGACACTTAGGGCCTAATTTGGACATTTTCACTTAGGGGTGTATTCACTTTTGTTGCCAGCGATGTTGTTTTGAGTGTTGAGTTATTTTGAGGGGACAGCAAATTTACACTGTTATGCAAGCTGTACACTCACTACTTTACATTGTAGCAAAGTGTCATTCCTTCAGTGTTGTCACATGAAAAGATATAATAAAATATTTACAAAAATATGAGGGCTGTACTCACTTTTGTGTGATACTGTGTATACATATATATACATATATATATATATATACAGGCATACCCCACTTTTAAGTACACGATGGGACCAGAGCATGTATGTAAAACGAAAATGTACTTAAAGTGAAATAATACCTTTTTTCCCTTCTGGGGTGTCAGGGGCTGTATTGGAGGTTCCAGGGCTGTAGAGGGGGGTCAGGGACTGTAGTGGGGGGGTCAGGGAGTGTGTTCTAAGTAGTGGGGAATCTGAACTATCCAGGCACGGATTACTCAGCAGCAGCTTTAGCTTGAGAGCCACTTTACATACACGCACAGATATGTCCTTACTCGCGAGTGTATGTAAAGTGAGTGTACTTAAAGCGGGGTATGCCTGTATAGATAGAGAGAGAGAGATCTTCCTAGGAACTCCATCCAGGAGAGTGTGTATGTGTTATCAGAGGAGTCTAGTAAATTAGTTCTCTTGGGTAGTAGTTTTGCCCAGGCCAATTTGTAGTTTTGTTCACTTGGTTTCTCCCTTAGGTTGAGGGTTGCTTCTGTTTCCTGCTGCCGCCACTGGGTGTCACTTGCACTCAGGGCAATAGTCCTGAGAGTGGTGTCAGTCTTGGGCTTTTGAGCCTTTATGTCACCTCTGGCAACCACTCCACTAGCGGATTTAACCACTTGTTTACTGGACACTTATACCCCCTTCCTGAGATAGATAGAGTTTTCCTTTAGTGGTATTTAATCACCACTGGGTTTTTTGCTAAACAAACAAAAAAAGACAGACAATTTAAAATATATATATATATTTACTTAGTTTCTGCTACAAAACTTTTCAAGTAAGTAATTTTTCTCCTTCACTGATGTGTGCTGATGAGGCTGTATTAATTAATGGGCACTGATGAGGTCATACAAATGGGCACTGATGAGGCTGCACTGATATGCGGCACTGATGGGCACTGATAGGCACTGATGGGGCTGCACTGATTATCAGGGCACTCATGATTAGTGTCCTGATTATCTGTGTGCATGTCCCCTGTCGGGATTGCTAGTGACAGCACATGAAAAGAGAAATGTCAATAACTGGCAATTCTGTTTACACTGTGGTCAGCTGTGATAGTCCAAATTGTCCAAAATGTCTTGGTATGCTGACGCCTTAAGAGTTCCTTTTAATGGAACTAAGGGACCAAGCCCAACCCCTAAAAAGCAATGCCCACACCATAATCCTCCCTCCACAAAAATGATTGACCAGTGCACAAAGCAAGGTCCATAAAGACATGGATGAGCGAGTTTGGGGTGGAGGAACTTGACTGGCCTGCACGGAGTCCTGACCTCAAATCGATGGAACACCTTTGGGATTAGAGTGGAGACTGCGAGCCAGGCCTTCTCGTCCAACATTAGTGCCTGACCTCACAAATGCACTTCTGGAAGAATGGTCAAACATTCCCATAAACACACCCCTAAAACTTGGGGACAGCTTTATAACGGCAAAGGGTGGGCCAACTCAATAATGAACCCTACGGACTAAGACTGGGATACCATTAAAGTACATGTGCCTGTAAAGGCAGGCATCCCAATACTATTGACAATATAGTGCAGCTCTCAAAAATTCCACTCGCCTGCTCACATTTGGCGAGTGGAATTTAGTTGAGGGCGAGTGTTCCTGTTTGGGCAAGTCCACTCACTCGGGCAGTGGGAGAGTCTGCTCGGGTGGCTCAGCTGGCTCAGACAGGGGGGCAGGCCGGTTGGCTCGGGTGGGAGGTGGGTCCGCTCTGCTTGGGCCAGTTTGGCCTGGCTCGGGCGGAAGGCAGATCCGCTCAGCTTAAGTGGGGGCAGGTCTGCTCAGCTCGGGCGCTTAGGCAGGTACGCTCCGCTCGGCTGGCTCAGGCAGATCCGCTCAGCTCGAGTGGTAGGGCAGGTCTGCTCAGCTCGGGCGCTTAGGCAGGTCCGCTCGGCTGGCTCGGACGGGGGCGCATCTGCTCGGCTCACACAAGCCCCCCCGTCATCTAAACAGAGTGCTCTGTGTGCCACGGGAATTAAGAGTAGAGTGGAACAGGTTGACACTGCTGCAGTTGCAGGGAACAATAGCAATCATTGCTGGTTTTCAAACCTGAATTATCAACAATCCTCCCACTAAGTCACCGACTGGCAGGATCATGGACGTGAAATCTCCAGATTGAGGCACTGTAATCTTATGTCTATGGGTACCCTAAACCAGCCCTCAAAATTTCCAAAATAAGCTGAGGGCGCGTGTTATGGTTTGGGCCGGGGATGGCTTCCCCAGTCAACTATACGCAGGGCTCTGTGTGGCGCGCTGCACGCCAGAAAGTGAAGTTTCCAGTGCAGCCCCGTGGATTCTCTTCTCACTAACATGGCGGACAGGAGGCGGCGGAGGTGATGCGTGTCCTAGGACAGTGAGGAGGAGAAAGAAGAGTCTGGCAGCTAGAGAACGGGCTCCAGGGGACAACCAGGCCTACCAGGGAGAAGTGAGAGGTCGTGGAGACCACCAGAGACCAAGACAAGTCTGAGTATGTAAGTGTGCACAGGCCGGCACAGGGATGGTGGGCGCAGGAGCTTTTGCCGCATTCACTTTTGGGTGTTCTTTTTTTTTTGATTACCACTTATTTTACAGTGTTTGCATATTTTTGCATGCAGACAAACGCATGTCAGCTTGCGGTGTTTGGGATGACATAAACAACAAATGGCACAGCAAACTTGATATGGTTTTAGCTGGTTTTATAAATGCATGCAAAAATACACAACTTTGCATGCGTTTACAAAATGCGCAGGTGTGAGTGGAGCCTTAGGGCTGGGATCGGTGCGAACCCAGAAAGAAGGTGTCACTCCCACCAAGGCACCTAGCGTAGCGCACCTCTTAACCCTGCAGTCTGTATGTATTTACTTAACAAGGCAGTTATGATGTGTACAGTGCCTATAGTAGCCAATCATATTTTATCCTTATTTAATGTATCACAGTCAGAGAAATGAAATATGCTTAATATTGTTTAAGTTGTTGTTGTAAATATTTATTTTTGTATTCTGCATAAAACTTTAATAGTGTCATTTCATGAGATAATTTAAGAGGGGGTGTTTAGGGGCAGGGCAGGGTAAGGGTTAGGTGGGGCAACTGGTGGCTAGTAACTCTTAAGGCCTGGCTAGTAGCTCATGACTTAAAATTTGAAGCCCTGATATAGTGTATCTACAGAATATATCACATGGCATTCAACAGAAGTACCTGGGAAATATGCCCTGTTAGTGGTACTTGGGAGCAGACGTGGAAACTACAAAAAATGTATCCTTGAAATGGTGAAAACAGTAAATCTAAAAATAACTTACACAGGTCAGTATATTGTTAAACAAAAAGATTTAAAGGAGGTGAGTGGGGAATCCTAGGCAGAAACCATGGTTTCATACTTTGTATCTGTGGCTTTCCTGACCTTTCTTGGCTCAAATAGGGAAGCTCTTAAAATAACTATTATTTGCTGGGGTTTTAAATAAAGCGGAACTCTGAAAACTTTGTTCTTTGTGAAAACTGTGTTCTTTGTGAAAATTGTGTTCTTTTGCTGTCACCTTAAATTCTTAAAACATAACCAGTGATGATACTGCAGCTGTGAATTTTGTAAATGAAAAATAATTGAATATAGTTTGTGGTAAACTGCCAAAGAATGGAGAGTGCAATATATATCACATAATTCTGTACTTTGTGATACCTATTTATGCATTGTTCCTATCATCACGCAATAATTGTATGTCCATACACAAAATCACTAGTAAAATGTTTTTATAAAGGCAAAAATTAGACCATACTGTCATTGTGGACAAATGATTCATAACGTACACGTAATCTAGTCCTTAAAGTCTCATAGGCTGTAATATGTTAATATAAAAAGTAGTTTTTAATGCCCTTAAAACTACAGCTTAGGTAAAAAAAATATTAGTTGATCCTGTCATGAAGGTCCTTGCTCAGGCAATTCTTGTTATAGGGAGACAGCATTCTATCCCCATCACCCTATTGTGTTCTTGCATTGTTATATTGCAACATAGGCTTACACTGGAAACTACAAGTGGCTATTTCAACACACCTTAAACAGGCATGGTCCTCTATTGTCACCCAGGGTTGCCAACCATCCGTACATTTCATCATCATCAATCAGTGATTTTTACAACTGTCTGTAAATGTCCAGTATGGACATTTTCTGCCTGTGACAATCAAGGCCTTTTAGCAGAACACTAGCAAGCACCTCCACCAAAATACACTGAGAGCATTGGACAGGCGCCCGCCACCTTCGGAGCAGGCAACCCCTAAGCCTCACTGTGTCCAATTCCCTCACCACACAGCAAGCGCCCTATGCTGCCCTGTGCCCAGACTGCAAGGCCATAATTGGCACCTTAGGAGAAGAAGAGAAGCGCTAGGCCAGGCTTAGCTCATATGACACCACATACGGGGCACACACCAGACACCTTAATGCATACATTGCTGGGGGGGGGGTGCACAGTGTTCCTGCACTGCTGTCACTGCACTGATCTACTATCCCAAGTCTAATTGTAATGTCACCCTACAACAAGAGGAGGTAGCAGTCTCTCTATAGAGGGGCCCCTGGATTGCAGGTGTCAGTCCCCCTATGGAGGGGACCCTGGACTGGAGGCAGCAGTCTCTATGGAGAGACCGCTACCTCCAGTCCAAGGGTCCCTTCATAGAAAGATTGTCACCTCCAGGCCAGGGCCCCTTCATAGAGAGATTGCCACTTTCAGTCCAGGGGACCCTCCATAGAGAGATTGCCACCTCCAGTCCAGGGGCCCCTCTATAGAGAGATTGCCACCTCCAGTCTAGGGGCCCCTTCATAGAGAGACTGCTACCTTCGGTCCAGGGGCCCTTCCATAGAGAGACTGTCACCTTCAGTTCAGGGGTCCCTCCATAGAGAGACTGCCACCTTTAGCCCAGAGGCTCCTCCATAGAGAGTCTGGCACCTCAATCCCTGGGGCCCCTCAATGGGATAGATATTACATCTTCCAGCCTGGGGGCCCCTTACATTAACTAAGCAGATAAAGGTAGGTGGCAGGGGGCAGTTCTGCTTAATCATCCTCTTTTATCTCTGCCACTGTTAGATGCAATCTGGTCAAGCCCATTGCTCTCCTTGGCATGCAGAGCAGAACTTGTTTTTTAACTGTATCCCAGAGGGGCGTAAAATTGGTCATGCTGTGTTTATTTTTTTAAGTGTAAACCAGGCAAATGACATATTATGATTGTATTGTCAGTGTTTCCAAATCATGTTTATACATTTATATTTTATCAACTGTCTTTGTTTTTAATAGGAGTTAAGTTGTTTTTCAGGTTGTCAGTAAAAAGTGTACTCAGTCAGTAAATTCCCCATGCTTTGTCAGTAAAAAAATGTCGCAAGAGGTTGCCAACCCTGCTGGAAATTAAGTAAACTACATGAAAGTAGGGAGTAGTGCAGGGATAATACAATTGGTAACCTGCCCTACTTACAGCTTCACTGCCAATTTTCTTTTCATAACACTAATGCCCTGTACACACGATCGGACATTGCTCAGACATTCTGACAACAAAACCCATCGGATTTTTTCCGATGGATGTTGGCTCAAACTTGTCTTACATACACACGGTCGCACAAAGTTGTCAGAAAATCCTCTCCTAGAAAATCTGATCGTTCTGAACGCGGTGACGTAAAACACGTACGTCAGGATTATAAACGGGGCAGTAAGCCAATAGCTTTCGTCTCTTAATTTATTCTGAGCATGCGTGGCACTTTGTGCGTCAAATTTGTGTACACACGATCGGAATTTAAACGATTGGATTTTGTTGTCGGAAAATTTTATATCCTGCTCTCAAACTTTGTGTGTCAGAAATTCTGACTGAAAAAGGCCGATGGAGCCCACACACGATCGGAATTTCCGACAACACAATCTGATCGCACTTTTTCCATCGGAAAATCCGACCGTGTGTACAGGGCATAAGTCTTCGAATAGGTAGACATAAAATTATCACCTGTACTCAAGATTCACACTTTCTCTAATTGAATTCAACTGGGAAAACATTGGGAAAAATTCTTAAAAAATGTATAAAGAGATGACATTCTGTATCTCCTTATAAAAGCTATGTGCAGTTAATAGAATATTCCTTTGTGTGAACTTTCACATAATACTCAGTGCCCTTCTTTCTTTTCTTCCCCTGCCTGTTCATTCTGTCAGAATGCCGCTTTTGACATCACTTCTTTGCAGAGCCAATGACACTGCCAAAATGCTTCTCATTTTGGAGCAGCCACATTAGACTTCAGTATGATGTAGTCACGCTCGCGCTTCCTTCAGTACACAGGTATTGGAATTGTAAAGGAAGCATCAAAAACATCTCCCAAAAGAACTGTCAGGAAATATTGTCCAATCAGAGAGGATGACATCTGTAATGTTAGTGTTCCACAAGTGCCTACTTACCATTCATACAGGAAAACCAGGATCTGGAGGTTAGGAGGAGCCTAAACAAATTAACAACTACTAAAAAGTATTTACCTGCACTATACTATACTTGTACATGAGAGAGGAAGTGATGTTGATAAACTTCTCTTACAGCATGAGACCAAATGGATCCACACCATATCAGCTATGAATCATCCTGGACTGAACGAATCCATTGACTACAAACCCTTCCTTTAGCCATTTAATTTTTTCTTTCTTCTGTGAAGGAGAATTTTACGATTGTGCATTTTTAGGATAATTTTTCCTATTAATAAGATGTTATAATGTTTGTGTATATTTGTTTAATAGTTTTTTGTAACTCATTCATGCATGGAACTGGTTTGTCAGTCAGATTTCCCTGCCTCTAATATATCCTGTCTTTTGTCTTGAGATTTGTTCCATAGAATTCGGCTCATATGTCAATATTAAATGTTTTTTATATGTTGGGGTTGTAATTACCATTCTTGGCCACTAGATGGCGTTCTGTTGGTTACTTATGATGTTCATTGTTTGGAGATGGGTGACCATATGGACGCCATATGGACGCCCAGGGTGTCACCATCATTCCCCTTTAAGGGCTTTTCTTTGTGGGTGACTTGGCCATCTGCTCAGCATGCCCCCATAGTAGTATCCTTCCCCTTTACCCTATTTTCTGTTGGGTCTTGGGCGGATCTGAGTGGCTAAGAGCTGTACAGCCTGAATTCACTCCCTGCTCTGGGCAGATTTTCCAACATGGCACCGGTGTTTTTGTCGCGCTCAGAAAGTGGAGGGGGTATAAAAGGCCCTCTTAGCCTGCTATTTTTGCAGCGGCCTGATTCTGGATGGAAGAGATTTGTATGACACCATTCTGTTAAGGTAAAGAAAAATGTTTGGTATTGTTTCAGTCCTCTCTCTCTCTGATTGAGGGTGAAGTTGATTGTACACTGCTCAACTGTTCCTTCTCTTACTCATCATTAATATAGGACTATCACCAACTTTTGAATTTCACTTGGGAAGTTCAATTTTTTCAATATGCGACAACTGAGAGTCCATGTTTCTGGGACGAACATTTCAGAACATTGAGTTATAGATTTAGAATTTTCTGGTAGGTTCAACCTATTGGTTGCATTATGTGTATGTGCCTATGTGCACATGTATATATGTTTACCAATTTGTTCCTAATATTTATACAGTGTATGATGGTCTTTCAAATAATATCTTCCCATATTTACAGGCCTATTGCTATTGGAGTCCCTGTATCCCCCTCTGTGGTGCACCAGATATCTCTTAATTATCAATGTCCTCTAGACATCTGAGCTGTTAACCTTTATTGATAGGATATTTAGTATATCAGGTAGGTTTATGCTGAATGTGGATTCTTGGTTCCATGCTCTTTGAGAATTTTCTGATGTGTATACTGTTTGTATTGAGATGTTATTTTTTTATACACTACCGTTCAAAAGTTTGGGGTCACCCAAACAATTTTGTGTTTTCCATGAAAAGTCACACTTATTCACCACCATACGTTGTGAAATGAATAGAAAATAGAGTCAAGACATTGACAAGGTTAGAAATAATGATTTGTATTTGAAATAACATTGTTTTTACATCAAACTTTGCTTTCATCAAAGAATCCTCCTTTTGCAGCAATTACAGCATTGCACACCTTTGGCATTCTAGCTGTTAATTTATTGAGGTAAGCTGGAGAAATTGCACCCCACGCTTCTAGAAGCAGCTCCCACAAGTTGGATTGGTTGGATGGGCACTTCTGGCGTACCATACGGTCAAGCTGCTCCCACAACAGCTCAATGGGGTTCAGATCTGGTGACTGTGCTGGCCACTCCATTACCGATAGAATACCAGCTGCCTGCTTCTGCTGTAAATAGTTCTTGCACAATTTGGAGGTGTGTTTAGGGTCATTGTCCTGTTGTAGGATGAAATTGGCTCCAATCAAGCGCTGTCCACTGGGTATGGCATGGCGTTGCAAAATGGAGTGATAGCCTTCCTTATTCAGAATCCCTTTTACCCTGTACAAAGCTCCCACCTTACCAGCACCAAAGCAACCCCAGACCATCACATTACCTCCACCATGCTTAACAGATGGCGTCAGGCATTCTTCCAGCATCTTTTCATTTGTTCTGCGTCTCACAAACGTTCTTCTTTGTGATCCAAACACCTCAAACTTGGATTCATCCGTCCACAACACTTTTTTCCAGTCTTCCTCTGTCCAATGTCTGTGTTCTTTTGCCCATCTTAATCTTTTTCTTTTATTGGCCAGTCTCAGATATGGCTTTTTCTTTGCCACTCTGCCCTGAAGCCCAAAATCCCGCAGCCGCCTCTTCACTGTAGATGTTGACACTGGTGTTTTGCGGGTACTATTTAATGAAGATGCCAGTTGGGGACCTGTGAGGCGTCTGTTTCTCAAACTAGAGACTCTAATGTGCTTATCTTCTTGCTTAGTTGTGCAACGCGGCCTCCCACTTCTTTTTCTACTCTGGTTAGAGCCTGTTTGTGCTGTCCTCTGAAGGGAGTAGTACACACCGTTGTAGGAAATCTTCAATTTCTTTGCAATTTCTCGCATGGAATAGCCTTCATTTCTAAGAACAAGAATAGACTGTCGAGTTTCAGATGAAAGTTCTCTTTTTCTGGCCATTTTGAGCGTTTAATTGACCCCACAAATGTGATGCTCCAGAAACTCAATCTGCTCACAGGAAGGTCAGTTTTGTAGCTTCTGGAAGGAACTAGACTGTTTTTAGATGTGTGAACATGATTTCACAAGGGTTTGCTAATCATCAATTAGCCTTCTGAGCCAATGAGCAAACACATTGTACCATTAGAACACTGGAGTGATAGTTGCTGGAAATGGGCCTCTATACACCTATGTAGATATTGCACCAAAAACTAGACATTTGCAGTTAGAATAGTCATTTACCACATTAGCAATGTATAGAGTATATTTGTTTAAAGTTAGGACTAGTTTAAAGTTAGCTTCATTTAAAAGTACAGTGCTTTTCCTTCAAAAATAAGGACATTTCAATGTGACCCCAAACTTTTGAACGGTAGTGTACATCAATTCTGTATGTCTCTAACATACTGTTTTCAATTCATAGTGACCATACTTGCAGTACTTATCTCCTGAGGAGGCCATTGTATGGCAAAACATGTAGCGCAAGAAAATACTGCCGTTCGTCTACAATATTGTTACGGCATGGTGATATCCTGATGTTTTTATGTATAAATAAATTTGATATTTTAATATATCAGTTTGTTTTTGGTTCATTCCTGGCACCCTAAAAATCCCATCATCCTCTTTCTATTCATGTACTTTAATATGGGGATGTGGTGCCGTTGACTATCCAACATCCAGCAATTTACATTAATAATCTCTAAAATGCATAGATGTCAATTTTGCTGGTTTACACTGGTTTTACAGAATAAATAGCAAAAAAGCTAAATATTCATATTCTCTATGCAAGAAGAAATCACCATACTTTGTTTTTCTCTAAAAATTGACCTGAATACCTCAATACAGGTTAGCAGGCTCTCTGGAATATGTTATATTAACTAGTAAAGCTGTACAAGAGGAGACCTCAGAGCTGGGGTTTAAAGATAACTTCTTCCGTACAGAACTTACTAGAGCAGGTCAATAATCAAAATAAAGAACATTGGTAGCAAAGCCTGGCAGCACACAATACAGCAATTGCAGACCATGGGACCTCGTGCTTCCATACACCGGGTCCCATAGAATATGGGGACCTTTCATTTGGATGAGTGATAATGTTTGAAGACCATATGGAGTTCATGCTCTTATCACACCATCAAAGGCCTTTTAATTGCTGCATGTGTAGAAGACTTGATTATCAGACCTGAAAAGTATTGGTCTAATGATATAGGGTCATTGATTGCCCTGGAAATGCCAATTTACTTAATGTATTTACCTAACAATTGCATGCTTTGTTTTTGTATGTTAAGTATTCATATCTTCAAAACCATTAAAAGATTATATCTATATGACAAGAGTGCTGACTGCAGCTGGAAAGTGAAAGTATATATTTTCTATTGTTGTCATTTGAAAAAGTAAAGCCAGCATGGAAACAGGTGTATCTTACTGACAAGCATGTGTTATATGGTGAAGCAATTCACACCTTTAAATTTGCCCTTCAGATTAGTCAATTAAAGGAAATAATCTTGTAACATCCCTAAAATATTCATCTTCTGTGGGTTGTATAAAAACCACAAAGTGATGCTATTCATTGACTTGTATTTTCCACTGCAATGTAAGAATAATATTTAAAACTAAATATACTAAAAATGTTTATGTGGTACCTGTAGCAAAACCAAAACTTCCCTTTGATGTCCTGCTTATAAATGTATGGATTATCGTGGGCTGCCAGATCTTTGCTCAGTGTCCTATGTCTTTAAACCTAGAGGAACATTTTTCCACTTTACATCCATCCAGCACCTTTTTATCTTTCTCTAAAAAAAAAATTCAAAAATAAAAAATTTTTGAAAGTACAGAAATATACCCATTGGTCCTGCAAGAATCCAGTTTTCTTGTAACTTTATGTGCGCTGAACTAAAATCTCAAATAGTATTATCAGCCTACCCAGGTCTCCTCTATGAAATACAGAACACCAAAACCTATGCTATGGAGATGAGGAGAGAAGAAGGTGTTTTTAGTCCAAATTGGAAGAGCACCTTATGGTGACAATCCTGTCCCTCCATAGATAAAATAGAATAAGCATTGATCATTCTAGGACAGGAAGTGTTTGTGACAATAATGAGGTCTAATGAGGTCTACTGAGATCCCAAACTCAGTAATGATAATGAGAAGTCATACTTTGTTTTTCTAAAACTCATAGGGGACCAGCTGAATTGGTTCAGGGACCAAATCTTCAGATTCAATTTTCAGTTCGAGACACAGATTAGGCTATCTTTAATTCTGTTTAGTTGGGATCTATTGTAAAATAGTCATTAAACATTCATTGGACTGTTTTTTTGTGAATGGCTAATTGGACTAATCAGCAGAATTGGACTAATCAGAAGAGACATTAATTAGCTGGTTGTAAAAAGATAATGGTCATTATCAAAGCACTTAGTGGAGGCTGTAAAACCAAACACTTTAATATAGCCAACCTAAAACCATTTAAAAAATATCTGTCTGATATCAGTTGTCCTGAAAAAGCCCTCTCTCAAACTCTCAGCTCTCAAAATCCATTCGGAATCCATAAGTCCTGATCTGTTAGAATATGAGTAATAACAAGTGCCCATCTGAATATAAAGAATGTTAATCCCAAATAATATGATATCAGACATACATAGGCTATTATGTACAGAAGGACGATTGGTCAAATTATTTAGGAATCCGATTCACGTCATGTTTAGTCTCTAAGTACTTTTCACTTGTATTTTTTTTTTATATTACTGCTGCTTTTGTCTGTTTATTTTGTGATATATTTTTATGTAAATATTGTCTTGCAGCATTTTTTTTCTTTCTTTCTATTAACCACTTGCCGACCGGGCCATAGACGAAAGACGGCTACAGCATGGTCGACGCGCTCCCGGAAAAATCCGTGACCTGCCAATGCTCTGCAATACTCTGCCAATACTCTGCAATACTCTGCAATATTCTGCCAATACTCTGCAATAATCTGCCAATACTCTGCAATACTCTGCAATACTCTGCAATACTCTGCCAATACGCTGAAATACTCTGCCAATACTCGCCAATACTCTGCCAATACTTGCCAATACTCTGCAATAAATTTTAACAGAAACAAAGATTTTTTTTTTACCGAACTTTCAGTTTTTTTGATTTATAGCGCAAAAAATAAAAAACCCAGCGGCGATTAAATCCCACCAAAAGAAAGCTCTATTTGTGTGAAAAAATGACAAACATTTCATATGGGTACAGTGTTGCACGACTGAGTAATTGTTATTCAAAGTGTGAGAGCACCGAAAGCTGAAAATTGGTCTGGTTAGGAAGGGGGTTTAAGTGCCCAGTGGTCAAGTGGTTAAACTTAATTTTAAAATTCAGAAGCTTCACCTCTAACCTCTATGATTAAGCCCGTGGGAGGATGAAACATATTAGAGGGGCATGGCCTGGAAGGAGACAGGATAAAGGCATTGCTTCCCACCAGGACTGGGCTGCCTTTGGTGTGCCGCATTCTATGTTTGACATTGGGCACCTCATTGTGAGCTTAGATGAGCTCAGACTGGATGACTGCACCTGCAAGGAATTGTTCATGCTCGTGCTTTGAGTGGCACTCCATGATTTTTCTTAGGAGTCACTTTACCTCTTTGTGCATAGACAGTTATGTGATCCTGTCTGAAGACCGAGGTGCTCTATGCAAGAGACTGAACTCCATGTTGGAGGGGTTCTATGTCCATGGGACTTGAGAAAATTGAGGTAGCTACGCAAGTCTGGAAGACCAAGAGAGGGTCTGAGAGACTGAGATGGCTGGAACAACTAGTCAAGTCTACAGGACTGAGAGAACCTAATGCCCTGTACACACAACCAGTTTTGCCATTGGAATAAACTCCGAAGGTTTCTCTGACGGAACTCTGACGGAATTCCGCTCAAGCGGTCTTCCCTACACACGGTCACACTAAAGTCCGACCATCTAGAACGTGGTGACGTACACCACGTACGACGGGACTAGAAAAAGGAAGTGCAATAGTGAGCACGCCACCCTTTGGGCTCCTTCTGCTAATCTCGTGTTTATCTCGTGTTAGTAGAAGTTTGGTGAGAGACGATTCGCGCTTTTCAGCTTTCGTGCTTTTCAGTCCGTTACTGCTCTTCAGTTTGTGCTTATGGGTTTGTATCTGCTTTTCAGAGCATGTAGACAGTTCACATCTGTTTTTTCAGTGTGTTCTTGTCCGCTCATTTCTGATTTTCAGCTCGCTCTTCACAGGTCTTGCTGTTCTTCAGTGCATTCTGTTAGTTCGTTCTGACCAGCCGACCGTTTTGAAGTCATGTTGCGGGTACATACTCGTCCTAGAGTTCGTGCTATATGGGGGCTTGGTGTTGGGGTTCATTCTTTGACCCAAGCCCAGTCCATGAACAGGGTGGGGAGGAGTTCATGGACCAAGAATTGGTTGCTCCAGTGTGACCAATTCTCTCATATGCCTTTGCTTCGTGAGAAACAGGAGAATAATCCTGATGATTTCAGTAACTTTCTCCAGGTTGACGGACCCCATTTTTGGCTTTGGCTTTGCTGACCCCTTATATTAGCAGGCAGGATACCTGCATGTGGCAAGCCATCACCCTGGAGCAGAGGCTAGTCACCACGTTGCGGTACTTGGTGACTGGGAGAAGTTCTTCACAGGCATCTCCCCCCAGGCTCTGGGGATCATTATCCCAGAGACCTGTTCTGCTATCATTCAGGTCCTGCAGAAGGACTATATTAAAGGTAAGATTTCTCCTTTAACATCACATTCTATGTATTTAATGTTTGCTAATGTTTTTGTATTTCTTTCCTCATTCCATAATTACCATGATTGTAATATGCTGTGAATGTCCCCTTTGTTCTCATGCATGCTGTAATCTTTTAATGCTCCTTTTTTGTCCTTCATGCATATTTGGCTTCACTAACCTCCCCAGCATGCTATCCTATCCATATAAACCTATAGCCTAGTCACTTAACAATGTATTTTGTCAGCTCCATTGTATTGCTTACCCTAAACACCCCCTAAAATGTGTAAAAATGTTATTGTTGTCCTTAAATTCAGGCAGAGTGCCAGAGGCTTTTTTTGGGGTCCCAAACTCAGCTTGAACCCTTCCCCCCTAAAGTTTTTAAAATGGGCCATCAGAGGGGGGAGGAATCTGATAAGTGGACCTTATATTTTTGTCTTAAAATTCGCCATTCGGGGTCTTACTATTATAACTATAAGGGGTTTAATAGTATAGTGTTGATGGCGGTGGTGTCGGCACAATATGAGTTCCTCTATGTGGACGTGGGGAAAATGGCCAGATGTCAGAGTCTTCACCCAGAGGGAGTTTTACCAATGGCTCCAGAGTGGTGGCCTGGGATTGCCACCTGATGCGGACAACGTTGAAGGACTCCCATTCGTCTTTCTTGCTGATGAAGCGTTCGGTCTGGGCAAGCACCTGATGAGGCCATTCCCCCAGAGGACCCTCACCCCGGAGAGGAGGGTTTTTAACTACCGGCTGGCCAGAGCCAGAAGAGTCGTTGAGTATGCCTTCAGGATAATGGCCAGTCGGTTTCTGACAGACATACGCATGGTGGAATACAAACTCAACCACATCATTTTATCCTGCTGCATATTGCACAATTTTTTAAGAAAAAATGCCCACAATTATATTGTCTCAGTTGGGCCTGAGGCCGGACTTCCTTCAAATACTCTGACGGGCCTGGATACTGGCTTGGCACTCCAAAGCACCCATGAAGTTCGGGATAAATATGTTAATTATTTTACGGGTAGGGGGGACATTGCAATGCCAGACAATGTCTAAATATTTTTTTAAAAATAAAAAAATAAATATCTGATAAAATCTTGCATTTTCTTTATTGCTTGTGTTTCTTTTTGGCTGTCTCCTAGGTTGTCCTGGTGCACTTGTAGTGCCAAGTGGATTTTCCTTTAGTAAAAAAGCCCCATTGTCACTGTAAATACAAAATTACTTCCAAAACTGGTATTGAGCATTGTTGATTATCAAAATTTTTTACTCTGTGCACATTCACATGTGCGTTATAAAAAATTTTAGAATTTTTTTCTTTTCTCAACTATTTTTTTTTTCAACATGTGCTATCTCCTATCATGGGGGATCATTTGACGTGTTTTGGGGGTGCAACCTCTTCCTCTCACCCACTAGAGTTATGAGGAAGGGGTTGCACCCACAAAACGCATACATTGAGATCCCCTGATGGCAGATAGCACATGTTTACACACCGTGTGCATCTTCAAAATTTGGCTTTAAAAATTTACAAAAAACAATTGGTTTAGTCCAACAAATGAAAATGGATGGGATTTGAAATAAATGTATATTCTCCCCAACAGATCTATCATGTTCTTCATTTGTTGTTCCATAACATTCAGTTTCTTCCTTTTTTTTTTTTTATAATCCACTTCAGTGAACACTTTTGAGAGACTTATTTCAACTTGCCGTTCAAACTATGTCCCTTCTTAATTTCACATCATTGTGGCATCTATAAAAAGGGAGAGTTTATTTATTTATGTTTATACAAAAACTGAAAACATTTTTCCCGTTCTGCCCCACCCACCCACTTTTCCCCCTCTCCTACCTCCACCCCCCCCTTTCTCACCACTAAAATTATTTCTTTCTTCCCCTTTATTTTCCTGTCTTAAGACCCTATACCTTCCAACATCTTCTGCCAATAATTATCCAAGGTTTTATATTTTGCCCACCCGCCCCAAATAGTATTGTATTTATCTAATTGCCCTTTGTCCCTACTGCCTAAGAGTTCCATTTTACAATAGTAATCTACTTGTTTGAACCATTCTCTTAAGTCTGGTCTTTCACTATTTATTATTTTTTAGAATCAATCCCTTTGCAGCATTTAATAGTTTTGGCATTACTGTTTTCATGTATTGCTTTTTGGGGATGTTAGACTTGTGAAACAAGCAGGTCAGTATGTTATTATCTATCTTCTCACCCGTTATTTCCTTTATACAGCTGATTATTTCCTCCCAGAATACACTTATTTTCGGGCAGTCCCACCATATGTGCACCATTGTGGCTTTTTGTCCACAGTTTCTCCAACACCATGGTGATCCATCTTGGTTAATTTTATGGATTCTCTCCAGGGTCATGTACCACCTGACCAGGAATTTATAGTTCATCTTGATGGGTTTCATGTCCCATGCTTGATTGTATCCTGCTTCAATCATTCTGCTGACTTGTTGGTCATCTAAGTTTATTTCCAACTCTTTTTCCCACTTTTCTATAAAGGAGGGCCTGTTTTGTCCTACAAGATCCGTCAAAATTTCATAGACTTTCAAGATGCCTCTTTTCAATGGCGTTGGTGTTATACAAAGCTTTTCCAACCGATTTAATCCTTCTCCATCTCTAAACAGGTGTGGTGATGTGTTAACTAAATGATTTAATTGAACAAATTCCCACTTATGCAGTTTCCCACCAAATATAATCTCCAATTCTTGTGCAGATTTCATCTTCCCTTTTATAATATGTTTGATTTGTGGATTCTGTATTCCAAGTCTATGGAATATGTCTTCTCCAGGTGTAAAAAAATTTGTTCCCGTGAGGGCAATTAGTGGTGAATTATATACCCACTTTTCTTTCCGGTGTAGTGCATCCCAAATTCTGAATATATTTTTGGTCTATTCGTGGGAATCAGAACCTAGTGTTCTAGACTTATTTGAAATCCAGATATTTTTGTAAAGCGTGGTTTTGCTTAAAGTGTTTTCTATCTCAACCCCTTTTTTCTCTTTATTTCCTTTTGTCCATTCAATCATACGTGCTATAATTACAGCTTTGTAATACCTAAAAATGTCCGATGCTGCCAATCCCCCATGCTGTCTTTTCCTAGAAATTAGTTCAAATTTTATTCTCGGTGTTTTATTTTGCCAGATGTATTTTGTCAATACATTTTGTATAATTTTGAAAAAACTCTGTGGAATGCCTATTGGTAACATTTGGAATTTGTACACTATTTTTGGTAATATTACAATTTTAAGCATATTGACTCTTCCAATCCATGATATTGGTTGTGTACTATCTTCTTGACTTCTACCTTGATCTCATTTAATAATGGAATGTAGTTTGCGGCATAGATTTTCTCAAATAATGATGTTAGTTTAATTCCCAGGTAGGGTAGTTCCCCTTTCACCCAAGCAAATGGGAATTCTTTTTGAAGGGCCAGGACATCCTTTCTCCCCAGACCGATGTTCAATATTTCTGTTTTTATGGGATTTTTTTTGAAGTTTGAAAGTTCTCCATATTCAGTCACTTCTTTCAGGATGTTTGGCAGGGTCACTCTAGGATTAGTCACGTACATTAAAATATCAACGGCATAGGCAGTGACTTTATGCTCTTTTTCCTCCACTCTCGCCCCCTCTATCCCCTGGTTATTTCGCAGAGTCGCTAGAAAAGGTTCCAGCGACAGGACATATAGAAAAGACGAGAGCGGACATCCTTGCCGCGTTCCATTAAACATTTCGAACACTGGCGACATTTTCTCATTTACCCTTACTCTTGCCGTAGTTCCATTGTAAAGATTTTTAATCCACTTCATTATTTTAGGCCCCATTCCTAAATGTTGTAACGTGATCATCATAAATCCCCAGTCTACCCTGTCAAATGCTTTTTCTGCGTCAATTGACAAGAGCAGATCAGGGGAGATATTGATATTCTTTCTTCGCAGCATCAAGATTGTTTTTATGCTATTATCTCTTCCTTCTCTCCCAGGAACAAAACCAGTCTGGTCCGGGTATCAATAGAGGCATTATTTTTTTTATTCTAGTAGCTAATATTTTAGCATAAAGCTTAGTATCCGTATTCAATATGGCAATGGGCCTATAGCTTGAGCAGTTGGTTTTATCTTTTCCTTCTTTGGGTATTATAGTGATATATGCCAAAAGTGACTATTTTCTGATATCGTCATCTTCTCCTATTTTGTTCAAATATTCACAAAGCCTTGGGATCAGATGATCTTGAAATTTTTTATAGTATTTAATCGTGAACCCGTCTGGCCTGGGACTTTATCCAGTAGGGGTTTCCTTTAGGGCCATTTTGATCTCATCCTGCGTTATCTTATTTTCTAGTTCTTTTAATATCTCGGGTTTAATTTTTGATAAATTGGCCTTATCTAAATAGATTTGGATCTTCTCTCTTCTTTTTTCTGCTTGTTGATTCGTTTCTTTTTTATTGCATAGAGTGAACCATAATATTGTGCAAAGGCTTGTGCAATATCTGTAGTCTTGTTTTTTATTTCTCCTTTTTGTTTTTTATCTTCTCTATATAGTTTAAGGTCTTCTTTTTTCTTAGGATATTCGCAAGGTATTTACCTGCTTTATTGCCCTTCGTGAATCTCTCAAATGATATCCTGTTGAATTACTTTCTGTCTTCCTGTTCCATCAGATCTTTTGATTGTACTTTTTTAAGGGTCAGGGACCGGTATATTTCCTTGTTGGCTTGCTTTTTATGTCTTAATTCCAAATTATGAATTTCGTTTAGGAGTCTTCCCATGTTTTTTCCTCTTTCCTTCTTTTTTTTCCTGCTCCTGTTGAAATTAATTTTCCTCTGATAACGGATTTGTGCGCCACCCATAGGGTTGCTCTTGACAGTTCAGGGGTGTAGTTTTCCCGGAAGTATTTTTCAATCTTGTCTTTTATAATTTTTTCTGTTTCACCGTCTTATAGTAACTCTTCATTAATTCTCCATGTGCCTCTTCCCATGGACTCTCCCTGAAGATTTATCCTCAGAGAAACTGGGGAATGGTCTGAGAGTGCTGATATTTCAGTTGCTGCCTCCAATACCTCCTCCAGTAATCTATGTTCCACCATGATGTAATCCAGTCTAGAATATGTTCCATGGACTGATGAGAAATATGCATAATTCTTTTTACTTGGATATTGTAGTCGCCATGCATCTACTAATTGATGTTCGTATAGTTTCTTTTTGATCATCTTTAGTTGTTTTTTTCTCTGTCAGGTACTATAGACGTAGTATCTAATTTATGGTCCATAGGAAAATTAACGTCACCAGCTACTATTAATTTACCCTGTTTGAATTCAAGTAGATCTGTCAACTTCTCCGCTAGATATTTTTTTGGGTTTATGTTGGGGCAATATATATTTGCTAATGTGTACCTCATACCCTTTATTGTCCCTATAGGGAAGAGAAAACATCCTTCTGGGTCAGCTTTTATCTTTTCAATAGCAAAGCCGATGTTTTTTTCCAAAACCAATTGCAACTCCTTTTGATCTTCTAATTGGTGAGTCCCCGTGGTACCACGTCGGGATTTTATATATGAATATATTTTGACTTTTGAATCCTGCGTGATATGCGTCTCCTGCAGAAAAATTATTCCGGCCTTAATTCGTTCTAGTTCTCGTACTATTACCCGTCTCTTTTGGGGTGAGTTTAGCGCCTCGGACATTGTATGTCAGAATTTTATCTTTGTTTGTATCTTCCAACTTTATCTCTAAGGCACCCACATGTCCCCCCCAATGGCGGGTCCCCCCTCCCCATCCCCGAAGGGATCACGAGAGAGGGCCCCACTCATGGGACAACACTCGGGTGAGCTCCAGTATTTAAGAAGGCAGTTCAGATCACTAAGTTTTCCTGGTGAGACAGTACTAAACCCTCCCACGCCCTCCCTCCTACCCAATTTCCTAACCCTTTCCTTTTAACCCCCCTTCCACCCCTCCCCCAGTACCTAAGCCCTTGTGCAATTGACCTTTTAGTCATGAGTAGGTACCATATGATTTTAGGGGTTACTTATCCCTACTCCTTTACCTGAGGTGGAAATCTGCTTGGCACCTCAAACCACCCTCTCCTGTGTTAGAGTGGTAGCTTCAGAGAACGCCTTTGCCTCCATGTCCCCTCCCCCCCACCAATGCCTCCCCCTCCCTTTTTTCTCTTGTTTTACCTTACTACCTGATCCCCCCCGCTGCAATCCCCCTTCCCCACTGGTCTATTTCCTAGATATCAGCTGCCAGTGTGCTTCATCCCCTATCTGCCTATCTAATCTTCTAGCTGTTTCTTCCGAGTTTTTTGGTAGAAGAATTTCCAAAGTCTTACAAAAATCAGGAATTTCTTCCGGGAATCTCAGTTTCATGGTTCTTCCATTTCTTTTGACAGTCAAGCACGCTGGGAAGCCCCAACTGCATTGAAATCCACTTTCTTGTACAGTTTTTAATAAAGGTTTTAAAGTCCTCCTTCTCAGAGTATCTTGAGAGAGGTCCTGAAAGATCTTGATTTCCTTCCCCTCGTATACGATTGGTGGTTTCCCCTTTAAGTTTTTCCAGATTTGACTCTTTTCTTCCAAACTTTCGAACCTGACTATTATGTCTCTAGGGGTCTCCCTCGGCAGACCTAGCAGCCTTCTTGTTCTATGAGCTCTTTCAATCCTTAATTCGTTTGTTGCTTCGTTAATGCTTGTTGGGTTAAAGACCCGCCCAATTACATCTTTTAGATTTTATGTTTGGAAAGATTCCGGGAGTCCACAAATTCCTAAATTCTTCCTCCTTTCCTTATTTTCCTGGTCTTCAAATCTATATGCCTGTTCCTGTTGTTCTTGTTTTAATATTTTAATATTCCTTTTAACTCTTTTATTCTTCTTGTGTGCGTATCTGTTTTTTTTTCCACTTCCTCTACTCTGGTGAGCATGTGTCCCATATCTTTATGGAGTTTTGTCATTTCTGATTTTAATGAGTTTTCCAGGGCCGCAAATATTCTATCCATGTCTGACATTGTTGGTAATTGGACCGTTTTCTGATCACCCATTGTTCTAGGGAGGGTTTCTATTTCATTTTCTTGCTCTACTCTATTGTCTGATAGTGTACTATTATCCATAGATGTTTTAATCTGACCCTTTTTATCTTTTTTTTTTCCCTTAGTTTCCTTGGTTTCTAACTGTCTTCCTTTAATGCTTTGTTGTTTTTCTGATGCCATAGCGGCCCCTTCTTCCTCTCCTCCCTTGGTCACGTATCTGTTCATCGGTCCAGAGGTGGGGCTTGTACTGGGGCGTGGGGGTTTCGCCGCAACCCCTCCACCCCTTCCACTTTTTCCCCTCATTTACAAAAAAAAAAAGGTATGCCTGGGATATGAGATTTAAACAATTTCCCCTGCCTATTACACTCACTTAACCAGTCCCGTTAGAGTGCTGTTAGGTACCGCTTTCGGTATATCAACTAGAGATATCAACAAGACTTCCAGTACAGTTATTTCCCTAAACAGCAACTGTTGTTAGTTTGTTTGTTACCCTGTAGGCGGTCTATATTAAACTTATCATAACCAGAACAGTGGTCAGGTGCCAGGAATCAACAACGTCTCTTTTTTTTTTTCAAACAGCCACTACTTATTTCTTATTACTTATCTGGGGGGGATGGTAGTCCATTTCCCATTCAGATGTAGGCTCCAGGACAGTAGTCAGGGAAAGAAGACAACAATATCACCTTTCTCCACCTCCAATTATCACCTTAACAAATCATGATTGACTTGAAAGAAAGAAAAAAGACTTAGCATAGATTGTAATATGTTACTTATCTGAGGGGTGCTGTAGTCTGTTTCTTTATCAGACGCAGGCCATTCTTTCTCTTTAATTCTGCTCTCTTCACGGGTTCTCCCAGGTGTACCAAGGGGTCAGGTTCACAGTCTGGTTTTTCTTCTTTCTGATAGTCTGCTATTTTCCTGACTTCTGATGGCCGCTCAATACCCCTGCCTAACTCTGTTTTAGCAGGGTGTGTTCATTCTTTGTCCCGAACGGCTCTGTTCCACATGCCGTGTTCGGCGGTATGGACGAGGGATCATCTGCGGGGGATTAAGAGAGACGGAACACTTCTCAGCTCTTCTCAGTGCTTCCCCAGTCTGTCTCTCACTCTCCTGACCCCACCTCTCCCTCTGTCCACCCGGCAGACCCTACGATCCGTTCTCCAGTGTCTCCGGAGGAGAGCAGGGGGAGGGGGGTCCACACCGGCAATCCTCCACACCGTGGCCAGAAGCCGCCGCTGGATATCCTGTCACCGCCACGATCTCCCGCACATCTCCCCGCCGTAAAAACTTTATTTTGTGGAGACTCCAGTGGTTTGGAAGAGGGGTTCTTGCCGAACGGGTGAGCAGGCTGGGCAGGCTGCTTGTCGAAAGCTGTTACCTAGGGGAGGTACATTAGCGAGGATTCGTGGGGCTGGAGACTCGGTGTTCTTACGACGCTCTCCTACTCGGTGCCATTTCTAGACTCCTTCCTCCTCCCAATTTCTTCCTTATAATGTCAATTTCACCATTCCACACCATGATGTCGTGGATGAGCCTTTGGGCACTGTCACTTGTGAAATGTTCAGCTTGCTGTTCAACAACCAGCACATCACCTAAAAATTGGATTAAAAACATGTATTATAAATATGCAGGCATATATAAATTACCTGAAGCTGGGGTGTCAGACACTCACCTGTTTTGGTGACAATCTCGCCCACTTCCTCCACCTCTCCTTCCTCCAGATCCTCGGGGTGTTGTTCTGGGCGGAGTTCCCCTTCTTGGTGATGTGTGGGGTCTCTGGTGTCCTCTGAGTGGTGTCCTCCGAGTCTTTTCTCCCCTATGAGAATGAAACAAAAGGTATACTTAGCACACAGATATTTGAGTCCAGAAATGTGAATATGAAACACTGCTTGGAAGTGGGGTACAATTGTCTGTTTTGGGCAGAGTTCCAAGCTGAAGACATGATTTTTTACCTTACCAAAGCTGGAATAATGACCTTTTTCTGACAATTTTCACACCAAGTATCCACTGGAGTACTTGTGTGGGACACACTAAAAAGTTTGTTCTTGTGTCCCACACTAGTGCTCCTGAGTCCAGATGTGTAAACAGCTGCTGAGTGTCCTTACATTACACTGAATCAAGCTTGCATTTGATTCTAGTTACAAACACATCTACGCAGCAATGTACCAAACTTAATTTTATACAAATAGGCATGATCAAATGTATTTAACCTGTATCTGCCCAAAACATAGTATTTAATGAGCGAACAATGTTTCCTATGACCGATTACTGTGCCCACCAACATGAAAGTCTCCATTTTAAACTGTACAACAGTAAAGAAAAGCACATGGAGCAGCATGCAAGTAATAATAATGATAGGACCACACAACAAGTACTTACTTTTTAGAAGCACTCTCTTTATTATTCTATACTGATCCTGCTCCCTCAGTTTCAGGTCTGACCAGCATTTCCTTAATTGCTCCTTGGAGCATCATACCCCAAAATTCTGCCGCAGACTCTTCACAACTAGTCATGATCTTGGCCTTTCTCAAATTAGGGTTGGTGTATGGTCCATGCTTCCCATCATAGTCGTTCCTCCTCAAGATGTCCACCATCTCTATAAAGACCATATTGGAGGCCTTAAATCTTCTCCTTCGGGATCGTGTGTTTTCAGGCCTTGGGCTTTCCTCCTCCTCATTAGTGGAATTACCACACACCTGCTCTTTATCCGCCATGTTGCTCTTACTGTGATCCGAAGAGAGAAGGGGCGGGGAATATTCTAGATAGAACAAAAACATATTTGGGGGGCACACCCTACAATGTGTTTAAATTCAAGATGGTGCTGCTATAAGACCTACAAACAGTACAAAATATTTTACAGCGCACACATACAAGAATGACGTTTCCTGCAAGGCTAGTTAAAATCACCTGAACATATTCAAAAAATATGGGGGTTTGGTCACACTATATGGTCATATAGTGCTAAGCCCACTTACTGCGACAAAGTACCCCGAATTAGTGGGTCCTACACTAGTAATAGATGGAAGATCCTTTGTCCCAACCATGGGAGCTGAACTCCTCTATGTGGGAGAACTGAAGGGGATACATCCTATGCACTGGTGGCCATTAAATAAGAGGTAATGAGGAGGGGTGCTCCAGCCCCAAAAACCTAGTCAAGGTCTATTACAATATACAAAAACATATTTGGGGGGCACACCCTACAATGTGTTTAAATGTATCCCCTTCAGTTCTCCCACATAGAAGAGTTCAGCTCCCATGGTTGAGGCAAAGGATCTTCAATTCTATTACTAGTGTAGGACCCACTAATTTGGGGTACTTTGTCGCAGTAAGTGGGCTTAGCACTATATGACCATATAGTGTGACCAAAACCCCGTATTTTTTGAATATGTCCCCCCCAAGATACTGCGGTTTCTGAACGACCAGACTGAAGCCAGGGAATCACTTTCTACCCTTCCCTGCAGCCTTCCCTCCACCCTTCCCCCAACCCCAGCAGAGGATGACGAGGAACAACCTGGGCCTTCCATCTTGGAAGAAGTGGATGCGCCCAGCTGGAGCCAGGTATATTATTTTACTACATATTTATTGTCCTAATATTAATGATGTTAACTAGATGTTATAATTGATAACTAATGAATGATTTAAAACCAAGTAATTTACAGATCAATAGACAGTAGTGACCAAAAATGATTGGGACAAGAAAAAAAAAATGCTGGGGTCAGAATGATAGTCTTTTCTATTTATTAACATTCAATTTGCAAGTCATGAGCTAAAAATTGTGTGTGATTGATGAAGCAAAAACTAAAACTATGTCCTTTTTTATACACAGGGTGAGATCAGCCAGGAGGAGGGTCTGGAAAGTGGCAGCCAGGAGGTTGCCGTGTCCAGTGACAGCCAGGAGGTGGCCGTGCCTAGTTACAGCCAGGGGGTAGGTGGGCCCAGTGTCAGCCAGGAGGTGGCTGGGCCCAGTAGGAGCCTCACCCAATCCCAGGTGCCTCCCCTCTGCCTTCAAACAAAAAGGCCCAGGAAGGGGACGAGGATGGAGGAGGCAGCACTGGGCCTCATTAGGGAAGCAACTGATGTCCTCAGAAGCCAACCCGATGCTGAAGAGGCCTATGGCTGCTATCTAGCCACAAGATTGTTGAAATTGGAGAAGGGACAATGCTTCCTCTGTGAGGGAATTATTGTTGAGGCACTTCAGAAGGGGTTGAGGGGCCAGCTGACAGAGAACAGCCACATATATGATCTCACCCATCCTCCTCCTCCTGCCACAAGTCCACCACCAGAGCCACAGCCTCCAAGGAAGGCTGCAGGGAAGCGTGGAGGGAAGGCTGCAGGGAAGAGAAGAAAGTGATGGCCTGGGTTCAGTCTGGTCTGACAGAAGACGCAGGCTGGTGTAGTACCACAGCCTGGGTACATATATGTCATCTGCTGCTGGTCTTGATCTTTGGGAGTCCTGGACCAGATTGGGCTCAAAATGATATGGACTCCTCAAGATAACAATTTTTTTTTACAAAGACTTGATGTGTGCCCTGGGGTCAAAAGGCTTCGCAAATTACAAAAGTTTCTCCAGCGTTGCCTTCCTCTTTATTTTGTTACCAAGAATAAATGGATGTTTTATTTCCTGAAAATACTTGCCTATGTGTTTTTTATAAAAATAGGACAGATTGTTTGTGAGTATGCAGGTACATTTCAAAAATACAATGTCAAATTAACAAGGGACACCAACTAGCCTCCTTGAGGTTACAAAATACAAGATAATAATGTTATTTTGGTAACTTTGGTAACACACCAAAAATATATATATATATATTATGGAGATCACTAAAAACAAATTTTGCAATAATCCAAAAAAAGGAGATCTTGATGAAATAAAAAATTCTAAAAAAAGATGACTATAAAAAATATTTCAAAACATTATTCTGGAGATCTGGCTTTAAAATAATAAAAGATTCTTCATGAGATCAAGAGAAATAATAAAGAAAGAGGCTTGTGAGAACTCTGTGTGAATATCAGCAGCAAAACAACTTAATTCTTCCAGCATTATAAAGCACAAAAGAATGAGCTGCATTAAAAGATCACAGAATTTGCAGCATGAGGAATGTGCTATCTCCATTAGGAACGCTAGTTTTATCAGACCGACCGCTTCCGTCTCGTACTTGCTTCAGAGCATGCGTTGTTTTAGGTATGTTGGAACAGCATACAGACGAGTGGTTTTACCGATAGTAATTAGTTCCGTCTGAAAAATTTTAAACATGTTCTCTATCTAAGTCCATCTGAATTTCCGACAGGAAAAGTCTGATGGGGCATACACGCAATCGGAATATACGATGAAAAGCTCCCATTGGACTCTTTCTGTCGGAAATTCCGCTTGTGTGTACGCGGCATTAGTCTCAGAGGAGTTAGAGAGCCCAGAGTGTCAGGAGAACCCTTATCTAGAGGCCATGAGTGGGCATGTGCAGCTCTTTTCTGTAATTAAGGCTGGCTGAGCCAGAAGAGCCAGAGATGTGGGAGATACAGTCAGAGGTACTGGTAAGAAAAGCAGTATTGCTGCTAAAGAGAGCCAAGTGGCTTAGCATTTTTTCACTGCCTGTTTGCTGACAATGCTTTGTGAAGCTGATAACCCAGTGTGGGAGAAATACTGACACAATAGACTTTGTTTTCTTTAACCTTGTTTAATAAAAGGGGCTTACAAGCCTTTTAAACACAGTTCGGACTGACATGACTCACTAAAAATGCATCTACCACACTGAGCTTAATCACCACATATCACAACATATTGTTTTTTTTAAGGACAAACAAGGTTTTCTTTTCTTGATAATGTCTTGCAATTTTTTTTTCGCAATCCTAAAGCCCCGTACACACGATCAGAAAATTATACGAAAAATACCGCTTTCGAAGCAATCGTACGATAATCGGATCGTTAGTACAGAGCTTTCGAGAGCCGATCATGACAGTTCATCCAATATTATCTGATCGGAAATGTTTTTTGTACAATGCCAGATTGTACGATTTTCGTTTATACAGTACAGCTGTCGTTCGAAAATAACTTTAGTAAACTATTCAGATTTGAACTGAGATTAGCATGCAAAAAAAAAAAAAAAAGGACAATCGTTCGTTCAATAATCTCATTGTGTGTACTGGACATTACACAAAAAATTGCCACTGGTTCATTGGCGTGATGAGTGGGTGATTACCCGTCTGATCAAAAAAAAATTGCACATCTTGATGACAGTGGTGAGATAGTGAGACGACCATCATCACAATGTGTTAAGCTGCGTATACACGTTGAGTTACTTTTTATTCTTCCAGCACGTTGAACGAAAAGAAACTCACAGATCCCAAGTGATGTTGATGTGCGGATCTCTCCCACTGTTTCTGTATTCTGACAGCAGGGATTCCTCCCATCAAAACACACTGATCAGCACTGCAGCCAGCTGATTGAATACTAGCTTTTCAGTGTGACCGTTTGACAGAAGTAGACAGCGGTACACACAGACTGAAATTCGTGTGGTTCCTGGTGAACCAGCTGAACTTTGGTATGTGTGTACCCTTCTTTACTTTCAACGGGTGCGTTGGTGAAGTGCTATACTAACTAGTAAGTGAACAATAGCTCAAAGTTCAGAGCTTAAGCTAGCCATAGATGGATTTATATTTGGTCCATTTAGCAGGGACGGGCCAAATTTAACCACTTAAGCCCTGGACCATTTGGCTGGCCAAAGACCAGAGCACTTTTTGCGATTCGTCACTGCTTCGCTTTAACTGACAATTGCGCGGTCGTGTGACGTGGCTCCCAAACAAAATTGGCGTCATTTTTTTCCCACAAATAGAGCTTTCTTTTGCTGGTATTTGATCACCCCTGCGGTTTTTATTTTTTGCGCTATAAACAAAAAAAAGCGACAATTTTGAAAAAAAACGCATTATTTTTTACTTTTTTGCTATAATAAATATCCCCCAAAAATATATAAAAATAAATTTTTTTCCTCAGTTTAGGCCGACACGTATTCTTCTACATATTTTTGGTAAAAAAAAATCACAATAAGCATTTATTGATTGGTTTGCGCAAAAGTTTTTTTACTAGTAATGGCGGCGATCAGCGATTTTTATCGTGACTGCAACATTATGGCAGACAGATCAGACACTTTTGGCACGATTTTGGGACCATTCACATTTATACAGCTATCAGTGCAATTAAAAATGCACTGATTACTGTGTAAATGTGACTGGCAGTGAAGGGGTTAATCACTAGGTGGCGCTGTAGGGGTTAAATTTGTCCTAGGAAGTGATTCTAACTGTGGGGGGGAGGGGCTATGTGTGACACAACACCGATCACGGCTCCTGATTACAGGGAGCTGGGATCAATGTCAGTGCTATTAGGCAGAACGGGGAAATGCTTGTTTACATTAGCATGTCCCTGTTCTTCCTCACCGTGAGATGATCGCGGGTATCCCCGCGGACATTGAGTCTACCGGACCCGCGATCACGCTCACGGAGCTCCCAGCGGGCACGCGCATGCCCGCAAGCCGCCTCTTAAAGGGCAACCTACAGGTGGGGTAATCTGCCTGTACGTGCCCTTCTGCGCAGTATATCTGCGTGAGGCGGTAGGGAAGCGGTTAAATCCATGTGTGGGCATCCGTGTTGGACAGAAGTCATTCATTAACTCGAATTTTGTTGAACAGAAACTTTTGTTGCTCAATGACTGCAGCCTGTCTTCTACAGCAATGGATCAGTGTATTCTGACAGTCCCGCTTTCAGAATACAATGTCTTTGCTTGTGTGGATGAAGGAACCTATTCTTTTTTGACTTTTTCCTACAGCCTGCTGGCTGAACGAAAAAAAAAAAAACAACCCATCTTTGATCAGCTTTAGAGGCAGCTCTCTGTCAACCAGAGTGTCCCGGACTGATAAAAAAACAATATATAAAGGATGGGATCACAACTCCCCCTTGATCAGGGCTTGAGTGCTGACAATGGCTGGGGTGTACTGGACAGAAATATTAGAGTAATTTCTGGACAATGGCCTAAGTCATAAGACATCTGAGCCATTTTCTTCCAAGGACATACCTATACGTTCATGTATATTTCTAAGATGTTGTAACTGTCCTTTTATGACTTTTTGTCCAAAGCAGTTGTGCACATGTTTTGTATCACTTATTTACTTTCTCAATAAAATAAAAAAACATTTTAAAAAAGAAATAAAGAGACATCTAAATCATTGCTGGAACCAAAGCAGAAAAAGAAAAATCTATATGACCATAGAGTTATCTTATTGTGTTCATATGTAGATAACAAAGAACAGCAAGACAATAAGCAGGCACTAGCACGGTTGTTGCTGTCACCTTTGCCAGTGACAGCGCAATGTCAAAGAGATACACATTTAGTAGTGTTTAGCTTGGCATTCCATAAATGAAAGTCAAGGTTGTTTGGTATCTACAAGCCTCATGTATCAGGCTGTGTTCACACTAATGCAAATTGGATGAGGATTTTCTGCATCCAATTCACATGTCAGGAGACTGTGACTCAAATACAGCTCCGGGATGGCTGTGAGTCCTGTGCATCTTCTGGTTCATTTCAGGTCCGAATATAGCCAAAAATTTGAAATGGAGAACAGGGAAGCACTGGACCCCTGCTGCGATTTGTCCAATGCTATTAAATATATACATACTTTCAAGGCAGGTTTAATTCTGCTTGCTGAAAATAAGTAACATCAGTTCTTAGTAAGAACACTCATGCACCAGACAAGGGCAAAAAAGCAGATGAGTCAACTAGTCCAGTAAGCCCACCAGATGATCCTACTTCTGCTGCCTGGGTCCCAAGCCAGTAAAGCTGCAATTGCACAAATTTGTAAAGAAAAAAAGAAAAGTGCAGGAAAACGCTCCTCTTTTACCCTATGTCTTAATGTTACTACATGACAAGAAAACAGGGGATTTTTTTTTCATACCTCCGTAATGGCATTACTTAGATTACAGCACCTAAGAAGTGCCAAATGTTTAACATGCTTTATATTGAAGATGTAAAAAATATATATAGAAAATGTAAAAAAATAAATGTCTTGTCTTGAGACTTTTTTATGTATGTATTGTGGAAATAATATATAGACAAGTTCATAAACATATTATTTTTTAAATTGAATATCTTTATTTAGGTATAAGAAGGACAATATTTTAAATCATTTTACAGAGTAGACAGTAGACTTTTTAAGCTGTATGCTGCCTGTCCTCCAAAAAAGAGCTACATCTTCTTTCCTGTTTACAGTTGTGCATACTCAGTCAAATAGGACATAAACAAAGAGTATACTGCCTGATTTATATGAATGGACTAGTGCTTGTGCACAAACATGTACATAAACATACACACATACATAAATAGGTACATATAATAATGGATGGGGCTGGAGAGATAAGTGACCCAAAGTAACTAATTGGAATTTAGTTTACATCCACATAGAACGGTTTGAAGAATGAAAGATGAAAGTTGGTTAGTAGCTGTGGGTTAAAGCACCTTGCATATTGCTCTGTTCCTTTTTACATGGTTCCATGCTTACTTACAGTAAATCACACAACTGTATCCAGAACACAGAGAGAAGTACTAATTGATCATATAATTTTCATTAAAGTTTAACCTGTGTGGATTTTTTTTTTTAGCCCTACTATGAATGGTAGCCCCCCAAAAGCTAACCACCCTCTTTTTTTTCTGACTGTGGTCCTGTCCCTTCCATCCCATGCAGTGTGAAATTACCATGTTTAAGAGTGTTCCTAACTGTGCAAAAGTTACATTTTGCAACGTATTAAATACATTTTGCAATATAAAGAGACACAGCTGTGGTGCAGAAAATAGCAGCAATACGTTAGGCTTGGGCCTTAGAAAAGTAAGCCAGTGATAGAAATACAATAAGAACATGTTAAAGATTGGTTTAGTTTTTTTTTTTGCACAAAAAGAGGTCAAGGACAATTCAAAAAGAAACTCCCCTAACCCTCAGGAGTCATGTAAACCACATTGCAACCTTAAAAATCACCACAGTATAACTTTTTTTTTTCATTTGTCAACAATTTATTTTGCTGAAATGGCAAAATCTCAGTGAAATGTTCACTCAACCCTAAAAAAAGGGATGATAGGAAAAAAACATGTGGGGCCTAAATAGGGATGCAGCTGTGGGATAGAGCTTCTCAGCCACTACATTCCCTACATGCAACACAATGAAACCCCACATCAGAAGTATGTAAAAACAGAAACCACTACAAAATGCTATAGGAGACTACTAGGAGCTAAAACGAGACCATCAACACTGCTAACATGTTACAAGAGTTCACTGGAGACAGTCCAAGATCTGGAGTCTAAGGTGACTTCCAACATTACCTTAGCCCTGATGCATGTACACTCACTAGAAAATCATAGAGTTTATAAATTATGATTGGATGGTTTGGATCATACAGGTTAGAAAGCAAAATAAACATTTGATACTCCTGATTCATTTTTCACTGCTTATTGTAAAAACTCACTTACAATTTCCAATCACTTAGTATTATGACATTAGCCCCTTGTTAATTACTACTTCCTTCACAGCACATTCATTTTTTAATGTAGCAAATTAGGAATCTGTGAACAAGAGGTAAATATAATGCTACTAAGCAAAATTAAATCTCACTTGTGGCTGAAACCGTACATAACATATAAACACATATAACACAATATATACATCAATAAATATTAAATCAATATGAAGAATTAAACAAAAAAATAAATAAATAAAATAAAACAAGCACCATAAAAAAACTGACATTTGAGGTTTCAGAACAAAGGTTCCAACATAATGCATGACAAGTCTGACACTTGGCTCATTTTTACCATTTCAGTTTTTACAGTACATCATATATAACATATAAAAAAAAAACTTTAATTGTATTATTGACCTAAATTATGCCATTATCTTTCAAAGTGTTTTAGATAAGGGGGCATGTAGGGATTATATTAATACAGCATACCCAACAACAGGAAATGCAAAAAAAAAGTAGTGAATACATGATGAACCAAACTAGTGAACAATTTTTGAAAGCAGTGAATCTGACCAGAATTGATGAACCAAAATGGCAAACTACACCTGAAAGCAGTGAGGCTCTATTCACATAGAAATGAACAGCTCTTTACTTGTCCTGGGATTTATTATTTTTTTACTCAACTTTATTTAAAGTGCACTTCATTTGTGACACTGTACAGCATGTGGTCCTGCACGATGCACTGCAATTAAATGCACCATGTACATTTTAGCACAGCTCCTGGCTGTGTTGCGGTGTGAATGGGACACACAGAAAACAATTGTGGTAAAACGCCTGTCACTGCACTATGTGTGAATTCAGCCTGAATCTAAACATAATTGATGAACAAAAGTGGCAAACTAACATTAAAAGCAGTGACTCTAACCAGAAATGATGAACCAAAGCGAAGAACTATCATTGAAAGTTGTAAATCTAGCTATAAATGGTGAACCACAGTAGCAAGTTATCTATAAAAGCAGTAAATCTAACCGTACGTAGGGAGCAGAAGTGTTCAACATGAACAGACAAATAAGAAATTATGTGTTTTATTGCATGCAGTAAATACTTGCCAAACTTTATTTTATTGTAATTAGTTAAATATTTATTTAGTGAAATAATATGCTGGTGGTGCTTGAAATACTTTGGAGAATAAAAGAATAAATCAAAGTTTTTTCCTCTGCTCTCCATGAGGGTTCAACATTTTTCTGCTGCCATAAAAGAGAAAGGGGATTTCTGGTTGATTGCGTTGCATCATATTTTGCTTACTAAATACTTATGAAGTACTAGCATCTACTGTACAGTTTTCTGTTAGTGAATGAATATGAATATATAAACTAAAATATATGTTAGTTAAGCATGACATAAGTGAATTGAAAAAGAACATTGTAGGCAACTACAGTAATTGTATGTTTCTATGTAATCAGTAAACATAAGGTTTATAAAGTGGACTTGTGATTAGGTTGCTTAGGTTAAAGAAAATATGAGATGATTATAGTAAGGATTAAGATGGGTGTAGATTCGCAGAGCAGGCACTACTAACTTGTGATATGATTATATGAAAGGAACAATCCGGAATATCAAGGAACAAACCAGTGTACCCTCTTACAAAGCACCCCGGAGTTTCCAGACACGTAATTACCTCAGTGGGTTTTGTTGCATTACCAGTAAAATGGTTTTAGCTGATCAATGCTAGCATGAGGTGTGCTCTTCAGTGACAGGAAGATGTGGCAAAAGTGACAAAATTTAAGAACCTGCGCTTAAAGTGTTTTACTTACCACCTTGCTATACAAAAGGTTGAAGCTTACTCATTTTTAATGTAATACTTGGTATATTGTAACAAATTCCTGTAACTTTCAACACTGTGAAAGAAACTGTTTGAGTTCCTGAACTTGTAATATGGAAAACAGATCATTTTATTAATTCGATTCTGGAACTGTATAATATAAAGCATAACGTAAATAAAACCATGCAGAAAACAAAGTTGGTATGTTTTATTAAGGCTTTAGTAACATTTATTGAACATTTATAACTTAAATTTTATTTTTGGGAACAGTTAGATCCACTTTAAGGCAGGTCACTTTTGAATGTGTCCTTAGGCCTGCTTCACACCTATGCATTTTTTAGTGCATTTTGAGTTTTGCAGAAACACACTACAGTCCATTTAACATAGTTAAAACACACACAAATGTACAAAAATATAGGCAGCGCTTAAAAACACCTAGATGGTGTAATCCATATATCCATGTATATCACACACATATAATCATGCGATACGTAAAAATCAAATAAAGTGCATAGGTGAAAAAGTCCATAATTTAAATGGTAAAAAGTCTATAGGATAATCCAGAGTGGGGTTAATTTCTGTAAGTAGAAGAACTGTTACCGACACCACCACACGTGAAGAGCCAGGGGAGTACTCACATCCCCCTCTGAATGGAACTCTTACCAGAAAGGATAAAGTAATAAGCAGGAAAATTACACTTGTTAACACACGTTACATCCGATCTCCCAGGATCGACTATATCATAGGGACTCGATCACACACAGATATTCGTATCCGATCATATGAGGAAAACAAAAACACATTCCATAGTGTAATCCTGTTTTGAACGGGATGGAGGCACCTATGTGCCTCATCCAAAGTCTATCAAACTCCCCATTTTTATTACAATATAACAGGGATGGAGGTGGTTGACGCTCTTTGGCAGTGTTTCTCTGCCAATTATATTACAATTTAGTTCTTGTCCCAGGTGGCGAGACATTTTCTCCACTCATGCTCTTTCATTGGCAGTCGTCAGCCTACTGCCAGTTGTTCCGGCGTGGAGCTCAGGTTTTGCAGTCTTTGGCCATTGTTTTTGTCTGTTTCCGGGAGCTGCGATGTGCTCTGTGTGCTCTCCCTCTCCTCCTCGACAATCGTTTGATTGGTGGGGGGGTTGGCGGGCGTCCACAGTGCATCGGCGCCACGCATTGTGGCTCTGTCTGTGATGTCAATATTGGCGCCGCAGCGAGGCCACCTGTTTTGCTCCATCTGCAGACAGCACGGGTCTGACGTTCTGCCATAGGCAACGTATGTTTGGCATACGGTGGCCTGCCCCTGTGCTTGTTAAGTGCGTGACATTGGTGGCGGCCCCTCCCCCCTTGGGGGGTACTTGTTTGGCTCCTTGGCACAATCCCCTCCCTCTCCCACAATTGGCATGCTGCACTGTTCAGAAGCTCCTTCACTTATCTACATTCCCATCCCAGGTACACACCCTTGTGACCTTATGGCTGTGTCTATCTAGCACGTTCCTTTCTTCTTCCCTCATTTCTTCGGTGTGGTCCCCACACCCTCATGGTATCCACTCTAGCAACTTCAGGTGTTACCTACCCCCACCCCTCTGCACTCATGCATGTTTGGTTTGTTCAATCTTTCTATCTCCTACTATTGCACGTGGGTTCAATTTCCCTACCTTTTTTTACCATTGTCATTTTTTACTAATTTCAGATGCACATCTCCTATGCTTTGCACCCCTTTGGACAGGCCCTTGAGATGGGAGGTTTGCGGTTTCTGGGGGGCTTTATGTGTGCGCCCCTTTGGTCATGGGGCGGCCAACTCAGCTCCCAGGATGGACCACTTCTGTGGCCCTATCTCTGCATACACTGTACACTGTCGTTACTTGTGGCACGTAAGCATTTTGGTTGATGTGAGCATCTTGTTTTGCTTTATTCATCCCAATATTACAATCTATTTTTTAACATACTTCACGGTATGTGTTTTTTAGATACTCCACAACATCCGCCCCTGAGGAAGTGTTTTATACACAGAAACACGTTGGGCTTTGAGGATGTTGCTGTGTGTTCTATCATGATATATATCTGGATGCAATATTTATTATTAATAATTTATATCTATTTAATTGCTGCCAATGATATACGAATGTACCTGTTATATAATATTATCATGTGCTGATTATGTTATACATTATGAATTTGATGGTATCTTGTCATGGATTTGTATATAGAATATGGCATTTATCCATTGATCTTTTTTATATGAATTATATAGAATATGGCATTTATCCATTGATTTATTTTATATGAATTATACTATTCTCATGCAATTTTTACCTCTTATTCTAATAAATTGTATTTCATTCATCCACGAGTCAACCATTTCATTCAAAGTCCCAAGTCCCCCGCTGTCAATCCACCATGAATCCATAAGTGGAGTGATGCGGTACTACACACTGCTTCAGGACATTGCTATCCATACATAGAAAGAGATGGAAATGCTAACAACAAGTAAACTAGCGCCAGCGCTTGCACTCAGCGTCAATGCTCATATATCAACATATATGAGTGCGAGCCCTAGCAAGCCCAACTCCTGACAAGCACAACACATATGGAAGTAGATATAAAATGTGTATCAATATAAGATCATTGTTATAATTCCACACAGTATAGTGGTTTATTCACATAAAACCTACTAACAGCTATGGAGCCCCATTTCCAGTGCATTATTCTCCCGGAAAAAATCCGGGACAGATGAATGATCAATATGAACTTATAATAAACCCTATACTCATGTTAAAAACTAAACATTAACAATTGGGGTGGATGGGGTGGATTGGGAGGATGGGGTCAGGACTGTCTCTGTGGAATGAAAGCTACGCACTCGGAGCTCACAGCTCCTTCTACTGGCTCCTTCTACTCCTTCTAGAGGCCAGTGGAAGGAGCTGTGAGCTCCGAGTGCGTAGCCTTTCATTCCACAGAGACAGTCCTGACCCCATCCTCCCGCCCCCTGCTGGTGACATAATTTCCTCTTCCGGATCAAGCTGGTCAGCATGGAGCTGACTACTTCCTGGTTTTCCTGAATGTACAGCTAGCTATTCAGCACAATATCACACCAGAACCTTTCCCAGCTACCCGGATCGTGCGGAGAGCCTGTGGGCGCAGTAGAACCGCCAGGACTACATACTTATGATGAGGATGACTCCCACTTATATCTTGTAAGTGTTTTTAATCTTGTGCAATAAATGGTACTGTTATAATATTACACTTAGAGAGGCACCTCCCCCCCCTTGTTTCTTTTATATGTTTTGCAGAGTTGCTGGACACACTCTGGAGATGGCTGCCTCTTTTTAAATCATCCCCTTACCATGGTTTAACTTTGTTTTTACCTAAAGACTGATTAATCAAATGTACATTATTACAAACTAAGGACATTGCCTCCTGGAGCGCCAGATACCAAATTTACCTTTCTCTGTGTTGAAAAGGTTGAGAAAGGCTGCTTGACATTGTAACTAAAGGCAAAACTTTCTATATAATTTTGAATAGAATAATGGAGGGTTAAAACCTCTGTCAGTTTGTTTTTTACCACCTGTGTCCCATTGGGGAGATTTACCTTTATTTCCTGTCCCATTGCCAAAACAGGAAGTGAGAGGAAATCGCTGCAAATTAAGGGAATCTCATGGGGTCCCCCAGGTCACCAGAACTAGTGTCCCCACTGGAAAATTTCCCCTTTATTACTTTTCTGGGAACAGCCCAAAATTAGGGATTCTCTTTTGATTTCACTTTCAATGATAATGGTAAACAGGACAAATAGAGAGGGTGAATCTCCCTAATGAGGGCACAGACAGCAATAAAACCTATGTGTTCTAAAATCCTTTCCACCCTATCCAAAACTAAAAAAAATGTAAACAACTGAAAGAAAATAGCATACAAAAAAATCACACACATATATATAAATAACCTTCTTCCACCAATAAAAAAAGACAACCTTGTGTGTGATTTTTTTATATTATTTTCATTTAATATTTGACATTTGTAAAGATATTTTGTATTTATTTAATTTAACTTAGTTGTTTTTGATACACCACGTGTGTCCTGTGAAAGCAGCTTCCTTTGACTGGTATTCTAGTCACCTTTTTTTCGTATTAATACAAATGCTACAGGGAATGCACTGACTTAGTGAGTTGGCATATTTCTACAGTTTAAACCTTTTTACCTCTTTACAAGCCCTAAAAACTGACAGGGGTTTTAATTTTTCTCTACTGTATCCATTACACTGGATATTACATGAGATAAAATACTGCATGGTTTCATGAGATAAATACTGCAAACTTTAGCAAAATACCACGTGCAGTATTTTAGAAGCATTTTTTCATAAATGACACACACATTTTTGAAAAAGCGCTGAGTGCCATTTTACCGCATTTCTTAAAGTGCTCGATACCGCTTAATGAATAGAGTTCTTTATGTTAAAAAAAAGTGAAAAAATATTTTTACATTTTTCAATTTTTTTTAAAAATGTCTTAATTTTCCCAAAAATTTGGACAAAAAAATACAACTTCAAAAAACTTGCCATTCTTCTTACTTAATACCTTGGACACTCTACTTTCCAAAAAGGGGTTATTTGGGGGATATTTGTACGGTCCTGGCATTTTCAGGCCTCAAGAAATTATATAGGCCCACAGTACATCAGGATTGATCGATTTCCATATATACTGTATATCTTAGTTTGTGACTCTATAACTTACCTACAGACTAAATAATAAACACGGATTTGGGTTATTTTCACCAAAGAAATGTAGCAGAATATAGTTTGGACTAAATTTATCAAGAAACATTATTTATTTGCAAAATTTTAAAACAGAAAAGAAGAAAAACTTTGTTTGTTTTTTCTAAATTTTCGGTCTTTTTTCATCAAAAAAATAAAAAAACCCATTGGTGATTAAGTACCAACTAAAGAAGGCTCTATTTGTATGAACAAAATCGTAAATATTTAGTTTGGGTACAGTGTTGCATGACCGCGCAATTGTCATTCAAATTGCGACAGTGCTGAAAGCTGAAAAATGGCCTGGGCAGGAAGGGGGTGAAAGTGGCCAGTGGTTAAGATAAAAAAGTAGTAATGTATGTATGTATATATATATATATATATATTAATGTATATGTGTATTGAAGCGTCCCACACTCCGCTTGAGTGCTTTCGTCATATACCACTTCCTCCCAGTCTGAATATAGATATCAGATATTCCAACCGTTGACAACCAATAACTAGGCATTACTCGTTTTGGCTGCTCAGCATAAACTGTTTATTTGAACACAGGCACACAGAGATTTTCCAATCAGCAGGGAGAGCTGTTATAGAAATTCCCCCCTCCCTCCTCACATCAAATACACATGCCCATCCCATAATACTTTAAGGCAGACAGACTCAATAGAACAATGGGATACAGCCACATCTAACAAACACATAGCAACCCCCACCCCACCGCAAACCATCTAGCAGTTGTCTCTGATGAATGGTGGACTTTATCTTCATATATATTCTTGAGGTCAGACTGGGGTTCTCGGTCACCTTGTGCCCCTAAAAGACACAGGGTGAGTTAGACATAGAAGATGGATGGGGAGCTGAAGCAAGGGTTCCCCAACCTCTCCAAGGAATTCTGGGTTCCACGGGCCAAATTGACTCCCGTCACAATATGAATATACAGTATCTCACAACAATGAGTACACCCCTCACATTTTGGAAAATATCTTATTATATCTTTTCATGTAACAACACTGAAGAAACTATACTTTGCTACAATGAAAATTAGTGAGTGTACAGCTTGTATAACAGTGTAAATTTGCTGCCCCCTCAAAATAACTCAACACTCAACTGCTGGCAACAAAAGCGAGTACCCCCCTAAGTGAAAATGTCCAAGTTGGGCCCAATTAGACCTTTTCCCTCCCGGTGTCATGTAACTCATTAGTGTTACAAGGTCTCAGGTGTGAATGGAGAGAAGGTGTGTTCAATTTGATGTTATCGCTCTCACTCTCTCATACTGGTCACTGGAAGTTCAACATGGCACCTCATGGCAAAGAACTCTCTGAGGATCTGAAAAAAAAGAATTTTTGCTCCACATAAAGATGGCCTAGGCGATATTGCCAAGACCCTGAAACTGAGCTGCAGCACAGTGACCAAGACCATACAGCGTTTTAACAGGACAGGTTCCACTCAGAGCAGGCCTCGACCAAAGAAGTTTAGTGCACATGCTCAGCATCATATCCAGAGGTTGTCTTTTGGAAATAGAGTGCTACCAGCATTGAGGTTGAAGGAGTGAGGGGTCAGCCTGTCAGCCTGTCAGTGCTTAGACCATACGCCATACACTGCATCAAATTGGTCTGCATGGGGGCGTGGCCTGAAGCTGCATGCGATGAAACATGTCTGAGCTGAGCTCCGCCGGCAGTATCCTTTCTGTTTGATCCTGATCCCGTTTACTTGAGCTACCCACCCAGTAATCTGCCTCCGGAGTCCCAGAATCCCGGTATACTGTGGAGACATGTCCCCACCATGCAGAACGGCTGACACTGCAGATAAACTAGAGAAATTCCGCCACCAGGACGGACAGTCTCAGGCCAAAGGTTGGCGGCTCCTCGCCTGCTTCTCGTGCTGCTGACAAGACCGAGATCTTAAAAGCGATCGCTATTTGCCAAACTTCTCTTACCACCAGAATAGAGGAAGTGAAGGTGGATATATCTCTACTCCGCCAAGATATGCAGCAATTGCGAGAAAGAGTCTGGGAATCGGAGCATCGCTTGGGCCATGTGGAGTCCTCTGGCCAGGCAAACCGCCTCATATCTCGACTCAGCAGAAGCAGGACAAACTTGAGAACCGCATGCGGCGGAACAACCTGCGCTTCATAGGCCTTCCTGAAGGCACAGAAGGCAATAACCCTGCTACATTTCTCGAGGAGCTGCTTATTGCATCCTATGCGTGCGAGGCCTGCCAAGAAACCACCTCAGGGAGCACCGCCGGTCTTCGTTGCAAAATTTCCTAATTATAAAGACCGCAACGCTATTCCCCGCCTAGCCAGAGAGAAGGGTAACATACCCCTACATAACCATCAGGTCATGGCATTTCCAGATTTCTCGGCGGAGGTCCAGAAGCAACACAGCCAGTTTACAAACATCAAGAGATGCCTGTGAGTCCACCACTTGAAGTACGCAATATTGTTCCCTGATCACCTCTGTGTAGTTGGTGAAGATCGTGTCCATTTCTCGGAGCCTGAGGCTGCTGTTGCCTGGCTAGATCGGCTGAACCCTTCTTGAGCTGTGAGTACTGTGTGGGCCCCTGTTTGGATACTGTCTCCCCTACATTGAAAGATTCTGCCCACCATCCTACTTTGAGTATTACTTTGGCTATAGGTTTTGCAGAGGGCTGTGCACTCATGTTATGATCATTTAATCCAGCACATGTTCAGTTATCTTGCATGGTTAGTGCACCCCTCTCTTTATTGCCACTGGGCAGTCTAACACCCGGGATACAAACCCTGCCAACTATGGAACTACATCGTGCCATATTGCCGCCTGCAGACTCGGACTAGCTTTGTGGTAAATTTTTCCATCTCCACTTTTGACCACAGACGGTGTACCGCCGGAGTCCTGCTGCGTGCAGTACTACTCAGAGGATTTTTCGCCCCCCTGGAGGCTAAGTTGAAAGAAATAACCCCTTTTTTTTATTTTTTATTTTTTCTATCTCAAGTCTGCTGCCCCAGATGGTGGCCTGTCCGTTTTGGGCACCACACTGGTGTTTACTATGGTTTTGTACTATTTTGGGTTTTATTCTTGGAACTAATGCTTGCACAAGTTGGGGAATTTATGGAGCTGGGAGGGTTAAGTTGTTCTTATTATCTTTTCTGGTGATTGATTTCTATGTTTACTCCATATGTCTGACCATAAGTATGTTGCTATCCATTTACGTGCTGATTGTATGCTATACTTCTATATGTACTTCATCACAACTGTTTTATATCAGGGTTTCCAGTATCTCTAGGCAGGGCCAGATTAAGAACATCATGGGCCTGGTGCTGAGGATTTTGGTGGGGCTTTTTATTAAAATAAATAAGGGAAGGAGTAAGAGGGAGAGATAGAGATGGGGATGAGAGAGAGAGAGGATGCACATGAGCATGTGTGGGAGTGACAGCAACGTAGCCTGGCCAAGGCAAGTGACCGAAGGCACAGAACCCAGAAGGAAGACTGGGTGAAGATGGAAGCGCTCTGGGACCCGCCAGGTTGATTGCAGCGCTGGAGGGCTCAGTCTGAGAGATAATTGTACCCAAATGTGCTAATATGCTGTGCATACTAGTACATTATGGCATAACCTACCTCAGGACCTCTAAAAAGTAGTAATGTTAGCAAAGTTTACTACCGCTTTAATATCACAGGATCCCAGGAGCCTCTCATGGGGCCCCCTACTGACCCGGTGACCATTGGGCTGTGCCCAAGTGCATAGTTGACAACATTTAAAAAATATTTTCAGGGACACTTTTTTTACAAGTGGTATATTTAGAGTAGCAGACATCCCCTATGTACTGAGAAGATTTCCCCTTAGTTGAACTAACAAAAGTGTGCCCATTCTAGAGTTGGTAACATTAAGGATATTGAATATAATTTTAAAGAACTGTTTTTGTGGGTAAGAGGCATAGGGGAGGAGTATGGATGGTATCAAAGTGGGAAGTATGCGCAGGTGAGGGAGAGGAATGTGAAGGGTATAACAGTGAGCCCTATGTACAGGAGAGGAGTGTGGAGGGTATGACAGTGGGCAGTATGTACAGGAGAGGAGTATGGAGGGTTGACAGTGGGCAGTATGTACAGGAGAGGAGTGTGGAGGGTATGATAGGGGCAGTATGTACAGGAGAGGAGTGTGAAAAGGTATTATGGGGGCAGTATGTATAGGAGAGGAATGTGGAGAGAAAGACAGTTGGCAGTATGTACAGGAGAGGAGTGTGGAGGGTTTGACAGGGAGCAGTATGTACAGGAGAGAAGTGTGGATGGTATGAGAGTGAGCAGTATGTATAGGAGAGGAGTGTGGATGGTATGACAGTAAGCAGCATGTATAGGAGAGGAGTTAGCAGTATAGTCAGTGTTTATCTGGTGCTCCAGATGGAGTAATCCTGTGGCTGTAATAGCTGGATGGTGATGTATCCATAGAAAGGGGTATTAAGGGTTAAAAAGGAAGGCAGCCATCCTTCAGAGTGTGTCCAGAACTCTGCAAGACATGTAAGGAAAAAACAGGGAGGGGGAGGCGCCGACCTGAGTGTAGTATTAAAAGGATGACTTTAATAGGATAAGATTAAAAACACTTACAAGATGATAGAAGATGCATGCTCGTCAAAGAAAAGTGCAGTCCTGGCATTCCACATGGCTCTGTGGGTTTAGCAGAAAATACAAAACGAAACTGACAGCTCAGCCGCAGGGAAGCTAGCCCGCTTCTTTACAAAAAGATTATCTACATTAATAGAGGATGCCCGGGCAAGTATAACAAAATTTGGGATAGATGGTTACAATCCTCTTTAAGCTGTATCTCTTAGTTTGTATAGTACCCCATTCTATCGGCATCATCTAATCTCCTCCCCATTATCTATATGTCTTTATATGCAACGTATGGTTATCACTGAATATGGAAATAATTGACACCAGTGGTTTTTTTTTGTTTTTTGTTTTTTTCTCCCCTTGTGTTTGTTTATTGGGTTATATTTTTATTATATACATTGCATTGTACAGTTGTCCTGTATAAACGCTTTGCATTAAAAAAAAATAACAAAAAAAATTTGATCTGCGTGGCTGTTGTCCCAGAAGGAAGCCTCTTCTAAAGATGATGCGCAAGAAAGCCTGCAAACAGTTTGCTGAAGACAAGCAGTCTAGGGACATGGATTACTGGAACCATGTCATGTGGTCTGATGAGACCAAGATAAACTTATTTGGTTCAGATGGTGTCAAGCGTGTGTTGCAGCAACCAGGTGAGAAGTACAAAGACAAGCTTGTCTTGCCTACAGTCAAGCATGGTGGTGGGAGTGTCATGGTCTGGGGCTGCATGAGTGTTGCCGGAACTGAGGAGCTACAGTTCATTGAGGGAATCATGAATGCCAACATGTACTGTGACATACTGAAGCAGAGCATGATCCCCTCTCTTCGGAGACTGGGCCGCAGGGCAGTATTCCAACATGATAACGACCCCATACACACCTCCAAGACGATAACTGCCTTGCTAAAGAAGCTGAGGGTAAAGGTGATGGACTGGCAAAGCATGTCTCCAGACCTAAACCCTATTAAGCATCTGTGGGGCATCCTCAACAGGAAGGTGGAGGAGCGCAAGGTCTCCAACATCCACCAGCTCCATGATGTCGTCATGGAGGAGTGGAAGAGGACTCCAGTGGCAACCAGTGAAGCTCTGGTGAACTCCATGCCCAATAGGGTTAAGGCAGTGCTGTAAGATAATGGTGGCCACACAAAATATTGACACTTTGGGCCCAATTTGGACATTTTCACTTAGGGGTGTACTCAATTTTGTTGCCAGCAGTTTAGACAAGGTTAGACATAATGGCAGCAAATGTAGACTGTTATATAAGCTGTACACTCACTACTTTACATTGTAGCAAAGTGTCATTTCTTCAGTGTTGTCACATGAAAAGATATAATAAAATATTTACTAAAATGTGAGGGGTATACTCACTTTTGTGAGATACTGTATATACAGTATATAAAACACTGTTATTTGTCTTGAAAGTCATCTTGTGATTTTAGTGGAAATCCAGCCTTTCATATGATTTTAAAAGATCTGGTGCATTTAAAAAAAAACAAGAACATTAGAAAATTGGAAAGAATGGACTTTAAAGGCATACTTTAAAAAGGTTTACAGTTTGTATTAATGAAAAATATTAAAGACGTAGACAAATTAAAAAAAAAACATATAAGTCTGTGAATGTGACTAAAACATGTCTCAATGGCCATACAGCGGCCTAGAGTCCAGCTGGACTCAATAGACTATGCTAATAAGCAAAGAGAAATCCTGAATATGAGATAACGTATGAAATAAACTGAATAGGTACAATCCTACAATAATTTATCAGGGGTTAACAAAGCTAATTCAGGAAATATCGATTCTGCTTTTCAAAGGTTCAAAAGATGTGCTCGACTAGTTTCACGCTCAAATATCGCTTCTTCTGGAGCTAGATAGACCTAGTGAAGATGCAAAAAAATAGAATAACTAAATTGTATAATTATACAGGCAAAAAAGATTTATACCTTACTATTACATATGTGTAATGAGACACATGTGTACTGTATATACACAAAAAACAAAACACTATTACATTTAAAGGCATAAATATAACAATTGGTTTAATTACAAAATTATCACACACATTTTATGTCATTGAAGCAGGACAAACAACTGGACTCAATGCCATGAGGGCTTGGTTACACATGCCAGTCAAATTTGAGCTGGGGAGAATTGTGTGTGTGTGTGTGTGTGAAGGTGGCTAGGTGTGCAACACAATTCCCCTTTTAAAGTCTCTTTGGATGCAGCTGACAACTAGTAATAAAATGAGAATTATATTTATGCTAATGAATCTCTTGAAAAAGAGGTTGGTAGTTCAGTGTGCTGCATCAGTGTTCACATTAGGGAACAGTGAACTGTACAGATCATACTGAGAGTGACATACTTCTTATAGTGAGGGGGATAAACTTGGGTAATGCACTATAAGCATTTAGTATATAATAACATTCAGTTATCCAGTAATAGGAACCATCTAGCTGTTTTAAAAAATTAAAACATACTGTAAGGGAGGAGAGCGTCCATTTAATGTGACTTTGAAGGGGACATGGAAAACACATTAGTCCTTTAAATTACATGCTTGGGAGATGCCATTATGCTGTACTTCGTGTTATAGAACAGTACGATTTTCACAGATAGTACGATTTTCACAGATAGTTACACTGTATTCTGGCCTCACATATGTTGGATCTGTAATTGATGTTTTAACTTTCACATTAACCAATTGCTGACCACCCTATAGCAGTTTTACTGCTACAGGGCGGCAGCTCTGCGCAGGATCATGTAAATATATGCGATGCTGCACTTCCGCGTGCAGGTGGCGCACGCACTGGTGGCGGGCACTTTTGCTGTGATAATTTACAGCAGAAGCCAATCTGCAGGTGCCGGGCACTTGATGTCCTCCGGCACCTGCTGATCATCGGTAAATCACACAGAACCGGCATCTGCCTATGCAAACAAAAAAGACCCCTGTTCTGACAGGGGGGATGGGATGGATTCTGTGTTCCCTAGTAAAAGCAGCACATACAGTACACAAAAACACTGGCTAGGTACACAGTTAACCCTTTGATCGCCCTAGATGTTTAACCACTTCCCAGCCAGTGTCATCAGTACAGTGACAGTGCATATGTTTAGCACTGATCACTGTATTAGTGTCACTGATTCCCAAAAAGTGTCACAAGTGTCAGTTAGTGTCGCTGATCGCCGCCATTACTAGTATAAAAATAAATAAATAAATAAAAATTCCATAAATATATTTCCTAGGTTATAGATGCGTAAACTAATCAATATACGCTTATTGGGGTTTGTTTTTACCAAAAAATGTAGCAGAATACATATTGGCCTAAATTTATGAAAATATTTGATTTTTTTTTTTAAATCTATTTGATGTGTTTTATAGCAGAAAGTAAAAAAATTTTTTTTTGTTTTTTTTTTTTTTCAAAATTTTAGTTTTTTTTTCTTTATAGCACAAAAAACCAAAAATGCAGTGGTGATCAAATACCACGAAAAGAAAGCTCTATTTGGCAGGATGGGTCACCCACCAACGAGCTTCTCTGCTGCCACTTACAGTAATGTCATCTATTTCTTGCCACATGGAACTTCCTGTGTTCCTATATTTACTTTATTTCAGTTTTTGTCTTTTTGATGCATATTCCATTGTCTTATGGGCACGCAACATGACCGTTGTACCAACTGTGCATACGTTCTACCATTCAGTGAGATGGGTTACATACATACATATATATATATATATATAGTTACATAGTGTGTAAGGTTGAATAAAGACAATAGTCCATCCAGTTCAACCTGTGTAGGTGCTTGTGTGTCAGTATCTGTAATTATTTCCCACATTCCTGTATGTTGTACTCTTTTGCCCCGTACACACGGTCGGACATTGATCGGACATTCCGACAACAAAATCCTAGGAATTTTTCTGACGGATGTTGGCTCAAACTTGTCTTGCATACACACGGTCACACAAAGTTGTCGGAAAATCCGATCGTTCTGAACGCGGTGACGTAAAACGCGTACGTCGGGACTATAAACGGGGCAGTAGCCAATAGCTTTCATCTCTTTATTTATTCTGAGCATGCGTGGCACTTTGTGCGTCGGATTTGTGTACACACGATCGGAAATTCCGACAACGGATTTTGTTGTCGGAAAATTTTATAGCCTGCTCTCAAACTTTGTGTGTCGGAAAATCCAATGGAAAATGTGTGATGGAGCCCACACACGATTGGAATTTCCGAAATAAGGTCCTATCACACATTTTCCGTCGGAAAATCCGACCGTGTGTACGGGGCATTAAGATGCACATCCAAGAGTCTCTTAAAAATATCCATACTCCCCGCTGACACCACCAATTGTGGAAGAGAGTCCCACAGTTAAGGTAAACCGTTTCTCCTCCAATCTCTGTTGTTTTTTGCTTTAGTTTTTGTTTCTATTCTTGCTTTGATATATAACGTTAGTGTAATGCCACTCTTCCCCACCTATTTTTCTTCCCCCCTCTCTAAGATGTTTAGGCCCAGCAGAGAGATTCTTAATTTATCCTCTGTGTGATACATTGTATATAGCTGTCATCAAATAGGGAATGGATTGCCCCAGGGGGCTCCTCTTTCAGCTGGACTGTTCTGGATGCGACCCCTCCTCTATATGGCTGAGTTTGTTGTCCTCCCCCTTTCTCTCCCCCTATTTTTATAAAAAAAATTTAATTTATGTTATATTTTTTCCTTTTTGTATTTTTGTATAAGAATAGAAAATAACTGTATTGCATTTTCCAGCATTAATACGATCCCCTGAGGAAGCCTGTTGGTCAAATGCGTAGTGATCCTTCCAGTGATTACCAACTGATTCCTGTATTGGGACCTGTAGATGAAAGACCTATACATAAGTATATGGGGCTGATGCACACAGGTCTCGGTTTATGCAGAAATTAACCTTGTACAAAGATGGAAAATGCAATATCTAGAGTCAAAAACATTTTGTATATGCTTTTATGAAATACATTGTAACTGACTATTATTGTTAATACACTTTTGTACATTTTCTAACTTTTGAGATGTTCATGTCTTTGACTTTGGGGTTATGGATGGCAGCCCTTAAAGTCCCATACCTTTTCCACTTTTTCCTTTAAGTACCTTAAGAATTAAGCCCAATGTGTGTGAAACATGTCAGAGGGGTGTGACTGATGGGCTGATATTTCGAGCTGAAGCCAGTTTTTCATTCATTGGAGTTGAATATAGTGTGCTGCAGTACCTGCATGCTATGTTATATTTTGGAGCGAGATGTGCTCTATTTCTGTCAGCACCTGAATACAAAGTACAAACCTGGGAGACTGACACTGCAGGCTTGGAGTGGCGCTAATCTGTTATGGTATTAGAGAGACTAGGCAGGTTTTATCTTGAAATATGCATTACAGTGTATTATCTAAGAGATAAAATCACAAATATTGTGATCAGTGGGTTGAACAAAAAAATGTGACTCGATTCCACAACACTCAATATGGATGTGGCTGAGCCTTTGTATTCTGAGCTGGCAGCACTGATTGAATGGGGAAAATCCAACAGACGGCTTGTACAGAAGTTTATTGGTAGATCAACTTCTGTAAAACCAGTCTGCCCATACATGAATTAAAATTTTGATCCATGTATGGCCAGCTTATATAGGCAGCCTATTTAGGCCACAATATGAGACAATAGCCACAGATGTTATTCAGTGGCTGGACAGCATGTAAGCAGCCTGGTTAGGCTGCCATATAGGAGGGAGGGCAAAGGCAGGTTTTATCTTGCAATACAAATTAGAGTATATTATATTAGAGATAAAAAATATATATGTTTTTCAGTGGCTGGAGAGTAGGGATGAGCCGAACACCCCCCGGTTCGGTTCACATCCAGAACATGCGAACAGGCAAAAAATGTGTTCGAACACCCGAACACCGTTAAAGTCTATGAGACACGAACATGAATAATCAAAAGTGCTCATTTTAAAGGCTTATATGCAAGTTATTGTCATAAAAAGTGTTTGGGGACCTGGGTCCTGCCCCAGGAGACATGTATCAATGCAAAAAGAAGTTTTAAAAACGGACGTTTTTTCGGGAGCAGTGATTTTAATAATGCTTAAAGTGAAACAATAAAAATGTGATATTCCTTTAAATTTCATACCTGGGGGGTGTCTATAGTATGCCTGTAAAGGGGCGCATGTTTCCCGTGTTTAGAACAGTCTGACAGCAAAATTACATTTCTAAAGGAAAAAAAGGCATGTAAAACTACTATCGCTAGCGCCGGCTATAATGGATTGTCAGTCCGGCAATACACATAAAAGTTCATTGATAAAAACGGCATGGAATTTCCCCACAGGGCAACACCTAACCAAAATTTTTAAAATTTGAAAATGTAAAAAAAAATGCGTGGGGGTCCTCCTAAATTTCATACCAGGCCCTTCAGGTCTGGTATGGATATTAAGGGGAACCCCGCGCCAAAATTAAAAAAAAAATGGCATGGGGGTCCCCCTCAAAATTCATACCAAACCCTTATCCGAGCACGTAACCTGGCAGGCCGCAGGAAAAGAGGGGGGGACGAGAGAGCGCCCCCCCTTCTGAACCGTACCAGGCCACATGCCCTCAACATTGGGAGGGTGCTTTGGGGTAGCCCCCCAAAGCACCTTGTCCCCATGTTGATGGGGAGAAGGGCCTCATCCCCACAACCCTTGTCTGGTGGTTGTGGGGGTCTGTGGGCGGGGGGCTTATTGGAATCTGGAAGTCCCCTTTAACAAGGGGACCCCCAGATCCCGCCCCACCCCTGTGTGAATTGGTAATGGGGTACAAATGTACCCCTACCATTTCAGAAAAAAAGTGTCAAAAAGGTTAAAAAAGACAAGAGACGGTTTTTGACAAGTCCTTTATTAATTTCTTCTTCTTCCATCTTCTTTCTTCTGGTCTTCCTTCGGTGTTCTTCTTCTTCCTCCATCTTCTTCTTCCTCCATCTTCTTCTTCTCCATCTTCTTCTTCTCCTTCTTCTTCCTCCGCTCTTCTCGTCCCACATCTTCATTCTTCTCCGCTCTGTCCACACGATCCGCCTCAGTGGGAGTCTTCCGCCGTGTGACGCTTCGGTTCTTCTGACACTTCTTATATAACGGCGACCCCTCCTCTGATGCACTGGGACTTCACGGAGACTTCCCTGTGGCTTTCCCTGTGTTGTCAGAGGGGGCGGGGTCACCTGGTTACGTAAACGGGTCTCCCAGACTTTTAAAGGGTGTTCCGCGGTTTTCAAATTTGCCGCGAACACCCCAAATTGTTTGCTGTTCGGTGAACAGCCAATGTTCGAGTCAAACTCATGTTCGACCCGAACATAAAGCCCATCCCTACTGGAGAGTATGTAGGCATGGTTGAGCCGCAATATAAGAGGGAAAGATAAGGCAGATGTTATTTTGGAATAAAAATGATTGTGAGTATATTGTGAGCATATTATCTGACAGACAAAATCACAAAGATTGGCCTCACAAAGCTGCTACAGTATGTAGACAGCTTAGTCAGGCTACAATATAGAAGGAAGGGATAAGGCAAGTTTTATCACAAAATAAAATTATAGAACGTTATCTAAGTGACAAATATTGTTCAGTAGCTGGACTGCATATAAGCAGCTTGGTTAGGCCACAATATATAAGGGAGATACAAGGAAGGTTTTATTTTGCAAAAAATATCAGTGTATTATCTGAGAGACAAAAACTACAAATATTGTCCATGAGCTAAATAGTATGTAAGCATCTTGGTTGGGCTACAATATAAGAGGGAGATATGAGGTAAGTTTTATCCTAAAATAAACTTTAGAATTATTATTTGAGAAACAATAGCCACAAATATTTTTGAGTGCCAAAAAGGACCATATAGGCCCCATAAAGAATGAGGAAGGACATCTGGTTACAAAGGATGGGGAGATGGCAAAGGTATTGCATTTATTCTTCTCCTCAGTCTTCACGAGGGAATCAGGGGGCTTCAATAACCAAAACTGCAGTGTTTACCCTTATGACACATCACAGGAAGCACATCCATGGTTAACAGAGGACAGAATTAAAATTAGACTTGGGAAACTTAACATTAATAAATCACCGGGACCAGATGGCTTGCATCCGAGGGTACTTAGGGAACTCAGTCAAGTAATTGCCAGACCATTGTTCTACTGATTGGAATGGTACCAGGTGATTAGAGAAAAGCCATTGTAGCACCAATATTTAAAAAGGGCCTAAAATACATCCCTGGGAATTACAGACCAGTTAGCCTAACATCAATAGTATGTAAGCTCTTGGAGGGGATGATAAGGGACTATATACAAGATTTTAGTAACGAGAACAGTATTATTAGCAGTAATCAGCATGGATTCATGAAGAATCGTTCTTGCCAAACCAATCTATTAATCTTCTATGAGGAGGTGAGTTGCCATCTAGATAAAGGAAGGCTCGTAGATGTGGTGTATCTGGATTTTGCAAAAGCATTTTACACAGTTTACAGACAAACGTTTACTGTACAAAATAAGGTCCATTGGCATGGACCATAGGGTGAGTACATGGACTGAAAACTGGCTACAAGGGCAAGTTCAGAGGGTGGTGATAAATGGGGAGTACTCGGAATGGTCAGAGGTGGGTAGTGGGGTCCCCCAGGGTTCTGTGCTGGGACCAATCCTATTTATTTTGTTCATAAACGATCTGGAGGATGGGGTAAACAGTTCAATCTCTGTATTTGCAGATGATACTAAGCTAAGCAGGGCAATAACTTCTCCGCAGGATGTAGAAACCTTGCAAAAAGATCTGAACAAATTGGGCAACTACATGGCAAATGAGGTCTAATGTAGAAAAATGTAAAATAATGCTTTTGGGTGGCAAAAATATGAATGCAATCTATACACTGGGGGGGGGGGGACCTCTGTGGAATCTAGGATGGAGAAGGACCCGGGGGTCCTAGTAGATGATAGGCTTAGCAATGGCATGCAATGCCAAGCTGCTGCTAACAAAGCAAACAGAATATTGGCATGCATTAAAGGGATCAACTCCAGGGATAAAACGATAATTCTCCCGCTCTACAAGACTCTAGTCCGGCCACACCTGGAGTATGCTGTCCAGTTCTGGACACCAGTCCTCAGGAAGGATGTACTGGAAATGGAGCACGTACAAAGAAGGGCAACTAAGCTAATAAAGGGTCTGGAGGATATTAGTTATGAGGAAAGGTTGCGAGCACTGAACTTTTTCTCTCTGGCAAAGAGATGCATGAGAGGGGATATGATTTCAATTTATAAATACCGTACTGTGACCCCACAATAGGGATAAAACTTTTTTGCGGAAGGGAGTTTAACAGGACACGTGTCACCTCATTAAAATTTGAAGAAAATAGGTTTAACTTAAACTACGTAGAGGGTTCTTTACTGTAAGAGTGGAGGATGTGGAATTCCCTTTCACAGGCGGTGGTCTCAGCGGGGGGCATCGATAGTTTCAAAAAACTAGATATGCACCTGAACGACCGCAGGGTCATACAGGGATATACAATGTAATACTGACATATAATCACACACATAGGTTGGACTTGATGGACTTGTGTGTTTTTTCAACCTCACCTACTATTTAACTATGTAACTATTTAACTGCAAGACTGCAAACTTCGAGGTTCAAAGCAGGATTTCCCCTGTAGCAAACATTAGAAATTTGGCAGCAGAGGTCCAGCTACAGACACATTAGGTGGCACCTTTACAGTGCCTGGGCACTGGCATAGACTGCAAACTTTGAGACACAAAGCAGGATCTACTTTGCATAATACATTAGTAATTTGTAGAACTATTTGATGACACTTTTACAGTGCTGGAGCACTGAAGTAGATGACAAACTACCGGGCAAACACAAGATTGATCTTGCAGCAAACATCAAACTTTTGACAGCTAAGATCCAGCTGTGTAAAATTATGGGGCACCTTTACAGTGTCACAGCGCTGGAATAGGCCAGAAACTTTGAGACGCAACATAGGATATTCCCTGCAGTAATCCTTACAAATAATGGCAGCTGAAGTACAGCAGTGCAAACATTGTGTGGCACCATTACAGTGCCAGACCACTGCTTGGCAATTGCGCTTTAAAAAAACTTTAAAAAGCAGCACTGAGGCAGCAGCTGCCACTGCTGCTCCTCTTTTAAAGGATCAAGGGCACGTTGGTCATCAGAGGGGATCCTGCCAGGTGGCCTGGCCACCCAGTGTTTAATCTCTTTGATGAATCGAATCCTGGTGTCCTTATGTAAGACCTCATTTGCCACAAACTACCTGCACAAGAGAGCCCCCTATCCACAGTTTCACAGAGAACAACACTGTCCTTTACAAACTCACTCCACTCACATATAACTCGTTGAATCCTGTCCTATGTTCTACTCCTCACCACTAGCACCCCATCTCTCCTCATCATATGCCTTCTCTGTCTCCTGCTTCTTGCCCTGAGACAGCAGCAAGTTCTCCTCTTCTGCTTCACCAAAGGGTCTGGTATGGAATTTGGGGAGGATCCCACGCCATTTTTTTTTACACTATTCCTGCTCTTTTGTTTTATGGAGTCCCACTAAAATCCATACCTTAAGGGCCCCCGTTTAAATTTTGGAAGGGACCCTATGCCTGACAGCTGGGCGGGAAATAGTTACTGGTTATTAGGACACCGGTGGCCGCCTGCTCTGTTGACAAGTGGGAAGCTGTCACATTTAACAGCAGTATTAATACTGCTGCTAAATGTTTCATTTCCTGCTGCAGTCAGAGGTTCAACTCAGCTGCCACACCCTTTTGACTGTTTGCAGAACCTCTGAACAGCCACAATTCATCTTGACTAAAATAAGGCAGTAGCAACGGGAAATGGTGGTGGTGGGGGGCATTATGTAGCCCAGTGGTCATCAACTCTTGTGATTGCAGTATTCTAGTCTGCATCTCCCCAAGGTAATACATAAAACCTTGCCTGTTAGTGGGCCTTGAGGACAGGGTTGATGACCACTGATGTAGCCCACCACACTGCAATCCACAGTAATTTACTGCAGTATAGCACAGTATAGCATCATATAGTAACTAACTCTCCTTGCATAGACTGCCAGCTCTGTCTAAACTACAGAAACACACACTGACAAATGGAGGCTGGAGACACACCCTTTTATAGTGAGGGGCTGGCACATAAAGCCCACATTAATGACCCTTCTAAGTCCGCTAACCTTACTTCAAAGGGTAGGCAGTGCATTATGGTTACAAATAAATCTGCCAGGCTTCACTATTACAGCCTTAAACACACAGAGTTTGTTTGGAACCCATGGTAGTGGTGACCCCAACTTCATCCTTAAGCCCAGGCTGGAATGAAGTACAAGTTCTAGGTTCCCATTTAAAAACAGCTTGGCTATTGATTTGAATTTCTTTTAATTTTGCAACATAAATTTAATTTGGAGTAAATCTTAAACAATATCAGCAATCCGCATTTTCTGTTGCTATCAACCAGTGTGTCAGGAGGCACAGGCCGCCTCCGTCCGCCGGGCTCCAGGGCGCATGCGCGGTGGACTCGCACTACGCCGTACACCCGTTCGCGGCCCGATGGTGCGGCGCGCGCGGGTGCACGGCGGTCCCCGTGTGCGCGCCGTGGCCGTGCGGGTGCCCGGCAGCGCGTCACGCTGATGCGCTCGCCGGAGGGCTACATCTGACGGCTCCAGCACCCAGTCGGGTTGCTGGTTTGTCGTCAGCTGTGCCCTGTTCCCTGTACCTGCTGTTGTCCCTGTTATACTTAGTGACCCTGTGCTGAACCTCTGCCTGATAAACGGACTATACTCTGCCTGCCTGATACCCCTGACCTCTGCCTGAAAAACGGATACTCTGCCTGCCTGATACCCCTGACCTCTGCCTGATAAACGGACTTTGCTCTGCCTGATACCCCGGTTCTGACATCTGCCTGATTAACGGACTCTGCTCTGCCTGATACCCCGGTTCTGACCTCTGCCTGAATTACGGACTCTGCTCTGCCTGAAACCCCGGTTCGGATCTAACCTCTTGTCTTTGCAGTTCCTCAGTACCCACCGGCTACCCGGACCTCCCTCCGGCCCTTCGGAAATCCTGCTACTACCGGAAGCCCGTGCCTCCGCGTGCCCTCAACTCCCTGTATCACTTCCAGGGGTTCAGGTGCGCGTGGTCGTAAGGGCGAGCCGCTCTCTGCATCTTGGCCTCGGTGAGTATAGTCTTGACACAGTGATAAGAGCCCTGTTATAGGCATATCCTTGGCCATATTTTCATTACGAAATCAGACTCAAGTATAAAGATTTCCTCATCCGAGACACACAAGGGACCTAAATAAAAACTATTCTTGATGATGCTGCACAATCATAAACATGACAAAATGATACAATAACAGTAGATTTGCATGATAGGACTACACTAGATACAGTGCTGTGAAAAAGTGTTTGCCCCTTCCTGATTTTACTTTTTTTTCCGTATTTTTTTCGCACTTAAATGATTCAGATCATCAAACTAATTTTATTAGTACACAAAGATACCCCGCGTAAATACAAAATACAGTTATTAAAGGATGGTTTCATTTATTAAGGGAAAAAAGCTGTCCAAACCTGCCTGGCCCTATGTGGAAAAATAAATATCGCCCCCCCCCCCCTTCTGTTTTGCTAAATCATGAATGAACTGTGATTAACCACATTTTTTGGAAAGCTGAGTTAAATTCCACTTGCCACACCTGGACCTGGTTACCAGACCTGTTGAATAAAGAAATCACCTAAATAGAAGCTGTCTGACAAAGTGAAGCATGCTAAAAGATCTCACAAATGCAACACATCAAGAACAGATTAGAAACAAAAAAACTGAGATGTATCATTCTGGATAGGGTTACAAAGCCATTTCCAAGGCTTTGGGACTCCAGTGAGCCACGGTGAGAGCCACTATCCACAAATGGAGACAACTTGGAACAGTGGTATACCTTTACAGCAGTGGCTGGACTACCAAAATTGCTCCAAGAGCTCAATGATGACTTATCCAGGAAGTTATAAAAGGACCCAGAACAACATCTGAAGAACTGCAGGCCTCACTTGCCTCAGTTAGGGTCAGTGTTCATGATTCAACAATAAGAAAGAGACTGGGAATAGTATCCAAAAGCCACTGTTAATCAAAAAGAACACAAGGGCTTGTCTTACATTTCCCAAAAAACCCCATGATTATCCCCAAGACTTTTGGGCAAATATTCTGTGGACTGACAAAAGTTGAACTTTTTGAAAGGTGTGTGCGTCCCGTTACATCTGGCGTAAAACACATCATTTCATAAAATAAAACATTATACCAACAGTCAAATGTGGTGGTAGTAGTGTAATTGTCTGGGGCTGCTTTGCAGCTTCAGGACCTGGACCACTTGTCATAATTGAATGGAACCATGATTTCTGCGCTCTACCAGAAAATCCTAAAGGAGAATGTCCGACCATCAGTTCGTGACCTCAAGCTCAAGCCCACTTGGGTTATGTAGCAGGACAATGATCCAAAACACATCAACAAGTCCACCTCTGAATGGCTAAAATAAAATGAAGGTTTTGGAAAGGCCCAGTCAAAGTCCAGATTTAAATCCGATTGAGATTGCTGTGGCATGACCTTAAACAGGCTTTTCATGTTCAAACTATCAAATGTGGCTTAAAACAATCCTGCAAAGAAGAGTGGGCAAAAATTCCCTCACAGTGATGTGAAAGACTCATTGTCAGTTATCACAAACCTTGATTGCAGTTGTTGCCGCCAAGTGTGGCACAACCAGTCATTAGGTTTAGGGGGCAATTACGTTTTTACATAGGGCCAGGCAGGTTTTGACAGCTTTTTTCCCCAAGTGCTTTTTTCACAGCACTGTTTGTGTGATATGATTACAATAGATATGTGTAATTTCCGAAAAATAGGCCTACTTAAAGTGATTGGAAACCCTCTCATCCCCAGTGGAGTGAACAGCCTCAGATGATACACAGCGATTAAACAAATCCTCCTACATAAGTTTTACTTGTTGATCTGCAGTCTTCTCTTTCCTACACCAAAATTGTGTTAAAATCCTTCTTCATTTGTCAGGAGCAGAGAGGAAGGGGCGGAGAGTTGCAGTTACAGTGTGTGAGATGTAATTGGTGAAAAGGCACACAGCCCCCTTCACACAGCACATAGGAGCAAAGGAAGGATACAGAGCTGAGCTGTGTTGTGAATAGACAGGCTGTGTGCTGAGCTACCTCCCCATCACCAATTTATCTCATGTGTTGGAAAACCCTCTCAGAAGTGAGACATACTGATAAAAGAGGAACGATGCACCAGAGAGAAACGACACTTAGAACTTTGGGGAGAGATAAGTAAACACTACAGATATATGTGCTTTGTCCAGATTCCATGACTGAGGTTTACAACCACTTTAATTTTGAAAAAAATAATACTGGTTTAACCATTTCACGACCGCCTCAAGCTGATGTACATCAGCAGAATGGCACGGGCAGGCAAAATCACGTACCTGGTACGTGATTGCCTTCCCGTGGGCGGGGGGTCCGATCGGACCCCCCTGGTGCCCGAGGCGGTCGCCGTTGGTCTGGCAGCGATCAGAGATGAGGGGAAGGCCATCCGATCGTGGCCCATCCCTCACGATCGCTCCCAGCCAATGAGATGCTTCCCCTGCCTCTGTGTAGTACACAGAGGCAGAGGATGTGATGTCATCTCTCCTCGGCTCGGCAGTTTCCGTTCCGGCGCCGAGGAGAGAAGACATCAATGTGAGTGCACAACACACACACACAGTAGAACATGCCAGGCACACATAACACCCCCCTTTACCCCCCGATCCCTCCGGTCACCCCCTAATCCCCCCTCCCCCCCCTGTCACACTGACACCAAGCAGTTTTTTTTTTTTTCTGATTACTGCATGGTGTCAGTTTGTGACAGTTACTGTGGTAGGGCAGTTAGTGTTAGCCCCCTGTAGGTCTAGGGTACCCCCCTAACCCGCCTAATAAAGTTTTAACCCCTTGATCACCCCTGTCGCCAGTGTCGCTAAGCGATCATTTTTCTGATCGCTGTATTAGTGTCGCTGGTGACGCTAGTTAGGGACGTAAATATTTAGGTTCGCCGTCAGCGTTTTATAGCGATAGGGACCCCCATATACTATCTAATAAATGTTTTAACCCCTTGATTGCCCCTTAGTCAACCCTTTCACCACTGATCACCGTATAACCGTTACGGGTGACGCTGGTTAGTTTGTTTATTTTTTATAGTGTCAGGGCACCCGCCGTTTATTACCGAATAAAGGTTTAGCCCCCTGATCGCCCGGCGGTGATATGCATCGCCCCAGGCAGCGTCAGATTAGCGCCAGTACCACTAACACCCACGCACGCACCTTACACCTCCCTTAGTGGTATAGTATCTGAACGGATCAATATCTGATCAGATCAGATCTATACTAGCGTCCCCAGCAGTTTAGGGTTCCCAAAAACGCAGTGTTAGCGGGATCAGCCCATATACCTGCTAGCACCTGCGTTTTGCCCCTCCGCCCGTCCCAGTCCACCCAAGTGCAGTATCGATCGATCACTGTCACTTACAAAACACTAAACGCATAACTGCAGCGTTCGCAGAGTCAGGCCTGATCCCTGCGATCGCTAACAGTTTTTTTGGTAGCATTTTGGTGAACTGGTAAGCACCAGCCCCAAGCAGCGTCAGGTTAGCGCCAGTACCGCTAACACCCACGCACGCACCGTACACCTCCCTTAGTGGTATAGTATCTGAACGGATCAATATCTGATCCGATCAGATCTATACTAGCGTCCCCAGCAGTTTAGGGTTCCCAAAAACGCAGTGTTAGCGGGATCAGCCCATATACCTGCTAGCACCTGCGTTTTGCCCCTCCGCCCGTCCCAGTCCACCCAAGTGCAGTATCGATCGATCACTGTCACTTACAAAACACTAAACGCATAACTACAGCGTTCGCAGTCAGGCCTGATCCCTGCAATCGCTAACAGTTTTTTTGGTAGCATTTTGGTGAACTGGTAAGCACCAGCCCCAAGCGGCATCAGCCCAGATACCTGCTAGGACCTGCGTTTTGCCCCTCCGCCCGGCCCAGCCCAGCCCACCCCAGCCCACCCAAGTGCAGTATCGATCGATCACTGTCACTTACAAAACTGCAGCATTCGCAGAGTCAGGCCTGATCCCTGCGATCGCTAACAGTTTTTTTTGTAGCGTTTTGGTGAACTGGTAAGCACCAGCCCCAAGCGGCGTCAGGTTAGCGCCAGTAGCGCTAACACCCACGCATGCACTGTACACCTCCCTTAGTGGTATAGTATCTGAACGGATCAATATCTGATCCGATCAGATCTATACTAGCGTCCCCAGCAGTTTAGGGTTCCAAAAAATGCGGTGTTAGCGGGATCAGCCCAGATACCTGCTAGGACCTGCATTTTGCCCCTCCGCCCGGCCCAGCCCAGCCCACCCAAGTGCAGTATCGATCGATCACTGTCACTTACAAAACTGCAGCATTCGCAGAGTCAGGCCTGATCCCTGCGATCGCTAACAGTTTTTTTTGTAGCGTTTTGGTGAACTGGCAAGCACCAGCGGCCTAGTACACCCTGGTCGGAGTCAAACCAGCACTGCAGTAACACTTGGTGACGTGGCGAGTCCCATAAGTGCAGTTCAAGCTGGTGAGGTGGCAAGCACAAGTAGTGTCCCGCTGCCACCAAGAAGACAAACACAGGCCGTCGTGCCCATAATGCCCTTCCTGCTGCATTCGCCAATCCTAATTGGGAACCCACCACTTCTGCAGCGCCCGTACTTCCCCCATTCACATCCCCAACCAAATGCAGTCGGCTGCATGAGAGGCATTTTCTTTATGTCTTCCTGAGTAACCCCTACCCAACAAACCCCCTCAAAAAAGATGTTGTGTCTGCAGCAAGCGCGGATATAGGCGTGACACCCGCTATTATTGTCCCTCCTGTCCTGACAATCCTGGTCTTTGCATTGGTGAATGTTTTGAACGCTACCATGCACTAGTTGAGTATTAGCGTAGGGTACAGCATTGCACAGACTAGGCACACTTTCACAGGGTCTCCCAAGATGCCATCGCATTTTGAGAGACCCGAACCTGGAACCGGTTACCGTTATAAAAGTACAGTTACAAAAACAGTGTAAAAAAAAAAAAAAAACACAAAAAAAATAAAATAAAAAATAATAGTTGTCGTTTTATTGTTCTCTCTCTCTCTATTCTCTCTCTATTGTTCTGCTCTTTTTTACTGTATTCTATTCTGCAATGTTTTATTGTTATTATGTTTTATCATGTTTGCTTTTCAGGTATGCAATTTTTTATACTTTACTGTTTACTGTGTTTTATTGTGAACCATTTCTTTGTCTTCAGGTACGCCATTCACGACTTTGAGTGGTTATACCAGAATGATGCCTGCAGGTTTAGGTATCATCTTGGTATCATTCTTTTCAGCCAGCAGTCGGCTTTCATGTAAAAGTAATCCTAGTGGCTAATTAGCCTCTAGACTGCTTTTACAAGCAGTGGGAGGGAATGCCCCCCCCCCACCGTCTTCCGTGTTTTTCTCTGGCTCTCCTGTCTCAACAGGGAACCTGAGAATGCAGCCGGTGATTCAGCCAGCTGACCATAGCGCTGATCAGAGACCAGAGTGGCTCCAAACATCTCTATGGCCTAAGAAACCGGAAGCTACGAGCATTTTATGTCTTAGATTTCGCCGGATGTAAACAGCGCCATTGGGAAATTGGGAAAGCATTTTATCACACCGATCTTGTAAACAGCAATTGCACCATGCATGTGAGGTATCACCGCGAAGGTCAGATCGAGGGCAGTAAGTTTAGCAGTAGACTTCCTCTGTAAATCTAAATTGGTAACCTGTAAAGGCTTTTAAAGGCTTTTAAAAATGTATTCATTTTGTTGCCACTGCACGTTTGTGCGCAATTTTAAAGCATGTCATGTTTGGTATCCATGTACTCGGCCTAAGTTCATCTTTTTTATTTCATCAAACATTTGGGCAATATAGTGTGTTTTAGTGCATTTAAAATTTAAAAAAGTGTGTTTTTTCCCCAAAAAATGCATTTGAAAAATCGCTGCGCAAATACTGTGTGAAAAAAAAAAAAATGAAACACCCGCCATTTTAATCTGTAGGGCATTTGCTTTAAAAAAAATATATAATGTTTGGGGGTTCAAAGTAATTTTCTTTCAAAAAAAAATAATTTTTTCATGTAAACAAAAAGTGTCAGAAGGGGCTTTGTCTTCAAGTGGTTAGAAGAGTGGGTGATGTGTGACATAAGCATCTAAATGTTGTGCATAAAATACCAGAACAGTTCAAAACCCCCCCAAATGACCCCATTTTGGAAAGTAGACACCCCAAGCTATTTGCTGAGAGGCATGTCGAGTCCATGGAATATTTTATATTGTGACACAAGTTGCGGGAAAGAGACAATTTTTTTTTTTTTTTTTTGCACAAAGATGTCACTAAATGATATATTGCTCAAACATGCCATGGGAATATGTGAAATTACACCCCAAAATGCATTCTGTTGCTTCTCCTGAGTACGCGGATACCACATGTGTGAGACTTTTTGGGAACCTAGCCGTGTACGGGACCCCAAAAACCGAGCACCGCCTTCAGGCTTTCTAAGTGCGTAAATTTTTGATTTCACTCTTCACTGCCTATCACAGTTTCGGAGGCCATGGAATGCCCAGGTGGCACAAACCCCTCCAAATGACCCCATTTTGGAAAGTAGACACCCCAAGCTATTTGCTAAGAGCTATAGTGAGTATTTTGCAGACCCCACTTTTTGTCTCAAAGTTTTGAAAATTGAAAAAAGAAAAAAAAAAATTTTTTCTTGTCTTACTTTATTTTCAAAAACAAATGAGAGCTGCAGAATACTCACCATGCCTCTCAGCAAATAGCTTGGGGTGTCTACTTTCCAAAATGGGGTCATTTGGGGGGGTTTTGTGTCATCTGGGCATTCCATGGCCTCCGAAACTGTGATAGGCAGTGAAGAGTGAAATCAAAAATTTACACCCTTAGAAATCCTAAAGGCGGTGATTGGTTTTCGGGGCCCCGTACGCGGCTAGGCTCCCAAAAAGTCCCACAAATGTGGTATCCCCATACTCAGGAGAAGCAGCTAAACGTATTTTGGGGTACAATTTCACATATACCCATGGCCTGTGTGAGCAATATATCATTTAGTGACAACTTTGTGCAAAAAAAAAAAACATTGTCACTTTCCCGCAACTTGGGTCACAATATAAAATATTCCATGGACTCAACATGCCTCAAAGCAAATAGCTTGGGGTGTCTACTTTCCAAAATGGGGTCATTTGGGGGGGGGGTTGTGCCATCTGGGCATTTTATGGCCTTCAAAACTGTGATAGGTAGTGAGGAGTAAAATCAAAAATTTACGCCCTTAGAAATCCTGAAGGCGGTGATTGGTTTTCGGGGCCCCGTACGCGGATAGGCTCCCAAAAAGTCCCACACATGTGGTATCCCCGTACTCAGGAGAAGCAGCTGAATGTATTTTGGGGTGCAATTCTGCATATGCCCATGGCCTGTGTGAGCAATATATCATTTAGTGACAACTTTTTGTAATTTTTTTTTTTTTCATTATTCAATCCCTTGGGACAAAAAAAATGAATATTCAATGGGCTCAACATGCCTCTCAGCAATTTCCTTGGGGTGTCTACTTTCCAAAATGGGGTCATTTGGGGGGGGTTTTTACCGCCCTGCCATTTTAGCACCTCAAGAAATGACATAGGCAGTCATAAACTAAAAGCTGTGTAAATTCCAGAAAATGTACCCTAGTTTGTAGACGCTATAACTTTTGCGCAAACCAATAAATATATGCTTATTGACATTTTTTTTTACCAAAGATATGTGGCCGAATACATTTTGGCCTAAATGTATGACTAAAATTGAGTTTATTGGATTTTTTTTATAACAAAAATTAGAAAATATCATTTTTTTTCAAAATTTTCGGTCTTTTTCCGTTTATAGCGCAAAAAATAAAAACGGCAGAGGTGATCAAATACCATCAAAAGAAAGCTCTATTTGTGGGAAGAAAAGGACGCAAATTTCGTTTGGGTACAGCATTGCATGACCGCGCAATTAGCAGTTAAAGCGACGCAGTGCCAAATTGGAAAAAGTCCTCTGGTCCTTATGCAGCATAATGGTCTGGGGCTGAAGTGGTTAATGGTCTTTTGTCAAGGAACAAAGCATAATTGTCATGTGACATGAGGTGTCTCTGAAAAACTTTGCATGATGATCTGATTTGAAGAGGTTTGTAATAACGATTGTTTTTAAAAGTAAATGACACAACTGGGAGCATACTTTAAATGGTTGTTTATGAAAAATTTAATTGGAGCGCCCAAAAAGTACAATTTTGGAGCATGTATTTTTTTTAATATTTTATTTAGGAAGTTGGTGCTGTTAGTAGTTATTATATCCGCTTTTACTAGTATGCTATTTTCAGTTTATTTATTTTATAAATTCAAACTAAATCTGAAATTTTTAAACAAATATATGGTGCTAAAATGAGAGTAGGTTAACAGTAAAATAAACTTTGAACTTCTTCCTCTAGGCATATATAATTCTTGCATTTTGTTAAATATTATATTTATGTTTAATTAAAGGTCAGAAAAATATTGCATTCTTTTATGATGTCTACACAATGTATATTTTTTTAGAAACTGATTAAGCTAAAATAACCATGGGAATCCAGGTATTACTGGGGGGAAAGGTATTTATGTCATAGCGGGTAGTTCCTAAAACCATGTATGACTTATGAGTCCACAATAATATGTAAAGAGAGGGAGTAAACCAGAGCAATCAGAAAAGTGCTTGAGGGTTAGAACACTGCCCAACTGCATACTTTCTGAGCTTTAGATTCTTTAATGTAATGCAATACTCTTTAAAAACTATAGAAAAGGTTGCTTCATTTCACAACACATGCTGCAACAAGGTACTCAGTAGTACATTAGGACAGTGTTTCTCAACTCCAGTCCTCAAGGCACCCCAACAGGTCATGTTTTAAGGCTTTCCACTATTTTGCACAGGTGATTTGATCAGTTTCACTGCCTTAGTAATTACCACAGCCATTTCATCTGAGGGAAATCCTGAAAACATGACCTGTTGGGGCGCCTTGAGGACTGGAGTTGAGAAACCCTGCATTAGGATACAGTTGAAAGTTTGCAAATAATAACTAAAATACCGCTTTCTAGTATTGGCTTTGCTATCTTTCTGCTGCCTGGGAATACCCTGTCTCTCTGTCAGGGGTCCCTTTGTGTAGATGTCCATCATATAATAAGTCCACTAATTCAGTTGATGTTTTCTACTTATTGTTCCACAAATATTGTATTACAAAGGAGGTCTATGTATAAATATTTTTTGACTGTCTTATCATTCATGCAAAAGCAACAAATAGCACCTGTAATGTTTTAAGATGTATGTGTAGCGCGCCCCCTAAGGAGCTGCTGGTGAATTTGGTCCTATTTCCCCATTCCGAGCACACACAGCCAGGCACACAACATTTCTTTAATTCTTCCACTGGCTCAGAACGCAGTCTAGGGGTTATTTTCACAGTTTTTATTGGGAACGAAGAACTTACATAGGGAAAGGGAGCATGGGATACTCAGATAAACTACAAACTGGATAATCTGAGGACCCTTAGTTTCCGGCGGCAGTTCACAACTGCTGGTGGCACTTCACAAACTGAATGTCCTAATGCTGCTGGAGACTTGTACTCCCTCAAGAGTCAAAAGCTACACACTGTCACTGAGCTAAACTATATTTACCTAGCAGCCTACTATATACTAGGAGAGTGCTACCTATGTAATTTCAGTTTCTAATTGTTTCCTTTTGCTGGGTAAATGTAACGTTCCCTAACATTTGATTTGATAAATGTGATAGCTTCCTACTCGGGGTTCCTGGTGGTTAGGGAGCAGGCACCTGCTGACCTCCTATATGTATAACAGGGCAGCACTACTTTCAATTTGTTATCTGTGTCACTTGACATAAACCCACTAAACAAATATAATAGTGCAGTGACGCAGTGATAAAATGAATCGCTAGTGTAATACACCGGACACATGAAATAACTTGTAAAACAAATTAAACAATGTCAATTTCAAAGTGTTAATCATATCAGCCCCACATGCTGAGCAACATATATACCACATCTTTTTATCACTCCAGTAGTTCACTCCACTCATCATCCACTGCAAGTGTTTAACTCAAGAAGTGCTATCTTAAAAAATTACCTACTAATTATAGAGGTCATACAAAGCCTTTTTTTCCCTTCCTGGGGTCTAGCAATCCCAGATAATGTCCACTTGCTCACCATCACTCAAGGCAAACAAAGACATACTACATAGTGTATTTCCATTTTAAAACCATATTTATTAAAATCTTTTTAAAATCACACTCAGATTTATTAGTTCACCATTCCCTAAGTGTCCAATAATAGCAAACACCTTTATAGATACAGCTTGTAAATTTTGGCCACTTCCTGTTTCATGCGTAATGATGTCACTAAGTCCACCAAACGTATTTTGTCACGGTCATGTGAGTTCATCAGGGGACTTAGACTGGATAACTACATGCATCTATTTATAGACCCACCTCTATTCAAGTTACTCAGACGCCATTTTGTTGGAGACTTATTCTTCTCATGATTAAATATTACATACCAGATACCATCTTAACTACTATAATACCCTACTCTTAAACCAAATCCCAAACATACAATTTATCTCCCCACATTTATTTATACCTCAACATTAAAATTGTTCCTCCAACATTTTTTTTGAGATCTTTGCTCCAGAATTACAAGTTATATATGATAAATAAAAACACTAAGAACATACATTAAATATTATATACCTCATTAAATAGTTCTAAAATACATATTAAATTATATAAAAAGAATATAAGCCACATATGACCAGAAGGGGAAATATTATAAGGGAGACCTTTGTACACTGTAAATTGTATAGGGAGGTTCTTGTGTAAACAGCAAGGTGTCCATGCTGAGAACAACCCCCTGTGGTTACTATGCAGCACAGGATCTGAATAACAGCGGTGATCACTGTAATAATGGTGACTACTACAGTAATTTTCCACTTCCATTGTCCCACAAGTGTGGCATATGCATTATTACATTGGTCCAGACTAAGCAATAAAAACCATACCTGGAATTCAGCTTTAATAAATACTGCAATATGCTCTTTTTATATTCTACAGAGAATGGTTTGCCATTCAGAAACATTTTAGCAACTTATTTCAAATCAGAATATCCGACAAGCACTGGAAAGGCTTGAATGTGAATGTGTTACCTTTTTTTTAACCATATTTTAGAACAGTTTTTAGAAAAAGATGCAAATGTTATAATTGGTTAAGAAAGAACTGAACTCTGGAAGCTCTGACTAAAAAAAGGTTGTCAGAGGTCAAACGATTAGTCACCAGTATTGTCTGTGGTCTGCCTGTAGCTGGATTTTCCCTGTTACTGCCTAGTTGCACTGTGTCTCTGTATGGAACCAGCCATCTTGGTAGAGGAAGGGTTTTGCTTATACAGTATCTCACAAAAGTGAGTATACCCCTCACATTTTTGTAAATATTTTATTATATCTTTTCATGTGACAACACTGAAGAAAAAACACTTTGCTACAATGTAAAGTAGTGAGTGTACAGCCTGTATAACAGTGTAAATTTTCTGTCCCCTTAAAATAACTCAACACAAAGCCATTAATGTCTAAACCGCTGTCAACAAAAGTGAGTACACCCCTAAGTGAAAATGTCCAAATTGGGCCCAAAGTTTCAATATTTTGTGTGGCCACTATTATTTTCCAGTACTGCCTTAACCCGCTTGGGCATGGAGTTCACCAGAGCTTCACAGGTTGCCACTGAAGTCCTCTTCCACTCCTCCATGATGACATCACGGAGCTGGTGGATGTTAGAGACCTTACGCTCCTCCACCTTCCATTTGAGGATGCCCCACAGATGTTCAACAGGGTTTAGGTCTGGAGACATGCTTGGCCAGTCCATCACCTTTACCCTGAGCTTCTTTAGCAAGGCAGTGGTCATCTTGGAGGTCTGTTTATGGTCGTTATCATGTTGGAATACTGCCTGCGGCCCATTCTCCAAAAAGGAGGGGATCATGCTTTGCTTCAGTATGTCACAGTTACATGTTGGCATTCATGGTTCCCTCAATGAACTGTAGCTCCCCAGAGCCGGCAGCACTCATGCAGCCCCAGATCATGATACTCCCACCACACCTTGACTGTAGGCAAGACACACACTTGCCTTTGTACTCCTCACCTGGTTGCCGCCACACACGCTTGACACCATCTGAACCAAATAAGTTTATCTTGGTTCCATCAGACCACAGGACAAGGCTCCAATAATCCATGTCCTTAGACTGCTTTTTTTCAGCAAACTGTTTGTGGGCTTTCTTGTGCATCATCTTTAGAAGAGGTTTCCTTCTGGGACGACAGCCATGCAGACCAATTTGATGCAGTGTGAGGCGTATGGTCTGAGCACTGACAGACTGACCCCCCCACCCCTTTAACCTCTTCAGCCATGCCTGCAGCACTCATACGTCTATTTACCAAAGACAACCTCTGGATACGATGCTGCGCACATGCACACAACTTCTTTGGTTGACCATGGCGAGGCCTGTTCTGAGTAAAACCTGTCCTGTTAAACCACTGTATAGTCTTGACCACAGTGCTGCAGCTCAGTTTCAGGGTCTTGGCAATCTTCTTATAGCCTAGGTCATCTTTACGTAGAGCAACAATTCTTTTTTTCAGATCCTCAGAGAGTTCTTTGCCATGAGGTGCCATGTTGAACTTCCAGTGACCAGTATGAGAGAGTGAGAGTTAACACACCTGCTCCCCATTCACACCTGAGACCTTGTAACACTAACAAGTCACATGACACCGGGGAGGGAAAATGGCTAATTGGTACCTATTAGGGGTGTACTCACTTTTTTTGCCAGCAGTTTGGACATTAATGGCTGTGTGTTGAGTTATTTTGAGGGAACAGAAAATTTACACTGTTATACGAGCTGTACACTCACTACTTTACATTGTAGCAAAGTGTCATTTCTTCAGTGTTGTCACATGAAAAGATATAATAAAATATTTACAAAAATATGAGGGGTGTACTCACTTTTGTGAGATACTGTATATAGTATAATATATATACTGTGTATATATTATATGTACAGTATTTATCCATCCTTATATCAAAGCCTTCAGCAAGGAGAACAATGAGCAGCACAGTGATGGCATCATCAAATATCAATCCAAATCAATTCAAATTAGCAATCAGAGGCAGCAGTGCCTCTTCACAGTAGTAATAAACGAAAAATACCAAGCCACCTGGCTCTCGAGCAGCACCGCTGCTCGGGCTTATGCTTCAGCCCTCTTGGCTTTATAACAGAGTTCCTGTACAAACCCTGTTCATCAGCACCCTTTTCCAGCTTCCTTGCTGTTCCAGCCCACCGGCTTGGACCCTCTGTCTGCTCTGACAGAGGGAACTGTGCAGACATGCACACTTCTCCCTTGCTTGCCTGGACTCCTCAGGAGGGTGGAGCCCAGAACCCTGGTCCTGACTCGACTATCAGTCCCACACACACCTGAACAATCAGTGTGCTGTTGAGTCTCAAAACCCAGACCCAGGACTGGGAATTTCATCCCACCTGGATCTCTAAGAAATCCCCGGGCTCCAGGTCCCAAAGTGGACTTTACTAAATAATGAGGAAACTGAAAAGCCAGTTTCCTCCAAAATAGGCAAATACACTGGAGCCCCTCAACCTTCCTGGTTGAGAGTCCTGTATCCATACACTGGTGAGGTACCACACTACCACACCACTTTAAGAAAAATATCATCTCTGTAATTATTTGTAATAATATTGAGTCACAGCAATGTATAGCATTTATTTTTCCTACTGTGATTAGTGAACTGGTAAAAAGTGGTTCATATATAGTTCTCTTTAGTTCAATATCTCTTTGAAGACTGACGGGGGGCCTTACAAGAAACTTTAAACTTTCACTTTTGTTGCCCCCAGGAAATAGAAACCACTGTGGTTGCACGAATAATGAAAAAATTCCCCAAATCATAGAACACGACATCAGTTACACACTACAGTATGGTGAAAGGAAGAGAGAAAAAGCCGTTTTCAAGTTCACTACATTTAAAAAATTGTAAAGTAACTTACAATAAAAGTTTAATATTTTCCAGTTGTAACATACTACAATAGAATGCTAGCCCCAAAACTCAATTTTAAGGTGGCTGCTTACAGACTTTTTTTAGTGATTATAACGGCATTGCTCACAGAGCTAGTCTCAAAGTGTTTCTGCCCATAAACCAATTCTGTTGAATAACAAGACTGATATATATATCAGTGTGCTGTAAGCCTTAGGACAGCCATACATGGATCAAAATTCAGCCAGTTCAGCAGGGACAAGCCAAATTTTGATCCATGTATAGGCAGGCTGGTTGTACAGAAGTTGATCTATTGATAAAAGGATAAGTTCATCTTTCGTAACATGTAACACCTATATTTAGGGTGTAACATGTAACATGTTACGAACAGACCAGCTCCCACACCTCCCCAATCCCCGTTGTGACAGTTAGCTTCTCCCTCCCAGCTAGCTGTCACAATTTTAAAAAAAAATGCGTCACTGATTGACCATGGAAAACTACAATGTACGGCAGTCTTTGCGACTGTTTTCTTGTAGTTTTCAATGAACTACCATAGTGCTGTGGAGTGTCGTGTTAGTTCATTCATGCTTCATGTCAGAATATATCTGCTTGCCTGTACAGGCTGTATGGGCAAGCAGATACACTGGCAGATCTGCTGGAGACCTGCATGGCACCAGCGACCTGCTGATCACTGGTCCAATGCTTTACAGGCTCCAAAAAAGAAAAATAATAAATGCACATTTTTTTACCTGCAAAAAAATGTGCATCTATTATTTTTTTCAAAAAGTGAACTCATCCTTTAACTTCGTACAACCACCCTGTTAGATTTTTCCTAAACGATCAGTGTATTTTAACCACTTCAGCCCCGTAAGGATTTACCCCCTTCCTGACCACCTCTGTGGTTTTTATTTTTTGCGCTATAAACGGAAAAAGACCGAAAATTTTGAAAAAAAATGATATTTTCTTGTACAAAAGGTTTTATTGAACAGAAAGACCATTAATTATACAGTAACAGAGAGAACACATAAGTGAACATAATGCATTGCTTGCTTACATAAGCTTAATGAATAGGCTCAAATTACATAACAATAGCGATATGTATAGTGGTGTATTGTAGGATATACAAATAAACGTATTATCTGATCATAAAATGATGAACAATACTCTAAGGTGGAAATATGTGCTCATATTATAATGTCATCTTGTACTCTGTCCCAGACAGGAGTAAGCCCATGGGTCAGAGACTGAAACAAAAAGAAAATAAAAGGGAGCCAGAGAATGTTAGAGCAGAAAAGAGCAGAGAGGGGCTATAGTAGGTTTATAGAGTAGAAAAGATAGGGGGGAAACAAAGGAGAGAATAAGAGGGAAAGTAGTAGAGGGGAGGGGGGGTCCGCGGGGTGAAGGGGTGGAAACCCATTACAATGAAAGTAGCATTGAATCAAATCTGGAGGGATGGGCATAATTCACCCATGGCCGCCATGTCCGAAGAAATTTATCGTGCTTATCTAATAATATTGCAGTTAATTTTTCATTGACCATGATGTCATTAACGCGGTTTTTTACCGCTTCAAAACTGAGAATTGGGGTTTTCCAGGCTTCAAGTTAATTTAGTTGCAGTAAATATATGGGATGCCAGTTGGCGTTCTGGTCTCAACAGTTCAGTGATTGGTTTCCCCAGGATGGCCTCAAATGGGTCCCTTTTTATATTAGTTTTGAAAAGACTTCGAAGGAGTGCATAAACCCTAATCCACAGTCTACAAACCCTGGGACAACTCCACCATATGTGTGACATCGTGCCCTCTTGTCTACATCCACGGAAGCATAAAGGGGAATATGATGGAATGAAACTCGCCAGTCTGGCTGGAGTATAGTACCATCTGTATAGTACTTTGTATGCATTTTCCAAGAAAAGAACATTCCTAGAGCTTTTGGACAATGCGGCAGTCATGACCTGCCAATCCTCCGGGTCCAATCTTTTCCCCAGTTCTGTCTCCCACTGGAGATGTTATGATCTTAAGGGCGGTTTTGTGGAGCCAATGATGGCTGCATAAATCATTGAAATCAGACCCGAGGATTGGGGCCGAGATCTGCATAAACTTTCAAATGGAGTTAACATGTAAGGGGTAGTTTGTGATTTTGTGAGGGATTGGAGAAAGTGTCTTATTTGCGTGTATCTAAAATGCTCTCTGAGAGGGATATCATGGGAAGAGCGTAAGGCTGCGAATGTTATAATTCTAGTTGGGGAAAGTAGGGAGTGGACATCCGTGAAACCGTTTTCAGACCACCACCGGAATTGCTGTGGATTGTCAGTTCCTGGTGGAAACAATGGACAGTGAAGAAAAGATAGTAAAGGAAGATGTGGGGAGATGAGTCCTGCTGAGTATTTCACTGAGTCCCACAACCGTATTGAATGTGCCAGGCATGGACCTATATTATTTGGGCGATATGCCTGAGGAAGCCATGGAAGGGAGGCTAGAGGTATCGGGTGTGAGTCTACCATGTCCATCGTGGGCCATAGCGGCATTTGTTGTTTCTCATGGAGATGGGATAATGGTGCTATAGCTGCTGCTGTATAATATGCCTGTAGGTTGGGAACTGATAGACCGCCATTAATCTTACAAGCAAAAAGCACCTGTTTCTTAAGTCTAGGTTTCTTGGAGCCCCAAATGAACTGCATGATTTTGCGCTGATGGATTCGGAGTATATGAGAGGGGACCTGAACCGGTAAAACCCTAAAATAATAAAGCAATTTTGGGAGACAGGACATACAGATGGTAGCAATCCTACCAAACCAAGATAACGGAAGATTAGACCATGAGGAGAGCAGACCTGCAAGTTTATTAAACAGTAAGGGGAAGTTAGCTTGATATAGGCCCGAATAATTTGGAGTAAGTCGAATACCTAGATAGGGTAACGAGGTCAACCAATGGAAAGAGAAGTGTGACTTAAGGGACGCTACTTCAGTGGGCGGGATATTTATCGACATAGCCGTAGATTTAGCGGGGTTGACAGATAGGCCCGACAAGGTAGCAAAGGTGTCCAGAAGTGCTAGTAAATTAGGCAGAGTGAGTCTCGGCTTAGTTATGGTAAGTAGAATGTCATCCGCAAACATTGACAGTTTGTGTGAGGTTCCTGCTATCTCCACGCCTGCAATATCCGGATGGGATCTAATGGCTTCCGCCAGGGGTTCGAGCGCTAAGATGAATAATAATGGGGACAATGGGCATCCCTGACGTGTGCCTCTCCTGATGGGGAAGGTATTTGATTCAAACCCGTAGTACTTCACTTTGGCTTGGGGGGAATTATAAATAGCCGAGACCCAACTCATAAAAGAAGTGCCAAATCCAAAATGTTTAAGTGTTTGTGTTAGGTAGGGCCATGACAGTGTGTCAAAAGCTTTGTTAATATCTAGTGACAAAAACATCGTTTCTAGGGACCTGTTATGAGCAATATGTTGTATTTGCAAAAGACGCCTAATAGCATCACCTGCCTGCCTCCTTGGAACAAAGCCTACCTGATCTTTTTTTATTAAACGTGGGAGGAAGGAATTGAGGCGGGTGGCTAGAATCTTTGTTTAAATTTTCATGTCGATATTGATTAGGGATATTGGGCGGAAATTAGCTCAGGATGAATGATCCTTGTCGGGTTTTGGTATCATGACAATATTGGCCGTCAGGAGATTGGACGTAAAAGTACTACCATTTTTAACAGAATTATACATCTTAGTTAAATAGGGGGCCACGACTTCTGCCATTTTCCGATAATAAAGGGCTGTAAAGCCGTCTGGACCAGGTCTTTTACCCACTTTCAACTCCTTTATACACTGAAGAACTTCCGAGACCTGAATATCACCGTCCATCAGGGCTATATGGGTTTCAGATAAAGAAGGTAGGGATAAATTTGTGTGGAAAGATGGTCTGGTTCTGAGTAAAGTTTTGTAAGGCGATACCTGAATTCTTCCAGGATTCGCTGAGGGTTGCCAGTTAGAATATTATGACGGGTGCGAAGGGTAATGGGGGAAAATTTCGGAGTAAAGGTACGTACTCTCTTGGCTAGCATTGCGTTCGGTTTATTCGCTTTAATATACCATATCTGTCGTCCCAACGCAATGTCCTTTCTGCCTCCTCCGTTAAGCATAGATCTAGTTCTGTGCGAGCCTTATCTAAGAGTGTGTGGTTAGCCGGGGTAGGTGATTGTTTGAAAGATGTGGACGCAACCTCTAGTTGTAATTCGAAATCACGTCGAATATTTGCCCTCTCTCTCTTACGTCTAGATGCTATACGGATTACGTGGCCCCGAAGAACAGCTTTGTATGCTTCCCAGAGTGTGACTGGGGATGATACTGTGTCTGTATTAATTCTAAAATATTCAACGGAAGCGGTATGAATGTCAGTAAGGATCTCCTTGTAAGATAAAAGAGAATCGTTCATCACCCAGGGAGAAAATTGTGGTTTGCTTATAAGAGAGTGACAGACCGTCAAGATGGGGTCATGATCCGACCAAGGGACTGTGAGGATTGAGATTGATTCTATTAAGGGAAGGTGTTTGCGAAGAACAAGCATATGGTCAATTCTAGAATGCAGATGATGGGGATGAGAATAGTGAGTGTAGTCCCTACCCAGAAGTTGAAGCTCACGCCATATATCTATTAAATCATGAGTTTGTAGGGACTGTAAAAAGGACTTGGCGGCCGGGGAAGGGGATTTATGGTCCGGTGGATATTTATCAAGAGAGAGATTTAGAGTTACATTAGAGTCCCCCGCCATCAGGAGGGTGCCTCTTTGGTGGGATCGTAACAGGGAGCAGGCATGGGAGAGAAAGGGCCCTGAATTTACATTTGGGGCATAGTAAGTCAAGATTGTCACTTCGTTATCTTGAACAGTGCCCTGGAGAAGTAGGTACCTGCCATTTGGATTGGCTATTTGTTTACTGCAAATAAATGGAACCGTTTTACTTATGGCAATCAAGACACCCCTGTGTTTAGTGGAAGCATTGGCCAGGAAAACCTGTGGGTAATGCGCTGCAAAATATTTTGGGCAGGAAGTGGAAGAGAAATGGGTCTCTTGCAAGCAAGCTATATCAATTTTTTGTTGCTTGAGGTATTTGAAGATCTTAACCCTCTTTTGGGGGGAATTCATACCCTGAACATTCAGGGAAAGCCAATTAAAAGACATAAAACCAGGGGGGTTTCCTATCTTGGTTCTCAACCGGACACCCCACGGACCCGGGTGGGGAGGGGAAAGGGGAAGGGACCAGAAAAGGACAGTAGAAAGGAAGTAAGGCAAGTAGGATAAATGTAGTAAGAAGAGCTTGAAGTAGAGTAAGCAATAATATCTTAATTGCTTTAATTTGTGGGTTGTAAGACCCACGTTTGAGTAGGACGTCAACAGAGACGATCGTCTCTGTCAAGCACCAACTCATTAGGGGGAGCATCTGTCCGTCGGGACCACCAGCCTAACATATAATATTATAAGTGTTTAAAATATTTTGCGCACAGAAACTAAGGACGATTTGAAAAAAAAACAAAAAAACTATAAAGATAATGAAAGTAATAACAATTAGCACAACTGAATCAAAGGTGTCACTAAACAAGTGCTGGCATAGCATAAACAGACACAAAAGTTCAACAAAAAAAAAAATGATATTTTCTACTTTTTGTTATAAAAAAAATCCAATAAACTCAATTGTAGTCATACATTTAGGCCAAAATGTATTCGGCCACATGTCTTTGGTAAAAAAAATGTCAATAAGTGTATATTTATTGGTTTGCGCAAAAGTTATAGCGCCTACAAACTAGGGTACATTTCTGGAATTTACACAGCTTTTAATTTATGACTGCCTATGTCATTTCTTGAGGTGCTAAAATGGCAGGGCGGTACAAACCCCCCCCAAATGACCCCATTTTTGAAAGTAGACACCCCCAAGGAAATTGCTGAGAGGCATGTTGAGCCCATTGAATATTCATTTTTTTGTCCCAAGTGATTGAATAATGACAAAAAAAAAAAATTACAAAAAGTTGTCACTAAATGATATATTGCTCACACAGGCCATGGGCATATGTAGAATTGCACCCCAAAATACATTTAGCTGCTTCTCCTGAGTATGGGGATACCACATGTGTGGGACTTTTTGGGAGCCTAGCCGCGTATGGGGCCCCAAAAACCAATCACCGCCTTCAGGATTTCTAAGGGTGTAAATTTTTGATTTCACTCTTCACTGCCTATCACAGTTTCGGAGGCCATGGAATGCCCAGGTGGCACAAACCCCCCCTAAATGACCCCATTTTGGAAAGTAGACACCCCAAGTTATTTGCTGAGAGGCATGGTGAGTATTTTGAAGCTCTCATTTGTTTTTGAAAATGAGGAAAGACAAAAAAAAAATTTTTTTTTCTTTTTTCAAATTTCAAAACTTTGTGACAAAAAGTGAGGTCTGCAAAATACTCACTATACCTCTCAGCAAATAACTTGGGGTGTCTACTTTCCAAAATGGGGTCATTTGGGGCAGGATTTGTGCCACCTGGGCATTCCATGGCCTCCGAAACTGTGATAGGCAGTGAAGAGTGAAATCAAAAATTTACGCCCTTAGAAAGCCTGAAGGCGGTGCTTGGTTTTCGGGGTCCCGTACGAGGCTAGGCACCCAAAAAGTCTCACACATGTGGTATCCCCGTACTCAGGAGAAGCAACAGAATGTATTTTGGGGTGTAATTTCACATATTCCCATGGCATGTTTGAGCAATATATCATTTAGTGACAACTTTGTGCAAAAAAAAAAAAATTTGTCTCTTTCTCGCAACTTGTGTCACAATATAAAATATTCCATGGACTCAACATGCCTCTCAGCAAATAGCTTGGGGTGTCTACTTTCCAAAATGGGGTCATTTGGGGGGGGGTTTGAACTGTCCTGGAATTTTATGCACAACGTTTAGAAGCTTATGTCACACATCACCCACCCTTCTAACCACTTGAAGACAAAGCCCTTTCTGACACTTTTTGTTTACATGAAAAAATTATTTTTTTTTGCAAGAAAATTACTTTGAACTCCCAAACATTATATATTTTTTTAAAGCAAATGCCCTACAGATTAAATTGGTGGGTGTTTAATTTTTTTTTCACACAGTATTTGCGCAGCGATTTTTCAAACACATTTTTTGGGGAAAAAACACACTTTTTTAAAATTTGAATGTACTAAAACACACTATATTGCCCAAATGTTTGATGAAATAAAAAAGATGATCTTAGGCCGAGTACATGGATACCAAACATAACATGCTTTACAAACGTGCAGTGGCAACAAAATAAATAAATTTTTAAAAGCCTTTAAAAGCCTTTGCAGGTTACCACTTTAGATTTACAGAGGAGGTCTACTGCTAAAATTACTGCCCTTGATCTGACCTTCGCGGTGATACCTCACATGCATGGTGCAATTACTGTTTACATTTGACGCCAGACCGACGCTTGCGTTCGCCTTAGTGCGAGAGCAGGGGGGGACAGGGGTGCTTTTTTTTTTTCTTTATTATTTTTTTGCTTTTTTATCTTATTTTTAAACTGTTCCTTTCATTTTTTTAAAATCATTTTTATTGTTATCTCAGGGAATGTAAATATCCCCTATGATAGCAATAGGTAGTGACAGGTACTCTTTTTTGAAAAAATTGGCATCTATTAGTCCCTAGATCTCTCCTCTGCCCTCAAAGTATCTGACCACACCAAGATCGGTGTGATAAAATGCTTTCCCAATGGTGCTGTTTACATCTGGCGAAATCTAAGTCATAAAATGCTCGTAGCTTCCGGTTTCTTAGGCCATAGAGATGTTTGGAGCCACTCTGGTCTCTGATCAGCTCTATGGTCAGCTGGCTGAATCACCGGCTGCATTCTCAGGTTCCCTGTTGAGACAGGAGAGCCAAAGAAAAACACGGAAGACGGTGGGGGGGGCATTCCCTCCCACTGCTTGTAAAAGCAGTCTAGAGGCTAATTAGCCACTAGGATTGCTTTTACATGAAAACCGACCACTGGCTGAAAAGAATAATACCAAGATGATACCTAAACCTGCAGGCATCATTCTGGTATAACCACTCAAAGTCGTGAATGGCGTACCTGAAGACAAAAAAATGGTTAACAATAAAGCACAGTAAACAGTAAAGTATAAAAAATTGCATACCTGAAAAGCAAACATTATAAAACATAATAACAATAAAACATTGCAGAATAGAATACAGTAAAAAAGAGCAGAGCAATAGAGAGAGAATAGAGAGAGATGGAGAACAATAAAACGACAACAATTTTTTTTTATTTTATATATATATATTTTTTTTTTTACACTTTTTTTTGTAACCTTAACTTTTATAACTGTAACTTTTGTAACTGTTCTAGGTTCGGGTCTCTCAAAATGCGATGGCATCTTGGGAGACCCTGTGAAAGTGTGTCCTAGTCTGTGCAATGCTGTACCCTACGCTAATACTCAACTAGTGAATGGTAGCGTTCAAAACATTTACCAATGCAAAGACCAGGATTATCAGGACAGGAGGGACAATAATAACGGGTGTTACGCCTATATCCGCGCTTGCTGCAGACACGACATCTTTTTTGGGGGGGTTCGTTGGGTAGGGGTACTCGGGAGGACATAAAGAAAATGCCTCTCATGCAGCCAACTGCAATTGGTTGGGGATGTGAATGGGGATAGTACGGGTGCTGCAGAAGTGGTGGGTTCCTAATTAGGATTGGCGAATGCAGCAGGAAGGGCATTACGGGCACAACGGGCCTGTGTTTGTCTTCTTCTTGGTGGCAGCGGGACACTACTTTGGCTTGCCACCTCACCAGCTTGAACTGCACTTATGGGACTCGCCACGTCACCAAGTGTTACTGCAGTGCTGGTTTGACTACGACCGGGGTGTACTAGGCCGCTGGTGCTTGCCAGTTCACCAAAACGCTACCAAAAAAACTGTTAGCGATCGCAGGGATCAGGCCTGACTCTGCGAACACTGCAGTTATGCGTTTAGTGTTTTGTAAGTGACAGTGATCGATTGATACTGCACTTGAGTGGGCTGGGCTGGGCGGAGGGGCAAAACGCAGGTGCTAGCAGGTATCTGGGCTGATCCCGCTAACACTGCGTTTTTGGGAACCCTAAACTGCTGGGGACGCTAATATAGATCGGATCGGATCAGATATTGATCCGTTCAGATACTATACCACTAAGGGAAGTGTATGCTGCGTGCGTGGGTGTTAGCGGTACTGGCGCTAACCTGATGCTGCCTGGGGCGACACATATCACCACCGGGCGATCAGGGGGCTAAACCTTTATTAGGTAATAAACGTTGGGTGCCCTAAAACTATGAAAAATAAATGAACTAACCAGCGTCACCCGTAACAGTTATACGGTGATCACTGGTGAAAGGGTTAACTAGGGGGCAATCAAGGGGTTAAAACATTTATTAGGTAGTATATGGGGGTCCCTGACGCTATAAAACGCTGACGGTGAACCTAAATATTTACCTCCCTAACTAGCGTCACCAGTGACACTAATACAGCGATCAGAAAAATGATCGCTTAGCAGCACTGGTGACGGGGGGTGATCAAGGGGTTAAAACTTTATTAGGGGGGGTTAGGGGGGTACCCTAGACCTAAAGGGGGCTAACACTAACTGCCCTACCACACTAACTGTCACAAACTGACACCAATGCAGTAATCAGAAAAAAAAAACTGCTTGGTGTCAGTGTACCAGGGGGAGGGAGGGGTGATTAGGGGGTGATCGGGGGGGGGGGTTCGGGGGGTAAACAGGGGTGTAAAGTATGCCTGGCATGTTCTACTGTGTGTGTGTTGTGCACTCACTCAGATGTCTTCTCTCCTCGGCGCCGGAACGGAAAATACAGAGCCGAGGAGAGATGACATCATTTCCTCTGCCTCTGTGTACTATACAGAGGCAGGGGAATGATCTGATTGGCTGGGAGCGATCGCGAGGGGGGCCACGAATGGATGGCCTCCCCCTCATCTCTGAACGCTCCCAGTCAGAAGCCAACTGCCTCGGGCACCGGGGGGGTCGGTCGGACCCCCCGCCCGCGGCAGGCAATCACGTACCAGGTACGTGATTTTGCCTGCCCGTGCCATTCTTCCGCAGTATATCTGCGTTAGGCGGTCGGCAAGTGGTTAATGGCACGGAAGTCTCCCCACTGTCAATAACTCAGCACAATTCCCTCATCCCCGATGTATGAATGTGGGAATCGGGTCATTTTTTTGTTTTTTTTTGTTTAACCTGCTAATTTAACAAAAGAAATGAGTAATTTTATGGAAAACATGTTATTTTTTTTTTTTGCACTTCATATATTTTCTGAAAGCAGAGGTCCTGGAGAATAAAATGGTGTTTGCTGCAATTTTTTTATGTTGCACAATATTTTATTTATTTTATTGTATGCCAGAGAAAAAAAAAAATAAAACATATTCAATACTCCTCTCCAATGCGTGCACATTTTCCCATGTTTTGTCACAAACGTACACAAAAATACTCTGCTTGTTCTGCACTGACATCCCAAGCAGCATTATTAGACCTGCCCAGTTCTCTTTTATGAACTACAAACCAGTTCCCCATAGGTTATGGAGATTGGGAGAGGGAAGTTATGTAGTCCAAATCAGCAAACAGCCTCTCTGGTCTCTTGTATACTGTACTGATGTATAAGCATCAGATATTGCATATTGTGCATATTGTGTATGTACACACAAGCGTATAAATTCTTCTGGCTTTATTTATTTAAGGAAGTGTGGCACATGAGTGCATTCGTGTTTATTTGGACATATTTACTGGCAACTCAGATTTCTCTTTTTTTTTTTTTCTTTTTTTTTTTTTACTGATCTATACGCAACGCATATTTATGCACCTGTGTGTACAGGCACATTGAACAAAATGGTCTGCATTTACATAAGTAATAAGAAATTCCTATATGCTTAAAAACATTGTATTTTTAGGCAGCAGTGTGCAAGAGGCCTATAAATACGGAGGAGGAGATTCCACACAGGTGCTATGCTTTTAGATAAAACTTCCTTTGCTCATCTTGTTTGTTTATTTTTGCAAATAATTTAATTTTAGTCTCATCTGACCATTACACCTTTTTCCTTTCTTGTGGCCTCAGAATCTTCTAGGTGTGTTCAAGGTGTGTTAAGCAGCCAGAATGGAAAAGCAAAAATTCTCATCCGAAGGGACTTTTGAGAGAAGTGAAGAATGTAAACTTTTTGATGACTCAACAATGTGATCTTGTAATCAGATCCCTTCAGATGAGAGTTTTTGGCTTTCCTGTCTGCCTGCTTAACATCTGAGTTCCAGCCTCATGCTTACCTGCACGATTCCCTGGATTCGTTCTTGGAGCTCTTTGGATTCCCTGGAACGTTTTGGAAATCTGCTGATCGGCTATCCTCCCTTGATTGACTCGTTGTCGCTGACATTCGAGTCCACTATTTCCGGTAAGAGTGTATACCCTTTATCTCGGGTGGAGGACACACTATCCATGATGGTTTACATGCTTGCTGAGGCCTTTGTACCCCACTTCTGAGCAACAACTTTTCGTTGTGTACTCCATATATGTTTACAATAGGACTGTTTCACCTTTGGGACTTTCTCACTTGTGTTTCTACTCATTACGTACATGTTCTGTTTTATATTCATTATATGTGATCTTGATTTTTATCACAAAGTTTTTATTAGTTACACACAATACTTGATATATTGTTCAATATTAATTGTTTTATATTTTTAGCGCTACATTTTTCACTGATCTTTTACCTTTCAACATGACAATGACCCAAAGCACACAGCAAAAAAGACCACACAGTGGTTGAAGGAAAAAAGGTGAATGTCCTTGATTGCCTTGGTCAGAGCCCAGACTTAAACCACATTGAAATTCTGTGGAATTACAAGTCTGTGGAAGACTGCAGTCCACAAACGGTCACCATCAAATTTAACTGAACTTGAGCAGTTCTTCTGGTCAAATATTGCAAAGTCTAGATGTGCAAAGATAGTAGAGACATATCCCAACAGACTAAAGGCTGTAATTAAAGCAAAATGTGGTCCAACAAAATACTGAAATAAGGGAGTAATCCCTTTTCCAACTCAGTGCTTCAATTTGTACAAGCATTTAAAATAATTAAAAAATTCCCACTATGACAGTTAGAGCCACAAATGAAAGTAGCCCTTTATGCCTCTTATGTCCATTATTAGAGTGTCCTTGATTGCAACCATGGTCTCGTTATGCCCCGTACACACGGTCGGATTTTCCGATGGACAATGTCCGATCGGAGCGTGTTGTCGGAAATTCCGACCGTGCGTGGGCGCCATCGGACATTTTCCATCGGATTTTCCGACACACAAAGTTGGACAGCAGGAGATAAAATTTTCCGACAACAAAATCCGATCGCGTCAATTCCGACCGTGTGTGGCCTGTTCCGACGCACAAAGTGCCACGCATGCTCAGAAGAAATTCCGACACGGGACAGCTCGTTCTGGTAAACTTAGCGTTCGCAATGGATACAGCACTTTCGTCACGCTGCAATGTTCAAAATGGTTTAATACAGCGCACTCTCTTCTTCTTTATAATGTGACAAGAATTAAGTAGTTTTGATGCTCATATTCACACTTCTCACAAACTTTTCTTTGTGTTTTTTTAGTGGGATTCCCTCAATATATTGTTATTAGTTGTCACATCTGACAATTTTTTATTTTTTATGTTTTTTTTTTTTGGATTTTAAGCCTTTTTTTTTCTTTAATGTTTGGATTTTTTCCAAGGCTGATCTTTGTTCAATGTTATTTTTATTTTTACTCCAGAATATTTTTGTGTGTGTTTTGTGTGTCAAGTTACCCCAACACCATTATTATCTTTTATTATTTAATCTCCAGGAGATTTTTTGTTGTTGGTGTCCCTTGTTCATTTCACATTGTATATTTGAAATGTACCTGAATCCTCACAAACAAACTGTCATTTTTGAAGGAAAACACATAGGAGAGTATAATTCAAAACAAAAATCCTTTATTAAGGAATCAGAACCAAACAAAGAGGAAGGCAACACTGGAGAAACATGAGAAATTAGTGAAGCCTGGGACCCCCACGGCAGACATCAATTCTTGAACATCAAAATTGGTGGCCTGAGGAGTCCATATGTAAGGTAGGGCAGTCTGGTCCAGAATTCACAGAGATCCGGATAGCAGCAGATGACATCTGTGTCCCCAGGATGTGGTACCACAAGAGGCTGCATTTTTTGGCCGACCAGACTGGATCCAGGGTCCTCACTTTCTGGTCTTCCTTTCACGCTTCCTTCCCGGCTGTGGCTGTGCAGTTGGAGATGTGGCAGGAGGAGGAGTAGGACCTGGAGGAGGACTGGAAGGACCTGGAGGAGAGGGAGGACGAGGAGGAGGACCTGCAGGAGGAGGAGTAGGACCTGGAGGAGGAGGAGGACTGGGAGGACCTGGAGGAGGAGGAGGACCATCGCAAAGGTGTGTTTGAGGTGTAATTTGGCCCCTCATACCTTTCTCCAGAGCCTCCGATATGAGGGCCTGACACATTACTTTTTGGCCCTCCTCCATCCTCTGCATTTTATATGCTATGAAGGCAGCAATGTTCTCCTGCATGGTGTGGGGTGCTCCCAGGACCTCTGTAGCCCTCCAAAAGAATCTGATAGCAGCCTCCTCTAGGGTACTCCTCCTACTGCCACTTTCTGTTTTCAGGGGGGGTGGAGGGACCTTGATATCAGCCAGCCGGCTCGGCCCGGCCACCTCCTGGCTGAGACTTCCCTGTGTATGAAAAAGAGACATGGTTTTAGTTTTTGCATCATCAATCACAATCATAAATTAGTACTCCCAACTAACATCTAGTTAACATCATTGATTGGACAAGCAGAAATATTTAGAGGAATGCTATACCTGGCTCAATCTGGGCTCCTCCACATATCGCCTGGAAGGCCCAGGTTGGGCATCAGAAGCCTCAGCTGGACGGGAAGGAGGCGTGGAAGGAAGACTTGAGAGGGATGGCCTGGGTTCAGTCTGGCCTGCCAGAAAATGCAGCCTGTCATAGTACAACATCCTAGGGACATAGATGTCATCTGCTGCTCCAGATCTCTGCGAATCCAGGACTTTCTTGGGAGCTAAGGGAGCCCCTAAGCTCCCTTAGATATGTGCTCCTCAGGCCACCAATGAAGATCTTTAAATAGGTGATGTCTGCCGTGGGGATCACCTGCTTCACAATTTCACACAATTGCTCCAGTGCTGCCTTTCTCTTTGCTTGGTTCTTGAAATGGGGGTGGGTAATCTCCCACAGACAGGGCAGCTCCCTTAGCATCTCGAGGAATAATGACATGAAGTCAGTATCTTTTAATAAGATATCCATGTTCACTGCAAGACACAACACAAGACAAAGCCTAATGTCAGACAAAACTCCCCTAATCTTGTTACAATATAGGCCTCAATCTAGAAGCAGTATAGGCACAAGTTTGTCTCTTACCTTCGTTTTTACGATCGGCGAGTGCAATCATCCTTCCTCTGCTCACAGATCGTACGTAATACGCACGCATGTTACGCTTTATACACACTGTGCATGCGTGTAACTCCGCCCGCCCCTGACGTTCTTTCTAGTCTATTCCCCGCCCCTTTTCGTTCGGCGCAGTGGGTGAAGAGCATGATGAGCAAGATGGCAGAGTTACAGCAGGTGCATGCTAATTCTAGCAACGAGGAGGAGGAGAAGGAAAGCCCGGATCCAGGCACGTCCCGATCCAGAAGGAGACGTTTTAAGGCCACAAATATGTCGTTTGGGGAGATGTTGGAGATGGTAGACATCATGAGGAAGTCCGACTATGACGGAAAATATGGGCCTTACCCCCACCCCAACATCCGAAAGGCCAAAATCATTGGTAAAGTGGTCCGGAGTCTGGAGAGGAATTTCGGGGTACGAAGATCTAAAGATCAGCTCAGGAAGCGGTGGTCGGACCTGAAGTTGAGAGAGCCAGAGCAGTACCGAAAGATCCGGAGAGTGCTGCAAAAAAGTAAGTAGTTGTGCTGTGTTCCTATTCTTTCTGTCTTTATTACGTTCGTTCTGCTCCATATGCTTTTATTAATTGTAACGTTTAAAAGGGCAACTTTAATGTTCATGGGCCCATTATTCGTTCGTATCAAACATTTTTATTTTGGCCTCTAGAACACCATTGTTTAGGCCATATGCATTTTCACACATTTTTTGGGGCCTACTTGGATGCCAAATATTTGTTTGTGTAGATGGGTTTGTTACTAGAATGAAATGACAACTAGATTGTGTGTAAGGAGAGGACACAGAGCAGCTGTTTTCACATTTGGACACTGGAGCACTAGTGTGGGACCCCAGAACACCATTTTTATTAGGGGGGGCACACAGGTGCTCCAGTGTATACTATAGGGGGGTCTCCATCTGTGAAGCTTGTACCAAACAGGTAAAGTATTGCAGCTTGACAAAGGGCAATAAAAAAAATATACATCTTGGAACTCGGCTAAAATTGACAATTGTACCCCACTTCCAAGCAATGTTTCCTATTTCTAGTTCTGCCATCAAATATCTGTGTGCTAAGTATACCATTTTTGTTTTACATAGGGGAGAAAAGACTAGGAGGACACCCCTCATCTGAGGAGACCACAGACCCCCCACCTACGGAAGAAGGTGAAATACCCCCAAACGAAGAAGAAGGGCAGGAGGAAAGAGAAGACGTGGTGGAGATTGGCACCACAACAGGTGAGTGTCTGCGACCACAGACTCAGGTAAACGAGATGGATGGTGGCAGATTTTTGAGACCTTTTTTTGGTTCTTTATCTCTTTTTAGGTGATCGTGATGTGAGGGATCCTGAACGCTTTACTTCAGAAAGTGCCCAGATCCTGATCGGGGAGATCATGGGGTGTAATCTCCAATTGCAAAACATCCAGAAACAAATCAGTGATGTTATTAAAAAAAATAATGACATCATTGATGTTTTGGGGCGATTTTAAACCCCACAAAATCACCTGTTTTATTGTGGTCCAATCTTCCAAAAATTTTTAAAATGTTTAGAAAAGCCAAATTTGGAGGATGCACACAGTGTGCCAACATGTACTATCTGCCATCACGGGAGATCAATGGACGCGTTTTGGGGGTGCAACACCTTCCTCAATTATAAAGTAGCGTTGAGGAAGGGCTTGCTCCCCCAAAACACGTCCCTTGATCCCCCGTGATGGCAGATAACACATGTTGACATTCGTAAATTGGTGTGCATCTTCCAAATTTGGCTTTTCCAGGGGTGATTTCCCCCCATCTGAACGCTATATCAAACCCAGTTCCTAAATACTGATGTCTGATATAGCCTTCAGGTTTTACCTAATGTGAATTTTGTAAGTTAAAGTTTTTTGGCTTTCTTGTTGGTTTTACACAGGCCTGTTTTTATCTGAAATGGTTATTTCGAGTTTTGATAATGCTACTGCAAAAATTGTTATACAACAAACATGTTGGTTTGTTTTAAAAACCTTTCGTAAATGCACATGTGATTGTGCAGGTATAAAAAAGTGCCTTACTCAAGAATGTGTGGATTATTGTCTCAACACTACAACACTTTTGGGGTGATGTAATTGCTGTTTTATGCAAAAATGGGGGTAATTTCCTAAGGGAAAATACACTTTGCACTACAAGTGCAGGTTCAGTGCAGTTGCAAGTGCACTTGTAGTGAAATGTGTTTTTGCATTTAGGAAGTACCAGCCAGCAGTGTTTTTTATAAGGTTACCCAATCACGCCATTTTCTGCACTCCACACATTTCTGTCAGGGTCAGCTAAAACAAACACAAGCAGTAAATGGCCACAAAGAATTTCTTTTGGTTGTTTTTTATTTGAAAAAGGTGTCACAGATTGTCTGGCATATTGATAGCCCCCCTACCCGCAAAGAACTCCAGGTATCGTAACCGGACATCACGGGCATTCAGGGAGGGCAAGCCAGGACGGCCGCTTTCAAGCGCCGTCAGTGTTGATGGATTTGGGATTCCGGCCTCAGGCCCAACTGAGCCAGCATAGTTGGCTGAATGTTTTTGTAGAAAATTATGGAGAACACAGCAGGCAAGTATTATATGGTTCAGTTTATACTCCGCCATATGGATGGGTGTCAGAAATAATCGGAACCGGCTGGCCAGGATTAAAAAAATGTGTTCGGGAATGGCCGCATCAGGTGGTCCCCCAGCGCAAACGCTTCATCAGCAACGAACACAAATGGGAGACCTTCAACATTGTCCTCTGTGAGGTGGCAAGTCCAAGCTGCCATTCTGGAGACGCCTGTAGAACTCCGTCTGGGTGATCACTCCACCATCGGACATCCGGCCATTCTTCCCCACGTCCACATACAAGAACTCGTAATTAGCCGACCCCACCGCCAACATCACTATACTATTAAACCCCTTGTAATTATAATAGTACAACCCCGAGTTGGGTGGTGGGACGATGTGGACGTGTTTCCCATCAATTGCCCCTCCGCAGTTAGGAAAGTCCCACCGCTGGGCAAAGTGGGAGGCCACAGTCTGCCATTCCTGTGGCGTGGAAGGAAACTGTTGAGGAAAAAACAATAAACATTACTATTTTTTCACAGAAACATGGCAAGCAGATTAGACACAAACATTATGGGGCAACCTCCAGATAGCATTTATTAAGGGGAATTTAACAACAACAAAGTATAAGGTACACCTATCATATTCCCCCTCCCCCCCTCTCATGGGCCATTTCTAACATTATAGGGGGGGAACTCTTGGACAGGTAACCCTCTTCACTTCATTTAGAGATGAATGCCTAAATAATGGGTATTACTTGGAACAGCCCCTCCTTAGTTACACTATTGGCAGCCCACTGGACAGGTAAGAAGTGTCATAATACAAAGATATAAATACACACTGTACACATTTGAGCACATTTGGACATTCTGCTATTACCTATCAAGATCATAATAGGATACAAGAACTTTAAACACTACCATTGGAAAGTATACAGGCAGGCCCTTGCACTACATGCTTTGGGCAATTCGTCCATAAATCTGAGCACTAAAGAGATGGGTATAGTGTGTATGGGTTTGGCAAAGTCAGCAGATAGATGATTGAGGATAGATAGAGAATTGGGATCAGCTGACTTAGCAGTTGGGGGAGGGAGGGTTACAAAAAATTTGGGGACACCACAAAAAAAAGCCTCTGGCCCTCTGCCTGAATTTAAATCAAAAATAACATTTACAAACATTTTAGGGGGTGTTTGGGGTAAAGCACTACTATGGAGCTGAAAAAATACATTGTTAATTGACTACATGAGGTGAATATAGGGCCAGGAGACACCATGCTGGGGAGGTTATTGAAGGGCAAATATGTATGAAGGACCTAAAATAATAATTATATAAAAATCCAGCATGCATGAGGACAAAGGGGACATTCACAGCATATTACAATCATGGTAATTAGGGAATGAGGAAAGAAATACAATATATTAGCAAACATTCAATACCATAAAATGTGATATAAAAGGATAAAAATCTTACCTTCATATACTCCTTCTGCAGGACCTGGATGATGGCAGAACAGGTCTCTGGGATAATGATCCCCAGAGCCTGGGGGGAGATGCCTGTCGAGAACTTGAGGTCCTGCAGGCTTCTCCCTGTGGCCAAATACCACAAGGTAGCGACCAACCTCTGCTCCGGAGTGATGGCTTGCCTCATGCAGGTATCCTGCCTGCTGATATAGGGGGTCAGCGAAGCCAACAGACGGTGAAACACGGGGTCCGTCATCCTGAGAAAGTTCCTGAAATCATCAGGATTATTCTCACGGATCTCACGGAGCAAAGGCATATGACAGAACTGGTCACGCTGAAGCAACCAATTCTTGGTCCATGAACTCCTCCCCACCCTGTTCATGGACTGGACTTGTGTCAAGGTCAGGACC